>CM042153.1:72786845-72815030 GCA_023376005.1 Doryteuthis pealeii
CGGAAGATATATGGAGGAGCGTGCTAGGTGCTGCCTTCCCCTCAATTTCATCACCAACTCACTTATCTCTTCTATAAATACAAATTTACGACTTTGTTTTGATAGAGTTAGACTGATGAAGTTTCCTCACGTAAAGCGCGAACAAAATATTTCTCTTCCTACTTCTAACTTGTTTCGAGTCATTATTTTTGTCCCACTTTCCTTTTCTTCATAGTAATATATATATGTTTTGACCTAACATTTTTATTGCTTTGTCTGACAATTCATAACTTGCCCTGTAAATATAAATAAAATAATAAATTTTAGTGTCACTTACACATTCACATCTCTTTAAGCTTTGAGATAGATATTGCACGACACTGGATTACCAGATGTTTCCAGGTCTTACTTCTGGAAAAATAACAATGAACAAACTGTGATTAAATTCAATACTTAATTGTGTTGAATAATTACTTGAAATTAATAGAATAGATCATATATTAAATATCATAGAGCCTAAGAAAGGCAGCAGTGATACTACAGTAAAGGGAAAGAAGAAAGTTGTTTAAATATACATCTTTCCATATATATATAACTGTAAGGCAGATGAAATAGGCATTTATCTGAGGCGGTTCAAGAAATGCATAATCCACTTTACACTTATTCTCTTATAGGAATATTGTTTCAATTTTCAAACAAATCGGTTATCGAACCTAGTTTGTGGAATGAATGTTGAGAACCGAGGTTCCACTGTTATAGCAGTTCATAACAATAAATATGTTATTTCATGAAATCATAGAAAACAAAACTGCATATTATTACTTTAAACATTTTGATAATTTTCTTTTTCCCTATAATCAATAAATTTTAAGAAACATTCTTTCAAACGGAAACTCAATTTTAAAAAAAGATGTTGTTATGATGTAATTTCTTTTTGCCATATGTATATTCTTTATTGTGGGAGTAAAATAGCGAAATAAAATCCAATGGTATGTTAGAAAAATGGTGAAAAATTTGGCTCAGGACCGCCCTCGGTGGTGGCAGGCTCTCTGTTAGTGGACTGTTCATGTTCTCAAAGCCCACCCTGCGGCAACACCATGAAGCCAAGATGTCCAGAAGAAAGCAGCGGCAGCAAAGCCACCGCACATCAAACATCTTTCAGCGGACAGTCTTCACATGTACATCTGTGTCGAGAATGTTTTCGAACATTGGACATTTACAGTCACAGGAGGCGGGGAGCCTGTAATTTCAGGGGCCACAAAAACACATCATAGTCTTACCTGAGAACTGAAAATGCAATGATGATGTAGGAAAATATAGAGAACAAGTCATTGGGGTGCTTAAAGGTCGTATCAGCCAGCACAGGCAAGGGAGTCTATCCTCCTTTCACTTAGTGCTAGACAAAGAGATTGTTTCGGCATCTGAGGTGGAGTGCCACACCTACCATAGCTCCTCAATTACCACACAGATCCCGTGCCTACTCATGTGCTGAGTGGCAAGGGCTGTATCAAACTAAGAACCTTGTACGTTCCTAGTTAGGCACTCTCTATCGATTGAGCTAAACGCCCTCTTGATGAGGAAATCGACACTATGCATGTTTCGGTTTTGCAACCTTCATCAGGACTTGAATTGTATATACTGTACTAGCATGACCAGAAAAGTTTTATATGTGAAAGGGAGTGGCCTGAAATGGAGAAGTTTTTGTGGTTCTTACAGATCAGTCTGAAGTCAAGCATGTCTGAGGTGCTCATTTGAGATTTTCTGGCTGGACAAATGGGAATAATACTTGAAATTAAATAGAATAGATCATATATTAATAGTCATAGAGCCTAAAAAAACTAAGGTAAAAAAAAAAAAAAAAAAATGAAAAGGCAGCAGCTGATACTACAGGAAAGGAAGAGGAAAGTTGTTAAATATAATCTTCCACTATTATATATAACTGTAAGCAGATGAATAGGCATTGATCTGACGGTCCAAGAATGCATAAATCCACTTTAACTTATTTCTTATAGGAAAATATGGTTTTCAATTCAAACAAATTGTTATGAACATAGTTTGGAATGAATTATGTTTGAGAACCGAGTCCACTGTATAGCAGTCATAACAAACCTAAATATGTTATTTATTGAAAATCATAAGAAAAAACAAAACTGATATCAAGTCTCTGATAAAGGTTGCAAAAATCAAAACGTCATAACGTTGGCTTCCCAACAAGAATGAATTTATCATTTGAATAGATGTTTTTCTGATATTTTCTATATTCCTTATGTTCACTGCTTTAAACAAAAAACTAACATCAACCAGTGATATTTATTTTGTTCTCAAGAATATTTGGCAGTTGCATGCCTGATATATATTAAGACTGTAAATCAATCAAACACTAATTGTGACAATATATATATTTTAAATATCAACAAATCATGCCTTACTTTTTTCTATTTTTACTTTCAGTATTCTTCAATCTATTTTTGACATCATCAACATCAGAATGCATTAATTCAATATTTCCTTCTCTGTGTAGTGATTGGTTTTCCCTGGTTGGGATGTGCGTTGTTTGGAAAAGTTATCTTCTCTTGCCGCCAGGATTTGCCACGAGAGGGTATACGCCACCCTGCTATTCAAACACAGCCCGGGAAAAAACTCTTTCTCATCTGGAATCTCCAGACATGCACTAGTTGTGTCTCTTTTGTTTGGCTTGAGCGGAGCGAGGAACCCCCCCTCCAACTAAAAGCGCTTACCACGTGGCACCTCCTGTATGAATTAAGTGATAACTTTTCAGGTAACTTTCATCTCTTTGTTTAACCAAGAACCTTTTCTTCTTTCTTTCATGACTTCGTCTAACACTTTTGTATTTCTTTATGTTGTTAAATGCTGCATCAGACAATAAAGTCTGAATTTTGTTATGTACCTCTTTGTTGATTTGTTACATAATATTCATCTCTGAGGCTAGATAGCCCTCCTAACAATTATAAGAAGCGCCGTTTTAGCTACTTGAAACTAAACAACAATTAGTTCTTAATTACAAACACATAGATATTCACAAAGAAATCCCAGATTCTTTTAGAATATTTAAAAATGATAGATTACATAAAGATTTGGTTCTTTAAACCCAAAATTAACTTCATAAAAATATAATAGTAAGTTTAATATATATAATATATTAATATTGAGTTTTGTGTGAATGAGTGTGGAAACAGCCCAAAATCAATTCTGAATTTCATAAGTACCTTTATATAAAGTTCTTATGTTTGCTTACTTCCTTTTAAATCAGAAGGATCAAATTCCTGCGAAATACTTGTTCGTACGAATTATATTGCCAATTGGTATTTCACCAACTGTTTACAAAATGGCTGCTAAAAGTTCTCCATAGCGTGTTACTTTTTCAATGTATTACGGACACGCATCTGAATGAATTTGTAAAAATATCTGTTAAAAGAACTTTTTGACATAATAATTCAAAAGACTTTGTTCGATACTTGTTCATTCTTATAGAGAATGTCATCTTATTATAAAGAGATTATGTTACATGTCTGCCGTAACCAAAACTATGTCCACCACGGCATCACAATTTCCTTTTCATTATGATGTCCTCTATTAAGGTCTAGCTGAGTTAGATTTACCAGAAAATGCCCATATTATAATGCATTCAAAATCCTGAAAGTGTATGTATATATCTCTAAGAAATAAAGATTATACATAGTATATGGTGCGGAACAATTTGATAATGATTTTAACAAAAATAATTATTTGCTGTTACTGATTCTAATCATATGTTATTCTCAAACATATTAAAGCAATCCTGATGTAATGAATATGTAAATACCTTGGTACTCCCTCACATAATCTGATTGGACAGTGTTTGTATAAATAGTTCGAACACTGTGTTAGTACAGGCACCTATACCTATACCTAAGCCTTACAACCTAATCTACTCGCTAGACTACACCACGCTCTCGAAGCACGTATTGCTATTCGACGCACCAGCCTACTACTGCGATTAAATATACCAAATACCAACTTCAGAATATATCCCTTAACCCGGATATATCAAATCCTATAAATAATTTTAAACCTGTGTTTTTCATTTTCTAATATACTACATACGTCGGATCACTTCCTTTCTTCACACACACACACACACACACATATATATATAATAATATATATATATATATATTCAAATATATATATATATATGTATAATATATATATATATATATATATTAATATATAATAATATATATATATTATATATATAAATAATTATATAAATAAATAATTTATATATATAACATTAGATTAAGGTAATATTTTTTATATTAGTTCTTATTTACTTTCGTTAGGTTTTAATTTAATATAATATTCTATTGACCATTCAAAATTTAAATACTTGCACCCAAAGGGCACATACCATTCTAAGTTCAGGTAATATAAATTTGGTTTCATATAATTCTAATATGCCAAGTTCTCTGGGTAGAATTTCTAAAAAAATATTTCATTTCAAGTTTTGAAAAAATGTATTATTTGGAAATTTGCGCTATTGTCCATTCATTGTTTATATACACGTTCGGCGATGTGCCCTCCGGCAGGTATTCTTGTTGGATTCGGCGAATCTTTTCATAATTGGAGCCTCATGAAAATTTAGAACCAACCCTTTATTCAATCCACGCGAGTTATATTGCTCTCATTCCGTTAACCATGACAGTATTAAACCAACACCTATATCTATTGTATATGTGTCAGTTGTTAATGTACAGTTCTAAATGACAATGATCTTCAGGGCCTTTAGCGTTCAATCCTGGGTCTAAGGGCAGTAGTACATAAAATGCTTAACATAGCTTACACTTGTACTCGGTCATGGTATAATGGAATGAAAACAGTCTACCCCCGTGGATTGAATAAAAGGTAGGTTTGAAGTTCCATGAAGGCTATTATCTTTATTGGTTATATACCACAACGTTTCGGCTATGTGCTTCTGGCCTTCTCGGGTGTTTCTTGTGTTGTGAGCGTTTTAAGCGGGTCAAATAAGAACAAACAACGGGTAACGAAAAGTAGAAAATGTATTACAGAAAGTAGACAATACAATAGAGAGATGTGAAATGACGTCCAACGAACAGAGTTATTGGCCACTCGGCATTGGCTTGCCTTCTAAGCCACAATTAATCCCTGTTTATTTATATAGACGTCGCGCCGCCATTCCATTGCCGTCAAATTAGGGTGTATCACCTAATACCACTTGTCAAAACCCAGGACTTCATCTGCGAAATCCGGATCCTTCATGAAACTTTGAACTGAACCCTTTATTTAAACATTGTGTACTTAACAACAAAGATGAGGACAGCCAGTCTTAAATAATACCAAATTATTGATTCTAATATTCTATTGCAGCTGGTGTATTTATGTATCAAATAATTTGATATTTCAAAATCAAGATTTCGTTGTTAAAGATTTCATAAAAACTGAAACAAAAGACAACTTACCACTCGAGAGATGACCACAATTTTCAGATGAGTCAATTCCAATAAAGGCGAACAAAGGCGATCAAATACTTTTCAAAGTCTACAAAATAAATAAAAAGTCAACGGCTATAATTTTATTAATATTTTTAAGCAGTCTTTTAAAGATATTGAAATACTTAATTATTTTATATATCAATCTATAAGGAATTTACAATAAAACAATTTGATATTAGAAAATGTCTGATATTCCTGGAACTGATGTTTATGGATTTTGAATTTTAACATTAATGAAAAATGCTATTGTTTTCTTAAGTTCAATTTTCATGTTGATGAATTAATAGCTATTGTCAACCCAACTAAAGGTTAGGCCGAATTGTATTCATTGTAAATTTATATTACACATTTTGTGTAGTTGTTTCTTAAGAATTTTTTTTCTTTTGCACACAAGTCCTATTGAATATGAATCATTTTTAAACATCTTTGACCCATAGATGGGATTCTAACAGGTACTACCACCCAGATCACAGTGGCGCCTAGAGTGATGCCAATGAAAGCCGTACCCACACACACACACACACACACACACATGTATATATATATATATATATATATATATATAATATTTAATATACAAGCGGTTGTAGCATCCTTGCGGAGAGAAAAAACCGGCCAGAGAGTGATGAAAAATGATACTACCAAACATCAACCAGGAAAAAAAAAATTTGAAAAAAGAAAAACAAGATATTCGTACCAACAAAAAATAATCTATTGCGTATAGTATTTGGCCAAAAGAAAAAAACAATTATATGTATATATATGTATATAAAGATATATATATATTCATTATAACGCTAGGAGAAGCTAATTTTGTATTTTGAGAAGCTGGTTTGATTTTGTATGTTTTGAAAACACTTCCAAAAGACAAAAACCAAAATGCCAAAACATAGTCTAAACAAATAAATGAATTATGAACTGTAGATGGCGACCTGCGTGTATTAAAATTGACGAGAATAAATTGCCAATAAGGTGAAATGTTCAGAAGGAATAGTGTAGGTGATATTATATGTGTAATGTAAAATGTTTCAAGTTGTGAAAAGTTGTCGTTGCATGTGGGACAGAAATAGAAATAAGTTGCTGTATCTGACCGGCTGAAACAGATTCCTTATGTGACTGCGGTGGTATGATTGGAATGGGTAATAGTAGTAATTGCTGTTGAGGCACGGTGGAATCGTTGGTCTGACACCTGTTTCTTGGTCAGTTCTATGTTGGCAGCGAGACGGAAAATCTTTTTCTGTTTGTTTGTTTGTCGTTGGTATGTCCGGTTTGAATGTGATGGTGAAAAGTCTGTCTCGCTGTTAGCGAAATGAATTCTGGTCGTTAATTGTTATTTCTTATCCATCATTTATAATTACTTTAGTCGGATCAAAAGTAATTAACTTTTTGCCGCAAACGCGTGACGTATAGAAAGACAATACGAACCAGCCATCGATCTGATTTTGTGTAACCTGTGTTTAATCACTTTCCCTTAAATCTTTGCGAAAAGGATTGTGTTCGTGTGTTTGCTTTAATTACTTTTCCTTAAGCTTGGAAAAAGGCATTGTGTTGTGTGTTTGTGTTAATCCTTTTCCGTAAGTTTGAAAGAGAAATGTGTACGTGTATTTATTTAAAAATATTAGAATTGTATTCTATAAACCTTTAATATTAGATACTGTACATATTTGATTATTTAAAGTTGCATATTCACAATTCCACAAAAAATCTTACTAACTGACGTAGAGCAGTGTATCAAGCATACTAGCACTAAATACACGGCCTCGGCAAATGGAGGCGGAACATAATGACTCAAATAGATGACATTGTGCTGTTGATTTTCTGCTTAAAAGAAAATCAAAATTTATAGAAGTAAACAATAAAATGTTAATGTTAATAATGCAATAAGTACAAAATACCAATCCCAATACTAACAAAATATGGAATATACAAATTAAATAAAAAAATATTTTCAATTAACTGCGTCTTATGAAATTTTAATTGACAACAGCAAAAAAACATGTAATTATGACATTCCATTTTATATTTGTTACATTACACAAATATAGATATCTTCCCAATTTTACTAACTCAGCAATTCAATTCCGCACACACCGCCCAAAAAAGATACACTCAACCAACAAAATGAAATATAAGTTTTACCAATGGTAGCCTAAAACGAAGTGACCAAAATAACACGTTTGTACGCATAGGCTCCAGATGAATTCCGCTGGAAAACAAGAATTCCAAACAATAAAGAACAATAATTTGCTAAATAAAATTAACATTTTCATCCAATCAAATGATTCGCGGGTGAATGAAAATGATTTCAGTTGATCCGATTTTGGTCGCAAAATCCTATTAAGTCAGATTGAAAAGCTGACAGCCAGAGATACCCGGACAGCCGAACGAGTCCACATCACAAGGAAGCCCGGCAGCACAAAATTCTACAACTCAAGGTCGACCAACCTATATCTTTCACTTACCCTCTAACCTCATGACCCTTACTGCCGACCAACTCTTAAAGGGCAACCTCCTACAATAACAGAGTACACCAACTATGATAACGATACCAACCCACTATCGACTCAGAATACTAAAACACAAGATGCGCCCACTAACAACATCAACCACTACACTTTATCTGCCCACTCACCACCTACACTACAATGATTCCAGCCACGACATTTCACTGACTTTATTATTCATGTTACAACTGTATCACCAAAATATCCTTTAAATCATTTCTATTCTTTATTCCTCGCATTCCACGGTTTCTTTTCCATACATTTGAAACTAAAAATTCTGTGTTGTTTTTCCTCGTCACCATACACTTCGATACTAACTCTGTTTATAACATATTCATAATAAATAATTAAATAATATTGATAAATTAGATACTTAGATAGTCATCATCAGCATTGCAGGTTGGAAGACCATAGATTTCTTATGCCCTGAAGTTACTTCTAGAACAGCACCTTCTGTACTGTGCAGGCCAACGTTTGAAAAACAGTTCGACCACAATTGTTGCATGTGAAGGTCAGTCCTGAAGATGTTGATGGTGTGTCAGTGCTCGTTTGGAATCTTTGCCTTCATGGAGTTGTGCCAGGTGAACTTCAGATATGCAATAAACTCGCTATGCCGAGGCCTGTTACCACTGCAAGGCGTCCTGTGACAAATTTTCCAGCTAGGCCAGGGTTGATATTAAAGGGCTTGAGATCATGTTTCAGACATCCTTAAATCGTAGTGGGGGCAGTCAGTCTGTCTTCTTCGGCGCAGATAAAGTTTTTTTGATTTTTGGGTCTGCGCCTGAATATGGCTTCAAGTAGAGAGCACAAGTTAGGAAGTTGTACTCTGTCTTCTAGGATTGTTGTGTTAAGTGATTCTGTTCCTCCTGGTATGCCCAGTATAAAATAGCATTTATTGCATAAATTACTTAAATAGTATTGCATTAAAAATAATCAAAAGTATTGATCAATAAATACATAAAGCAGTAATAAAGGTTTTTATAGTATCTTTGAAGCATTGTGCTGTATGTGCCCTAATATAAAGATTTTGAAGGCAATTACATGCCAATATTTATTTAAAAACTTTCTTTTTTTAATTCTAAATATTTCAGAAAGTAAAATTCCATCATCAAAGAGGTATTGAAAGTACTAAGGTGTTATTTTATAGTATTATATCCCGCCGCGTGATATTAGTTATCATCTGTTGTTTAAGAAGTTGGGAACGCCTATATTTGAAATTTTTTTTTTTTTTTTCACCTAGTACTCAATAAACTCAGAGATGCCGAATTTAACTTTTCCGAAAATTATTTAGAATTAAAAAAAAATGAATAATTACACATCAAATTAAATATAATTTTCAACACATAACTTGCATTGAAAGTGTGCCTTCAAAGTATTTAAGTATTATTAAACAATACTATTAAGTATACTATTAATCATTACTCTTATAATATAAGATTTTGAAGGCAATTTACAATGCAATATGTGTTGAAAATTATATTTATTTAACTTTTCTTTTTTTAATTCTAAATATTTTCGGAAAGTAAAAATTCCATCATCTGAGTTATTGAAAGTACTAGGTGAAAAAAAAAAAAAAAAAAAATTTCAAATATACGGCGTTCCTCAACTTCTTAAAAACAACAGATGATACAATATCACCGCGGGATAAATACTATAAATAACACCTAGTACTTTCAATAACTCTGATGATGGAATTTTAACTTTCTGAAAATATTTAGAATTTAAAAAAAGAAAAGTTAAATAAATATTGCATTGTAAATGCCTTCAAAAATCTTTATATTACACATACACACAACAATGCTCAAAGATACTATAAAAAAAACCTTTATACTCTTTATGTATTTATGATCAATACTATTTGATTATTTATTAATCAATACTATTTAAGTATTTATCAATAAATGCTATTTTATACTGGGCCATCACCAGGAGGAACAGAATCACTAACACAACAATCCTAGAGACAGAGTACAACTTCCTAACTTGTGCTCTCTACTGAACCATATTCACCAGACAAAATCCAAAAAACTTTTATCTGGCAAGAGACAGACTGACTGCCCCCACTACATTTAAGGATGTCTGAAACTATGATCTCAAGCCCTTTAATATCAACCCTGCCAGCTGGAAAATTTGTCACAGGACCGCCTTCAGTGGAACAGGCTCTCCATAGCGAGTTATTCATATCTGAAGTCACCCTGGCACAACTCCATGAAGCAAAGAATTCCAAAACAGAGCACTGACACACCATCAACATCTTCAGGACTGACTTCACATGCAACAATTGTGGTCGAAACTGTTTTTCAAACGTTGGCCTTCACAGTCACAGAAGTGCTGGTTCTAGAATGTAACTTCAGGGCATAAGAAATCTATGGTCTTCCAAGACTGCAATGCTGATGATGACTATCTAAGTATCTATTAATCAATATTATTAATTATTTATAATGAATATGTTATAAACAGAGTTAGTATGAAGTGTATGGTGACGAGGAAAAACAAACACAGATTTATTTTCAAAATTGTATTGGAAAAAGGAACGTGGAATGCGAGGAAAAGATAGAAAATGAATTTAAAGGATATTTGGTGATAGTTGTAACATGAATAATAAAGTCAGTGAAATGTCCGGTGGCTGAATCAGTTGTAGTGTAGGTGGTGAAGTGGGCAGATAAACCAGTGGGTAGTGGTTAGATGTTGGTTAGGTGGGCAGCATCTTGTGTTTTAGTATTCTGAAGTCGATAGTGGGTTGGTATCGTGTATCATAGTTGGTGTACTCTGTTATTGTAGGGAGGTTGCCCCCTTTAAGAGTTGGTCGGCAGTAAGGGGTCATGAGGTTAGAGGGTAAGTGAAAGATATAGGTTGGGTCGACCTGAGTTGTAGAATTTTGTTGCTGCCGGCTTCCTTTGTGATGTGGACTGTTCGGCTGTCCCGGTATCTCTGCCTGTCAGCTTTTCAAATCTGACTTTAAATAGGATTTTGCGACCCAAAATCGGATCAACTGAAATCATTTCATTTCACCCGCGAATCATTTGGATTGGATGAAAATGTTAATTTTATTTACAAAATTATTTTCTTTATTGTTTAGGAATTCTTGTTTTCCAGCCGGAAGTTCATCTGGAGCCTATGCGTACAAACGTGTTATTTTGGTCACTTCGTTTTAGGCTACCATGAGTAAACTTTATATTTCATTTTGTTGGTGAGTGTATCTCTTTATTGCGTGTGTGCGCGAATTGAATTGCTGAGTTAGTAAATTGGGAGATATCTATATTTGTGTATGTAACAAATATAAATGGAATGTCATATTAATGTTTGCTGTTGTCAATTAAATATTCATTAAGACCAGTTAATTGAAAATATTTTTTTATTAATTTGTATATCCATATTTTTGTTAGTATTGATTGGTATTTTGTACTTATTGCATTATTAACATTAACATTTTAATTGTTACTTCTATTTTTGATTGTTGCTTTAACAGAAAATCATCAGCACAATGTCATCTAATTTGAGTCATATGTTCCGCCTTCCATTGCGCCGCAGGCCGTGTATTTAGTGCTAGTATGCTTGATACACTGCTCTACCAGGTTAGTAAGATTTTTTGTGAATTGTGAATATGCAACTTTAATAAATATGTACAGTATCTAATATTAAAGGTTTATAGAATACAATTCTATATTTTTAAATAAATACACGTACACATTTCTCTTTTCCAAACTTAAGGAAAAGAGATTAAAAACAAACACACAACACAATCCTTTTTTCCAAGCTTAAGGAAAAGTAATTAAAGCAAACACACGAACACAAATCCTTTTCCAAAGATTTAAGGAAAAGTGATTAAACCAAAGGTTTACACAAAAATCAGAATCGATTGGCTGGGTTCGTATTGCTTTCTACTACGTCCACGCGTTTGCGCCAAAAAGTTAATTACTTTTTGATCCGACTAAAGTATTATAAATGATGGATAAGAAATCAACAATTAGACAGAATTCATTTCGCTAACAGACGAGACAGACTTCACCTCACATTCAAACCGGACATACCCAACGACAAACAAACACAGAGATTTCGTCTCGCTGCCACATAGAACCTGACCAAGAAACAGGTGTCAGACCCAACGATTCCACCGTCCTCAACACAATTACTACTATTACCATTCAATCATACCACCGCAGTCAACATCAGGAATCTGTTTCAGCCGGTCAGATACACAAACTTATTTCTCATTTCTGTCCACATCAAGACAAACTTTTCCAAACTTAACATTTTACATTACACATATCACCTACACTATTCCTTCTGAACATTTCACATATTATTGCAAATTTATTCTCCGTCAATTTTAATACACCAGGTCGCCATCTACAGGTTCAAATTCACTTTATTTGTTTTAGACTATGTTGGCATTTTGTTTTTGTCTTTTGAAGTGTTTCAAACAAACAAAAATACAAACAGCTTCTCAAAATACAAAATTAGCTTCTCCTAGCGGTTATATGAATATATATATATCTTATATACATATATATACATATAAATTGTTTTTTCTTTTGGCCAAATACTATACCAATAGATTATTTTTTGTTGGTACGAATATCTTGGTCTTTTCTTTTTTTCAAAAATTTTTTTCTTCCTGGTTGATGTTTGGTAGTATATTTTTACAATCAAACTCTCTGCCGGGTTTTTCTCTCCGCAAGGATCTACCAACACGCTTGGTATATTAAATATTAATATATATATATATATATATATATACATGTGTGTGTGTGTGTGTGTGTGTGTGGAGTACCCTTTCATTGGCATCACTCCTAGGCCCACTGTGATCTGGGTGGTAGTACCTGTTAGAATCCCATCTATGGGTCAAAAAGATGTTTAAAAATGATTCATATTCAATAGGACTGTGTGCAAAAAGAAAAAAAATTCTTAAGAAACAACTACACAAAATGTGTAAATATAAATTTACAATGAATACAATTCCCTAACCTTTAAGTTGGGTTGACAATACTATTAAAATCAATCAACCTGAAAACTTGAACTTAAAAGAAAACAATAGCATTTTTCATTAATGTTAAATTCAAATCACATAAACATCAGTTCAGGAATTCAGACATTTTCTAATATCAAATTGTTTTATTGTAAAATTCTTATAGATTGATATCTATAAAATAAAATTAAGTATTTCAAATATCTTTAAAAAGACTGTTAAAAAATATTAATAAAATTATACGTTTTACTTTTTATTTATTTGTAGACATTTGAAAAAGGTTATTTGATCGCCTTTGTTCGCCTTTTATTGGGAATTGACTCATCTGAAAATTGTGGTCATCTCTCGAGTGTAAGTTGTCTTTTGTTCAGTTTTTATGAAATCTTTAAACAACGAAAATCTTGATTTTTGAATATCAAATTATTTGATACATAAATACACCAGCTGCAAATAGAATATTAGAATCAATAATTTGTATTATTTAGACTGCTGTCCTCATCTTTGTTGTTATGTACACAATGTTTAAATAAAGGGTTCAGTTCAAAGTTTCATGAAGGATCCGGATTCCAAGATGAAGGCTCCTGGGTTTGACAAGTGTTATAGGTGATACACCCTATTGACCAATGGAATGCGCCGACGTCTACTATAAATAAACAGGGATAATTGTGGCTTAGAAGCAAGCCAATGCGAGTGCCAATAACTCTGTTCGTTGGACGTCATTTCCACATCTCTCTATTGTATTGTCTACTTTCTGTTAATACATTTTCTACTTTTCGTTACCCGTTGTTTTGTTCTTATTTGACCCCTTAAAACCTCACAACAACAAGAAACACCCGAAGAAGGCCAGAAAGCACATAGCCCGAAACGTTGTGTATATAACAATAAAGATGAATAAGCCTTCATGGAACTTCAAACCTAACCTTTTATTCAATCCACGGGGGTAGACTGTTTTCATTCCATTAACCATGACCGAGTACAAGTGTTAAGCTATGTTAAGCATTTTATGTTACTACTGCCCTTAGCCAGGATTGAACCTACAGCCCTGAGATCATTGTCATTTAGAACTGTATTAACAACTGGACACATAATACAATAGATATAGGTGTTGGTTTAATACTGTCATGGTTAACGGAATGAGAACAATCTAACTCCGTGGATTGAATAAAGGGTTTGGTTCAAATTTTCATGAAGGCTCCCAATTATGAAAAGATTCCCGAATCCAACAAGAAATACCTGCCGGAGGGCACATCGGCCGAAACGTGTATATAACAATGAATGGACAATAGTCCAAATTATCCAAATAATACATTTTTTCAAAACTTGAAATGAAATATTTTTAGAAATTCTACACCAGAGAAAATTGCATATTAGAATTATATGAAACCAAATTTATAATTACCTGAACTAGAAATGGTATGTGCCCTTTGGTGCAAGTATTTAAATTTGATGCAATAGAATATTATATTAAATTAAAAAAGCCTAACGAAAGTAAATAAGAACTAATATAAAAATATTACACTTATCTAATGTTAATATATAAATTATTTATTATATATAATATAATTTATATATATATAATATATATATATTATATATAATATATATATATATATAATATATATTACATATATATATATATATTTGATATATATATATATATATATATATATATATATGTGTGTGTGTGTGTGTGTGAAGAAAGGAAGTGATCCGACGGTATGTAGTATATTAAGAAAAATGAAAAAACACAGGTTTAAAATTATTTATAGGATTTGATATATCCGGGTTAAGGATATATTCTGAAGTTGGTATTTGGTATATTATCGCAGTAGTAGCTGGTGCGTCGAATAGCAATACGTCTTCCGAGTAGGCGTGGTGTAGTCTAGCGAGTAAGATTAGGTTGTAGGCTTAGGTATAGGTATAGGTGCCTGTACTAACACAGTGTCGACTATTTATACATAACACTGTCCAATCAGATTATAGTGAGGGAGTACCAAGGTATTTACATATTCATTACATCAGGATTGCTTTTAATATGTTTGAGAATAACATATGATTAGAAATCAGTAACAGCAAATAATTATTTTTGTTAAAATCATTATGCAAATTGTTCCCACCATATACTATGTAAATCTTTATTTCTTAGAGATATATAATACACATTTCAGGATTTTGAATGCATTAATAATATGGGCACTTTTTCTGGTAAATCTAACTCAGCTAGACCTTAATAGAGACATCATTAATGAAAAAGGAAATTGTGATGCCAGTGGTGACATAGTTTTGGTTACAGGCAGACAGTAACATAATCTCTATTATAATAAGATGACATTCTCTATAAGAATGAACAAGTATCGAACAAAGTCTTTTGAATTATTATGTCAAAAATTCCTTTTAACAGATATTTTACAAATTCCATTCAGATGCGTGTCCGTAAAAGTACATTGGAAAAAGTAACAACCCTATGGAGAACTTTACAGCCATCTTTGTGAAACAGTTGGTGAAATACCAATTGCAATATATCGGTCAGAACAAGCTATAATTCCAGGATTTGATCCTTCTGATTTAAAAGAAGTAAGCAAACATAAGAACTTCTATATAAAGGTACTTAATGAAAATTCAGAATTGATTTTTGCTGTTTCCACACTCATTCACACAAAACTCAATATTAAAATATATTATTATATTAAACTTACTATTTATATTTTTATGAAGTTAATTTGGGTTTTAAGAACCATCTCTTAGTAATCTATCATTTTTAAATATTCTAAAAAGAATCTGGGAATTTCTTTGTGAATATCTATGTGTTTGTATTAAGAACTAATTGTTGTTTCAGTTTCAGTAGCTAAAACCGCTTCTTATAATATGTTAGGAGGCCTCAGAGATGAATATATATGTAACAAAATCCAACAAAGAGGTACATAACAAAATTCAGACTTTATTGTCTGAGCACATTTAACAACATAAGAAATACAAAAGTGTTAGAACGAAAGTCATAAAGAAAGAAGAAAGTGTTCTTGGTTAAACAAAGAGATGAAAGTTACCTTGAAAAGTTATCACTTACTTCATACAGGAGCCACGTGGTAAGCCTTTTAGTTGGAGGGGGGGTTCCTCCTCCCTCAAGCCCAAACAAGAAGAACACTAAGTGCATGTCTGGAGATTCCAGATGAGAAAGAGTTTTTTCCCGGGCTGTGTTTGAATAGCCAGGTGCGTATACCCTCTAGTGGCAAATCCTGGCAGCAAGAGAAGATACCCTTTTCCAAAATCAACCACATCCCAACAAGGGAAAACAATCACTACACAGAGAAGGAAATATTGAAATTATCATTCTGATGTTGATGATGTCAAAAATAGATTGAAGAATAACTGAAAGTAAAAAAATAGAAAAAAGTAAGCATGATTTGTTGATATTTAAAAATATATATATTTGTCAACAATTAGTGTTTTGATTGATTTACAGTATTAAATATATATCAGGCATGCAACTCCAATATTCTTGAGAACAAAATAAATATCAACTGTTGATGTTAGTTTTTGTTTAACAAGTGACACAATAAGGAATATAGAAAATATAGAAAAACAATCTATTCCAAAATGATAAATTCATTCTTGATTGGGAAGCCAACGTTATGACGTTTTGATTTTTGCAACCTTTATCAGGACTTGAATATCAGTTTTGTTTTTCTTATGATTTTCATAAAATAACATATTTAGGTTTGTTATGACTGCTATACAGTGGAACCTCGGTTCTCAAACATAATTCATTCCAAAACTATGTTCAATAACCAATTTGTTTGAAAATTGAAACAATATTTCCTATAAGAAATAAGTGTAAAGTGGATTTATGCATTCTTGACCCTCAGATAAATGCCTATTCATCTGCTTACAGTTATATATAATATGGAAAGATGTATATTTAAACAACTTTCCTCTTTCCCTTTCCTGTAGTATCACTGCTGCCTTTCTTAGGCTCTATGACTATTTAATATATGATCTATTCTATTTAATTTCAAGTAATTATTCCCATTTTGTCCACCAGAAAATCTCAAATGACACCTCAGACATGGCTGACTTCAGACTGATCTGTAAGCACAAAAACTTACTCAATTCAGCCCACTCCTTTCACAATATAAAAACTTTTCTTGTCATCTAGACAGTCTATACAATTCAAGTCCTGATGAAGGTTGCAAAAACCGAAACATCATAGTGTCGATTTCTTCATCAAGAGGGCCGGTTTAGCTCAATCGATAGAGAGTCCAACTAGGAACTACAAGGTTCTTAGTTTGATACCAGCCCTTGCCAACTCAGCACATGAGTAGCACAGGGATCTGTGTGGTAAAATGAGGAGCTGATGGTAGGTGTGGCACTCCACCTCAGATGCCGAAACAATCTCTTTGGTCTAGCACTAGTGAAAAGGAGGATAGACTCCCTTGCTGTCTGGCTGATACCGACTTTAAGCCACCCCAATGACTTGTTTCTCTATATTTTCTACATCATCATTGGCATTTCAGTCTCAGAAGACTATGATGTAGTTTTTGTGCCCCTGAAATTACAGCGCCTCCTGTGACTGTAAAGTCCAATGTTCGAAAAACATTCTCGACCACAGATGTCACATGTGAAGACTGTCCCTGAAGATGTTGATGTGCCGGTGCTTTGCTGCCGCTGCTTTCTTCTGGACATCTTGGCTTCATGGTGTTGCGCCAGGGTGGCTTGAGACATGAACAGTCCACTACAGAGAGCCTGCCACCACCGAGGGCGGTCCTGAGCCAAATTTTTCCACCATTTTCTACATACCATTGGATTTATTTCCTATTTTACTCCCACAATAAAGAATATACATATGCAAAAGAAAATTACATCATAACAACATCTTTTTTTTTTAAATTGAGTTTCCGTTTGAAAGAATGTTTCTTAAATTTATTTGATTATAGAAAAAGAAAATTATCAAAATGTTTAAAGTAATAATATCAGTTTTGTTTTTCTTATGATTTTCATGAAATAACATATTTAGGTTGTTATGACTGCCTATACAGTGAACCTCGGTTCTCAAACATAATTCATTCCAAAACTATGTTCGATAACGATTTGTTTGAAAATTGAAACAATATTTCCTATAGAAAATAAGTGGTAAAGTGGATTTATGCATTCTTGACCCTCAGATAAATGCCTATTCATCTGCTTACAGTATATATAATATGGAAAGATGTATATTTTAAACAACTTTCTTCTTTCCCTTTCCTGTAGTATCACTGCTGCCTTTCTTAGGCTCTATGACTATTTAATATATGATCTATTCTATTTAATTTCAAGTAATTATTCACACAATTAAGTAATTGAATTTAATTCACAGTTTGTTCATTGTTATTTTCCTAGAAGTAAGACCTGGAAACATCTGGTATCCAGTGTCTGTATCTATCTCAAAAGCTGTAAAGAGATGTGAATGTGTGTGGACACTAAATTTTATATTTTATTTATATTTACAGCAGTTATGAATTGTCAGACAAAACCAATAAAAATTTAGGTCAAAACATATCATATATATACATATGAAGAAAAGGAAAAGTGGACAAAAAATAATGACTCAAACAAGTAGAAGTAGAAGAGAAATATTTTGTTCCGCTTTACGTGAGGAAACTTCATCAGTCTAACTCTATTCAAAACAAAGTACGTACATTTGTATTTATAGAAGAGAAAGTGAGTTGGTGATGAAATTGAGGGGAAGGCGAGCACCTAGCAACCTCCTCATATTATCTTCCCATACAAACTACTATCCTCTGATCTTTCCCCCTCCACTTTACATGATAGTTATTCTCTGTTCAACCAAATCTTCACTAACTTCCCTTCCCCTCAATTTCATCACCGACTCATTTTCTCTTCTATAAATACAAATGTACATACTTTATTTTGAATAAAGTAAAACTGATGACGTTTCTCGCGTAAAGCGGAACACAATATTTCTCTCCTACTTCTACTTGTTTGAGTCATTATTTTTTGTCCACTTTTCTTTTTACCTTACCTCATATATATATATATATATATATAGGTGAATGGTACAAGATGTTTGCATGATAGGATTCAACCAAAATGGAGAACTCAAACATACATATAAAGATTTTGTGTGTATGCATATAAAATTCAGTTTATGTGCATATTCTTACATATACAGAGTATATTATAAGTAAATATATGAAAACCTTAATTTATCAGAAATAAATTCATTTTAGCTACATTTGCCTTTTCAAATCAGATTTCATATTATGAAAGATTCTGAATTCAGACTTGAAGAGGCAAAAGTAACCAAAATGAATTTATTTCTGATAAATTAAAGTTTTCATATATTTACTTATATACACACACACACACACACACTTACAATAAGAAAGAAAAACATAACAAACTGTCTATGTAAAGGCTGTCTGACGAAACTAGGCTCATTTATTGAGTTACCAGTCAAAATGAATTCATAATAGCCAAATAATGGTTTGTTAAGTTTTTCTTTCTTATTGTAAGTGTAAAAATTGCTCTGTATATAATCAATTTATTAATTATCTTACATTGAGCTCTCCTAGGGATTTGAAATAATCCTTCTATAAATCTATAGGTGTGTGTGTCTGCATGGGCATGCATTGCGTATATACGGAGGATATAGATAATCCCAAATAAAACCATCCCCATATATATATATATATATATTATATATATATAAAACAATCCAATTGACTGGTAAGATGATTCTATTTGGGATTATATATATATATATATATTATATATATATATGTAATTTTATTTTTATGGAGAGAAATTTTATTTATATAATTTAATTAATCATGACAAGCAAATTCGGCGAATACCATGTGCAACGTGAGGAACACTGTACAGCTGTTTCGACCTAATTTTGGTCTCATCAGCAGTGTATACCTACGATCTCCCCCCGACAGAGATCGAACCGGCGGACCCAGGACGCAAAGTCAGAGACTCTACCCCTAGGCCAAACCGGACACGCCACGCATGAAACTCGCCAAATCAACTTGTCAATCATAAGTGTGCAACTACTATAACATGATGTGACATTTTAGCAGCATCGATTCGTTACCTCTCGCAGAGTCACGTCTTCCCGGCATGACGGCACGCATCCACATGCATATATATATACTTAGTAAAATCTAATGTAATGCTAACAAAAGTTAATCAATGACTTCAGGTTATATTTGTAGTGTTTGTCCCTGGTTGAATTTAGGTTTTAATCAAGCAACCCCAGCTATTCACTCATTTTCCTCCACTCATTTTCCAAAGCTGTTTTATCCTGGTTATCTTTCTCTGTATTATGTGCATATTTTGAACAGCAAATATAAGCCAAGAACGATTTTATTCTGAAAACTCCTGAGACGAGAAGTGCTAAAGAAATTGGTAAAGTATTTGGTTAATGTCAAATTAATCACTAACAGACATATTAAACCTGAATACTAAATCTATATGTTAAACTAAATAATTCCAGTGATAATAACAGTATTAGTGCTACTGTATGGCTGCACCACTTGGACTCTAACGAAGCGCTGGGAGAAAAAGACAGATGGGAGCTACGCAAGGATGCTGAATGCTGTCTTAAACAAATCCTGAAAGCAGCACCCCACAAGAAAGCAGCTGAACGGCCACTTGCCTCCTATCACACAAACCATCCAAGTAAGATGAACAAGATGTCGGATACTGTTGGAGAAGGAAGGACAAACTCATAAGTGATGTTCTCCCGCGGATATCTGCACATGGGCACACCAGTGTAGGCTGACTAGCAAAAACCTACATCAATGAGCTCTGTGGGGATTCTGGATGCTGCGTGGAGGACCTCCCAGGGGCAATAACCGATAGGGATGGTTGGAGAGAGAGAAAGAGTCATAGATATCCGTGCTGCCAGTGTGAACTGATGGTGATGATGATTTATGAATGTATACATACAGTCTGTCCACAAAGTCTTTGTGCATTTTTAAAATTATAAATACTTGAAAGTGCACATGGACTTTATGGACATTCTGTATATAGTTAGGTCAAAGTAATACAGAAGAAATTTGGAAGGTGTAAAGGAGGATGCTGTGTGTATATATATATATATATATATATAAAAGTTAAGAGTAAGGAAATGAATCCGACGGTATAAGTATAGATAAAAGGATATGAAAACACACAATGCTGTTAAAATAAAAATATTTTATATCATATTCATAGCTAATATTGAACAATATTTCGATTTATAAAAATCATCTTCAGAGCTTGTTTTTACTCCGAACTCATCGAGAGAGAAGCTGAAAATAATTATTATCAATATTAGCTATGAATATGATATAAAATATTTTTATTTTAACAGCATTGTGTGTTTTCATATCCTTTTATCTCTCTCTCTCTATATATATATATCATACTGTCGGATTAATTTCCATTTTATTTTCACATATATATATATGCAACTTTATAAAAAATGAAAAAACAAGTTTCATTGATGAGTAATGTTTACTAAGCCGATGCTGAAGTGTTTCGGTATGTTAAAAAAATGTCAGGGCCTTTTGTTTATTTAAACTGCGTGACATAATTTTTTTCATGAAAATTGTTGAAAATAATTTTTTAAAGCATATCTTTTTCACATATTTGAATATCAACAAAAGCCACCACATACCAAAAGCAGAAGCTCGCTGACTTTTTAGTTCACTAATAATGTCTTTTTCTTTAAACAAATGAAGGCCCTGATGAAGGTTTGATAAATAAACCGAAACACTGCAGTGGCGACTTATTAGACATCACTTGTCAATGAAACTTAGTTTTTTAATTTTTTATAAAATTACATATTGTCGGATTTACTTCCACTCTTTCCTCATATATATATATATATATATATATAAGGATATTTTGGTAGCATTTTTTCTTTATACATGTTTGGTTGAACATGACAGACATTTCTTGTCTGACAAGTTTCTTTTCAAACTTTTCCAATTGTCTGGCCATCTTTTTTATGTCTTGGTGGGATTGATGAATGAATCCACCAATTCCACCCAGACATAAAAAAAGATGGCCAGACAATTGGAAAAGATCGAAAAGAAACTTGTCAGACAGGAAATGTCTGTCATGTTCAACCAAACATATATATATATATGTGTGTGTGTGTAAGTGAGAAAAATGGAAGTGAATTCGACGATTATGTTGAAAGATAAATGGATGAAAATTTATTGAATTGCCAACACGTGTTTCGACCAAGAGTTTGTCTTTGTACATATAGTATCCTATTTAGTATTATTTTAGATATAAAATAAGAATAATAAAATAAAATAATAATTTGGATGATACCTTTTCAAACACATTCAAATTTTCTGTATTCATACCACTTTATTTTCAAAAATCAAAATATTCTTCGCTGAAGAAGACCTGTTTTTTTTGTATACTCAAATTTTATGTTTCTCTATTATTATTATTTTATTTTATTATTTTTATTTTATATTTAAAATAATACTAAATAGGATACTATGTATAAAAAGAAAAATTCTTGGTCGAAACACGTGTTGGCAATTCAATAAATTTTCATCCATACATTTTCTTTCCATTTATCTTTCAACATATATACATATATGTATCAGTCTGAAAATGACTGTATATAAACAAAGGCATGTGAAATACTTTGCTTGGTGGAATAAAACCATCTTGTAACTAACAAATAACATTGTCAGATGCTTTGTACCTGATGAGAAAAACTAACATGCTCATCTACTAGCCAGATTATTTTTTTTGTTTTTTTGTTTTCAGATTACCCTTACCTTCAAGAAGCTTTAACATCTAGATTTAGAACTACAAGAGTAATCCCAAAGCTAAGATCTCCAAAAATATTTAGAAATCACAGAAACATTTGTGTATTGTCAATGATCTTTACATCATTTTAAACGTTGAATATGTATCTATTTTTCTATATAATCATCTACTAGCCAGATATTAGATGATTCTAACCAGCTTAAGAAAAAATAAAGATAAAAAAGACAAAACCACAAATCTGACGATAGCCTAGACAGATTTTAACAAGCAAGCAAGCTTCAGTTATATTTATGCAAGTCTGGCATGCGTTTTACTGCAAAGTATTCTATGATGTTCATAGGTCACAAAGACAGTGATGAATTTAACATGTATCTATTTTTCTATATAATCGCCATTTCGATGTTCATTTTTTATATGCCCATGTCATACCAGCTCACCGCTGTGTCATTGAGGAAGCGTTAAACCTCATTGTCATTGCAAACTTCCTACACCACTTGCGGATGTTTTTGACATCCATGCATTACTTCTGTAAATTGGTGATGAATTTCATTTGGTTTGATACCTGTGGTGTTCAAAAACCAAATGACTGTCTGAACTTCACATCAATTAAAAGCTCCTTCAGAAATGACTGCCAAGCATTCATGCCCTTCCTTTTACAGTCAATGAACAAATTTAATATATACACCAAGAAGGTGTGATCTTGTCAGACAGATGGAAAAATGATGGCTTGATTGCGACTCTGTTATTATTCGAAAAGTGTAGCATTTATTGAATGAGTAATAAAGAGATTAATGTGTTCTTATTGATTTGCCATTGGAAAACTGGAAAATGAAAATATCTTCATTACACTGTATGTGTTTGAAAGCGCCAAATATCGTTTTAAAATGAAATACTCTCTTCTTGGGGAAAGTAATTGGCTTATATGATTGAAAGATTGAATTTCAAACGGGCAGCCGCCCTGTCGGCTGGGGCGTTAGAATGCACAGATTGCACCTCTGCAGAGGGGTAAGACTCCCCCAATGGGGCCACCTGTTGGCCGTGGGTGGAAACCTGTGATGCTTAAAGATAGAGCCCAGGTGGATGAGCAGTTCATGACATGCAATACTCCACTTTGGCCCTATTTTGGGCAATCGGTTGGTCATGTCAAGCCCTAGCACCTATATGATTTTCCCAACCCTATTGCCCTCATGACAAGCCCTAATCCTTTTTATCATATGGGTGCTAGAAGCGGTGGCTGTGGGTCTACATATCCTGGGAATGACGTTAAACTCTATCTGATGGTGAGGTTCCAGTTTTGGAGGTTGGGAATGTGGAGCACCCCTTCATCACCATTGCTGCCCTGGTCCACTCTGATCCAGAGTGATAGTACCTGTTAGGGTCCCATCTATGGGTTAGATAGAAAAATGTATTTATAAAAAATTGTATTATCCATTAAGAATTGATTTATTTCAAAACTTTCTCGGCATTAAATGACCCACTGAGTTGATATGCGTAAAACAACCAAACCAAACCAAACCAAATCAAACGGGCATGTGCGAATAGTGTTGCCAATAGCTGTATAAACAGTTTACCTGCATCATCCAGTGCTTGAAGACCTTACTTTTGGGATTACCCTCGTTAGAACTATTTATGATAGAGTGAAAAAAACTACCAATTAGAAATATGTCTGAGGAAGTCAAAACAAAAAATACAGAATATCATTTATAGACAGTGTGTAAATGAAATAATTAATTTCTTGTTTTCTTCATGTTTTGCATTTTCTCCATGAAGGGATCGTTAATAAAAAGTCAAGCAAGTTCAAGCAGACCAAATTCTTCAGGGAGGTTTATCATCAAGCCAAAGGTTTAGACGAAGATCATCCTGGGTAGTGCCAACTAATGATAAACTTGATATTACAAGCATCGTAACAGCAAGAATGTCCAGTTTGGATATCAGCGCTGAAGATTATGGTAAGTCTGTAGACATTTGAAATTTTTTAAAGAATTTAACTTTTGAATTAATTAGAACTAACAAGAATATGCACCCTCTGGACATAAGTATTTAAGTTTTCATGTAATGAAATATATTAGATTAGATTGACTAATGAAATTAAAATAAGAACGCATATAAAAGATTACACTTTTGAATTAATTAGAGCTAACAAGAATATGCACCCTCTGGACATAAGTATTTAAGTTTTCATGTAATGAAATATCTTAAATTAGAATTACTAATGAAATTAAATAAGAACGCATATAAAAAGATTACACTTTTGAATTAATTAGAGCTAACAAGAATATGCACCCTCTGGACATAAGTATTTAAGTAGTAATGAAATATCTTAATTTAGAATGACTAAAAATTAAATAAGAACGCATATAAAAGATTACACTTATTTGAATTATATCTTAATTGGGTTTCTATATATAATTATTCATAGGATTGATTTTAATACATTGGAGAATAAAATAATAATATTAGAGATCAATAACACCAAGTAATTATTTATCCTAACCCAGTTTGTTAAAACCAGTATGCAAATTAACCACACACATATATTATGTAAACCTTTATTTCTTAGGTGATATATAAGACACATTGCAAGATTTTAAACACATCAATACCATGGTGTTTTGAAGAAAATCTTTCCCAGATAAATCTTCAATAGAGAAATTGTAATAAATAAGATTACTAATTAGATTAAATGGTAATTATGAGGAGTGCGTCCGGTCTCCTGCCTCAAAAATTGCTACCCGGTGACTATTGAAATAACGACCCAGCTCAGTCTATTCAAAACTATCCATCTTCATATCTATCTATCTATCTATCTCAATTTGTTCATATTTATCTATATTACTTTAATGCTAAGATTTCTTTATTCATGTTTGTTTAATGTCTTGTTTTAGTTTAAAATAAAACAAGAATTACGACAAAAAAGATGCGACCCCCCCCCCCTCAATACATTTACTTGGTCGAAAGAATATCTATCTCCATCTATCTATATATTTTGTTTGTTTTATCTATCATATCTCATCTATCTATCTCAGTTTATTCTAAACTATATATCCATCTTCACTATCAAACAAGAATAGACAAAATTACGGATAAATAACACAAGAATTACGATGAGGCTGGCGGTCTTATTTGAAGTCACCGGCGTAGCATTTTTGAGGCAGGGAGACCGGGATGCACTTCCTTCATTAATTCATCAATTAAATAATGATTATTAATAAACCATTGAGTAATCATTTATATAAATAATACTAAGGGAATTGGGACGGTGGTGAAAAGTTCGTTACAGACACACATTATAATCTCCATCATAAAGATATCATCTTCAGTCAACTACAGTACTATATACCTTTGTAAAGGAATACAGCTATCAACTGCAAATGGTATGTTTCTTTTTAAACTGTTATTTCTTTTCTCTTTAGATCGTATACAGCAAAGATAGAAAAACATTCAGATCATATGTGATTTTGAATCCTTCCCCAAACGACGTCGTCAAACATGGAGACCTTATGTAAGTAGAGTTTTCTTTTTCTATATATTACCTTTCTAAATCAAACAAATAGGGAACTTAACGAAAACCATTTATCCATACAATCTGTTATCCAAAATAAAAAAACAGAAATTATATTAAAAAATATAATATCCTGTTATTAAATATCATTATTAAACTTAATGAGTGTTTCTGTTAAACTTTCATTTTATTTTAATGATATTCAAATACAATTCATTAATTTATTATAGATTGATGATATATTGTTGTTGCTTTCTGTTTATTTTTTGTTTTTAATAATATAATCATAAGTAAATGTATTTAATAAATTATTTAATTACTATTTTATTATATTGTTTAACTTTCAATTATTTTTGTTTAAATATAACATAATATCATTTAAGTGCTTAATTGTGAGTCGTACCCTAATTTGAAACTTAATTAATTAATAATGAATAGGCGGGATACTATTTAAATGTATGGCAAACAAACGAGAAAAATCAATCTCATGTTATGTACATTTTCGGCCTATAGGCCTCATCAAGCAGAGCTATAGATCGGAAGACCGCCCGTGCGTGATTTGAAACCGACTGCCAAGCTGACAGGCCGATCCCATAACCTCTACACCAAAACGAGACTCTTAGATTTTAACGATTGATTTAGAGTAGCGTTAATATTCCTTCTTCTAGCTGACTTTTATTACACGACGATATGATAAGTTCTGTAAACTCAGTTTGCTTTAGAATGGCTTCATTTGATATATCATAATTAATTTGATATTATATATTACATTTCATTAAAACAAAATAATGAATGAAACATATATAGGGGTGACAAGTCTTCGGACCATGCTGTATTCTCAATTCTAGTGTGTTGTGTGTGTGTGTGTCGTGTAACAACAATCTTAAGATGTTTTTTAATTGGTACTAATTTTTTGAATATTTATTCCTCTTGTTTTTGTTTTTTTAATTCCAGTTACATTATTCAACGCAAACCAGAAAGCCGCCTCCAGTTGGAACCAGAAAGAAAACCAATCTTCGACACAAATACCCCATTTAATGGGAGAAATTCAATTGTCTAACATCAATACTTCTCCACATTCATAACCATGTACATCATTGAATTGGAGGAGTCTGTACCACTTTACTATGTAACAAGTTACTATAGAGGTTCTTAGTTTGATATCAACAGGGAGGTAGAGGTCAAAGTTTAGGTACCCAGACATGTATACGAAAAAGTTGGGGTCCCTTAAGAAAAAATCGTTACTATAGTAAAAAAGTACTGAAGTAGCTATTACTTAAACTTACATTTATTATTCTAAACTAGCAATATTGCCACCCTCCGTAGGGTGCCAAAAGTATTTTAAGTTTAATGTAATAAAATATCGTATAAATTGGAAAGGCTAATTGAAACTAATAAAAATGCATATAAAAAGATTGAAAATACAGGGGGTATAATCGAAAATGAAAACTAACTGAACTTACTCCTCATCAACTCTCGTCTTTTATTTTTTATTTACTAATTTAAGTATTTAGTTAAAAGAGGAAGTTAAGTAATAAGAATGACAGTTATTTTTTTCTTGTTAATGATTTCATTTAGATTCATTGAAGAGATTTTTGCTTATATTCATAAAATAAAACAAACAGTTAGAAATGCAATAATACTTAAGCAATTTTATTCAAAAAATCACATTTTAATGATCAAGATGCAAATTAGCCTTTCTCATTCGCACAGTAAACGTATTTTGTTGATACTTATAAATATAATAGTGGCATGTGTTAGTATGTAGATATGCTTAACAGTATAATAATGGTAACAATTTTATTATTAAGAGGTTTAAATGAAAAATAAACCATGGAGAATTATGACGTAAATAACTAAGGGAATATGACTTGAGTAAATATAGTTTTCGGCTTACAGACAGACAAACACACAAATCTCTTTAATAAGAAGATG
>CM042153.1:72815130-72852630 GCA_023376005.1 Doryteuthis pealeii
TGACGGAATACAACCGACTGCACCTCTGCAGAGGGTAAGATCCACCCCCTCAATGGACCACTTGTTGGCCATGGGTGTCAACCTGTGATGCTTAAGGATGGAATCCTGGTGTTACATAATCTATGCAGTTGCATAAGATTATTGTCAATCCCCTGTATTTCTAAAGGGATGGCCCTTCTCATATAACGGGTGGGACTTTCCTTGGAATAGTACAGAAAGCCCGCGAAATATGTGAAGTCACGTGGGACCTGGTTGGCTCCTCAGTTTTCAGTTTGACGTCGGGCAGTGAAGATGTCCTGCCTTAACTGTAACTCACTCTGAATATGCGTGCTATGTTAGTCAGATATTTAGTTACATGAAATGTTTAGTTAAGGAAATAAAACCTTAAGGAAATAACACAATTTTGTGGTTGGTAAATGTCTTGGTAACAAGACTGATCTAGAAGAAGAAATGAGTTAAGTGCGACCGACCACCAAGACGAAGACCAAGACGCTAGAAGAGACCTAGAACTTAAGATGTCAAAGACGTCAGAAGAAGAATAGAAGAAAGTAAGAAGTAATAAGAAGGGTATGTAACACTGGTGGTTGTGCAGTCAATGACATGCAACAATCCACTTAAACCCTTACTTAGACTAGACGGGCGGTCGGAGAAGCTGCTTCTGATCAATTGGTTGGTCATGTCAAACCCTAGCACCTATACGATTGTCCCAAACCGTATTGCTCTTATGGCAAACCCCAACTCTTTTTATCATATATATGCTAGAAGGCGGTGGCTGTAGGTCTTGGTATCCTGGGTATGATGTTAAACTGAATCTAATGGTGAAATTCCAATTCTGGAGCTCTTGGGGCGTGTGGAGTACCCAATCATCACTATTAGTCACAGGTTCACCCAGACCCAGAGTGGTAGTACCTGTTAAGGTCTCATCTATAGGTTAAATAGAAAAAAATAAGTTAACAAAAATGTATTTAAAAAAAGTTGAGATCAAAAAATATTTTCAGTACCCATCAGGAATGAATAAAACAAGACATCTTTGTCATAAAATAACCCAACAAGGGTTGACATGCTGTAAAATCCAGTCAACTAACCATGTATTTAGAATTGTCATTTTTATTTTTAATTATCTTTGATCTTAATCTGTAACTGTAATTTTTTTTCTAAACCTTTTCAAAAACCGAAGTGTTATTTTAATGCTTTCCTTTTTGAATTTGATTTGCTGCATTTCTTTTAAAACTCTAAAATTTCTTCTAAGATCCATGACAAATCTTCTGCCTGATAATTATAATGTATCATTCTAAAAACTTTTATTTTAGGCTCATTGTCAAATTTATCCAGTTGAAAGATTCATTGCTTGTCTTGATGATATTAAACAATTTGAATTAAAATCAGTCCTGACAGATTTATGCAAATTGTTTTGTGTTCATGGAATTATTGAAAACCTTGGAAATTTCTTATTGGTAAGTTTTTAATATTTTGTTTTTATTTCTTATATTTACAAGGGTAATCCCAAATGTAAGTCTCCCCAAGTGCTGGGGATTTAGGGAAATTGTTGTGCGCTATTGGCAACACTGTTGTGGTTGTTGTGCATGCATCTGCACATACCTCGCTGCCATGCTCAGTCTTGGATGGAGTTTCTACTTGATGTTATTGCCAAGTTTGAAGTTCATGCATTTATCTGGGTTTTTTTTCAATACAAAAAGCATAAACCAATTGAAATTCATCATCAATTAATGGAATTGTATGGCAAGTCGTGAATGGAAGTCAAAACATCCGTAAGTGGTGTAGGGAGTTTGCAACGATGAAGTTCAACACTGCCTCAATGACATGGGGGTGAGCTGGTATGACACAGGCATATAAAAATGCATTGACCAAAATGGTAATTATGTAGACAAATAGATGCATGTTCAAAGTTTAAAATGGTGTAAACATCATTGACAATAAATAGACGTTTCTGTGATTTCTAAATATTTTGAAGACCTTTACCTTTGGGATTATCCTTGTATTTATATGCCAATGACCTTTTTTTTTTTAAAAATGTTAATTACCAAGAAATTTGCAGCAACATTAAGTATTTATTGATTTGACATTTATACACTTCAGATAAGGCATATTTATTTTGTATATAAAATCAAATGCACAAATAAACTACATCTAGTGGTAAGGTTCCAATAAGGAGCTCTGGGAAGTGTGGAGTACCCCTTCATTGCCATTATTTCCAGGTCCACTCTGACCCAGAGTGACAGTACCTGTTAGGGTCCTATTTATGGGTTAAATAGATTAAAAAAAGGAGTTAAAAATCATTGAATACACAACAAAAATGAATAAAGATCTTCAGCATAAAATAACCCGACAAGGGTTGACATGCCATAAAATCCAACAAAATGCACAAAGTTTAGCTTCTTGTGATTTTAAATCCAACTAAGTGAATTAATAATTAAGTTAACAATATGTTTTTTTATTCTTTTTATGATGTTATCCATCTGTTTGCAAACATTTTTACAAAAGTCAAATTTCAATGGAGTCTGTTAAGCAATGCATCTGAAACTAATACTCTGATGGACAACATAGTTATAGGGAAAGTTACCAACGTGGAAGACCAGAAATAATTGCTCAAATCACAACCTGACCACATGTATAAAGGAGACAACTTGAAGCCATTTGTTAACTGAGAGCGATGCAGGAAGTGCTGGCAAACAACTGCATTGGATGCAGGCCGAGACACGATCAATCTTTGTCAGTTCAATTTAGCGAAGGTGTATGATGTTGAAAAGACACAAAACCCTCGATGAACTAAACAAAATCAGTCTTGATGCATCCAAATGCATCTTAGAGATGTATTTTACAAAAAAAAAAACCCTGAAGAGTTTTCCTGTTATAACTACTTTGTAGGGGGATTTGTTAATGTTATAATTTTGTAATGGTTGCGATAATCCTCAGAATGTAGATCTAATCAGTGTGGGGGATGGCTCACAGTCAAGTCTGATGCAAGGTTCCAATCGACAGTCTAAACACTCCCAACTGTATCACACTCCAAAATCCAATATCCCAAATTATTTCTTTGTCCCGCTCTTCTCAACAACAAAATACTACTGCAATCGTTCTCTCTGGTCTGTGAGAATAAGTCCTTTAAATACACCTCAATTTCACCACATCTGGGCTCCTCACTCATAATTGTCCATGCAGCACGTGTGACACTCGTCAGCACGGCGCGACCACCTACATCCGGGCCACTATGCTATTTCTTATTTCACTGATCGTCCACAGCTCTCACATTCTGAAGGAAGCGGGTTCGACTCTAGGTCAGTCCTACACGCCAGGCAAAGCCTAGCCCGCTTCCTTCGAGAATAAGGCAAGTCTTCACGCCCACCACTCTCTCTGTCACACCGTGTTGCACGAGGTAGGTCTCCTACAGTAGAGATTATCTATTTGGTAGGGGATTTGTTAATATTATTCAAGAAGATCCCCAATTTGTACACATTTTAATTTCTCTATATCTTTTCTTCTTTCTCCAGCCTGGTCTAATCACAGAAGTTCAAGCAACAGAATTAAATAAAGCCATGTTTGACCTGTTGACCAAAATCCGACCAAATGCAGTTGCATTAGTTGATGCGTTTGCTATTTCTGATAGAAAACTCAACAGTACTTTGGGTCGTTATGATGGTCAAGTATACACAGCTCTTTTAGATTATGCTATGAGTTCACCACTGAATAAGACAGAAGTAAGTTTACTTTTATTTTTTAATATGTTTTATACTTCACCATAAGATATTTTTAATATGTTTTATACTTCCTCTTGTAGTTGTAGCCATTCCAATCAAATTATATTTACTGATAATCTTATAAATGTTGTCATTGGACTTAGAATCAATTAAAAGTCTTGTAATGATTTTTATTGTGAAAATTAACCTTAATTCTGATCAATCAATGGTAATCTGAACATTAGCTACATAAATGAGAGTAACCTCCCCTTGTTTGTTTCACTTTGAGGAAGCCGTATGTTTTGGTCTGCCATTTTCATTTCACCGTAATTCTACACTGAAAATATGAATTTGTTCGAATCAATACAACTGCATGTTTTAACATGAAAATATCATAAAATGTGTTCTTAATTGTGCTTGTGCATTATTTAAAATGAACTTATTTGTTATTAAGAACAAATTTTATGATATTTTCGTGTTAAAATATGGAGTTGTATTGATTAAAAATTTTTTTTATTTTCAGTGTAGATTTACGGTGAAATGAAAATGGCCAACCAAAACATATGGCTTCCTCAAAGTGAAACAAACAAGGGGAGGTTACTCTCATTTATGTAGCTAATGTTCAGATTACCCAATCAATATTAAACATGGGTAGACATTTAATTTGCTATTTCATCATCATCATGTCGTGTCATTCATTGACCTTGGGAGCTCCTCTGCGCAGCATCCACACAGAGCTGATCAATGTAGGTCTTTGCGGAGCAGCCAACACTGGCGTGTGCCCCCATGTGCTGGTTTTCACTGGAGAACATCATTCATGAGTTCATCCTTACTTCTCCAGCTGTGCCCAGTATGTCTTGCTCGTCTCACTAGGATAGTTTGTGTGATAAGGGGAAAGTGGCTGTACAGCTGATTTCTTGTAGGGTATTGTTTCCATGATTTGTATAGTATGCAGCATTCTTGTGCAGCTCTCATCTAGCTTATTCTCTAGGCGCTTCATTAGGGCTCAAGTGGTGCTGCCATACAGTAGCACCGATACAATTGAGAATTATCACTAACTTGTCAGTGAGATCGGACTTCCATATCACTGATAACCTGTCTATAGCAGACCATGCCTTCCCTATATGTGTATTAACATCCCTTTCTGTGGATGAGATATTACTACCTAGGTATGTGAATTGTTCCACAGATTTTAGAGGCTTACCGTCGAGTATGATGATGCCTCATTCATTTTTAAAACGCCTATTTAATGGCAACTATTCTCTACCATACCTGAAAAATTGGAGAGTGTTAGGTTTCAGACCTAACGAATTCTAGTTACTCCCCTTGACTAGTAGGGTACAGTTGCCTCCCTTGAAAGTTGCATTGATGGAGGCTAGCACCGGTAATAGGGCTTTTGCCATGACAGACATGGATTAAGACATGAGTAAGCTGGTCATACACACACAAGTTGAACTCTTAAGTCACTTTTAGGGTAGAAGCATTTCTCTACCCTGTTTTAAATAAAACTATGTTAATTTCCAACAACTTAGTCTCACATTTTCATTCAGGGCTCTGTATTTTATTGGTATATAAAAACAAGAGGTAGATATTCTTTTTGATCAACAAAACAGCAAAAAAGTGGCCATATTAACATTATGTGCAATCATTTGCATAGTTTATTTCATTATAATGGAGATTCAGTGTCTGTCAGTCGGTAACTGAAACTACATCACAATACCCTCAGTAAGTTTATCAATGAGTATTTAATTTATAGTCAAAATCATTACTACATAGAATAGATCTTATTTTTCAATGATGTCTCTATGAAAATTTAAGTTAGATTTGCCTCAAAACAGCCCATGCTATTAGTGCGTTTAAAATCCTGCAATGTGTGTTATATATCACTAAGAAATAAATTTTTATATAATATGTGGTGTGGTTAATTTGCAAAACTGGGTTTAATAAATAATTATTTGGTGTTATTAATCTCTAATATTATTATTTTATTATGACTAATGTATCTAAATCAATCCTATGAATGATTTATTTTATAGAAACCAATTTAGATATAATTAAAATAAGTAATCTTTTTAAATGCATTCTTATCTAATTTTGTTTCTTTGTTTGTTTTCTTTCTAATTCAATATATTTCATTACATTAAAACATAAATACTTACTACATATATTCTTATTAGTAACCCTAATGTTTGTTTTTTTTCTTTTTCAGGTTCACGATTCTTATCATAACCATTTACAAAAGTTCCTAAAAGAAAGGCAGCTTAAAGCCAACCTGTAAATATTATTGAATTGTCAAAGAACTAAATTAATCTGGAAATTCCTACTGTGTATATTGATTCTTCAAAATTCCTTGTATTTTTGAGAGGAATTCTGAATGTAGTTACACAGGTTGAAATATAATTTTCTACTATATATAAAAGTTATTTTTGTATGCAATTATTTGTAATAAAACTTTATTTTATTTATATTTAATTGGATGGATAGGTTTTTATTTTTCTATGGATTTTTTTTTACTTAAATAATCTTTTAATGTGCAAAGATACTTAACTGCCTTATTTGTAATTTTAATGTACTGCAATCAACCTGAGTCCTTTACTTATAAAACATGATTTTTAAATGAAAAAAAAATGAAATTGTAATTTTAATACATTATAAAATGAAATAATGCTCATATGAAATTGTATTATATTTATCATAGCAATGCCAGTTTAGTTCTCTGGTTTCCAAATCTTTGGTGTAATATTTCTTTACTTTTCAGTTATTGTATTCTGTATAAGTTATTAAAATAAATATTTTTGATTTGAACTTTGTTTCATTTTTTTAATTATTTTAAAGTACAAAAGACGTGGTCTGTATTGTTCAGACGTCAAGAGTAGAATTGCAAATGACTACTACCATGGTTCTATTCATATTGTATATGGTCAAGGGTAGATCACCCTGTTAAGCCTAGACACAAGGGGAGATCACACTACTTATACAATTCTCAAACAAATATTCATAAAGTTATGTTATATCTATTTTCAAGTTAATGGTTTGTAGACCCCCAAATTACAGAGAAAAAAAATTCAACTTATCTTTTTTATTCTTTTTAAGATTTTATAATTTTAACTACAGACTAAATGATGCGTCACCTGTGCAGAATATTAAATGTCAAATAGTTGCAGCATGTTTCAAACAGGACCATCCTGGAGAGAACTGGACTCTTGAATTAAAAATTATTATTAAAGTAGGCAAAAGTCTGCACAATATTCAAGATACAAAACTAATATCTCTCTCTCTTGACAGTTAATTTGACTAAATCATTTTAAAAATCTCAATTGACTTTATCGATGGTTCAATTTTAAAGATAAAATTTTCTTATTCTCTAAGATTTTACATAATCCTTCTTGAATTTCATTCATGTTTAATGGGTTATGATCATCACAAATCTTTCTTAAATGCATTTTTAATTCTTTTTCTTGTAAATGTTTTAAGAGGATGTAAAAAATAATATTAGTAATTTAGTCAATTACAATTAGTAATTACAAAAAATAACCAAAAAAAAATGACAGGTCTTAAAAGAAAAGAAAACATGAATATAAATGTTTTATATAATAAAAAAAGGTTCCCATATTGAATTCATCTCTATACTTGGTCTAGACCAAATATAGAGATGAACACAATATGGGAACCAATCATTGAAAAGGCTAAATCAAATTGTTTTTAAAGTAAATTACTTTAAAAATATTTTTAAAAAAAGACTGATGTCATTGGATTTTACGCCCCAAAACATTTTTTTTGTCTCTTTTTTTCTAAATGATCATGAATCTTCTTGTGACATGTCCAATTGATAAATGTGCAAAAACAATGACATCATTATTTGAATGAGTTCTTCAATGCCTGTTTCATCAACTGTCATACTATTAAAAATGATTCCCAGGTTGGATCACTACTATACTCTGATACACAGGGAACACCTGAGGAAGATGAATAAAAATGAGGACAACAGTCTGAAAAATCAAAATTATTCACATCAAGCCTCATTTCAAAAATATAAACAAATAAAAATAAAAAAGGATTTAAATCTGTCAATTTGTTTTCAAAATATTTTATTTCCGATAAAGCACAGATGTTATTAAAAATGAAACAAACATGATTCTGAGTATATTTTTGTAAAACTTAATTGTCTTGAAAATAAAGGATATAAATGCTAAATAAATAAAAAATGTCTTCCGATTAAAATATTAATGTCCTTTTGATTTATAAAACCCTTTAAATTTCCACATATTCCTTATATTCTAATAAGCATCAGCTACAAAAGAATACATATTGTACTCAAAATATAATCAGATATCACAAATGGTAATAATGAAAATATGTTTATTACTGCAATATTGGATATTTGATTATAAATTTTATCTACAATTTCCTACAAAGAAATCGATCACTTCAAATAAATGGAAATGAGAAATCATTGGATATTCTTTTATATTAAAAAAATAAAATGAAATAAAATAAATAAATAAAAATGATTAATTAATGTCTTAATCTGCCTGTGGAGTTTTTCTAATATTTTGAAGTTGAGAAGTCAATAATGAAAATAAACAGTTTTTTTGTGGGTACAAAATTTTAGAATTTCAATCATTAGCAGATTCATCCATAACAAAAAAATTTGTTTTTACCCGAGTCTCATCAGAGGATTACCACAGGAAAAAGGAAAAATGTCATACTGAATGTCCTCATTATGACATTTTTGCATTCTCTATTGTAGTTCTCTTTCCTGTGGTAATCCTCTGATGAGACTCAGTTGAAAACAAAAACTTTTGTTATGATGAATCCACTTAAGATTGCAGTTATAATGAAAATAAGAAATACATTGTGCCATCAAATCAGCTGATTCATGTAAAAAAATAAAGTGATATATAAAAATTGTATTCTAATAGAATGGAATGGTTCAAGATATGTTCTCTTCTTGGTAATGTATATTTATTTAAAAACATGGAATGTTACAAGGAATGGATTTTATAAATATAAATATTAGTAAAATATATTTTAGACTGAGACTTAATAACCGACTTTATTTCACGTTGGAACTTTGCCAAAGTCTTTCTATTAATTTGTATGTTTGATATTGTATATTCAAATTTGAATACATTTTGTATTACATTAAAAATATTTTCATATAATACATCATATCTTATTATAATGGAGATTGTGTGTTTTTCTGTCTGTAACCAAAACTATATTACTACTCAAGTCACAATTCCCTTAATTATTTACGTCAAATTTTCCATGATTTCATTCTTTTAAACCTTCAGTTATTAATAAAAATTGTTTTACATTATTAATACTGTTGACCATATTAACGTACTATAAACATGCAGTTGTATTTATATATACAACAAAATAGCGGTTTACAGTTTGAACGAGAAGGCTAATTTGCATATTGATATTTAAAATTTGATTTTAATAAATATGTGCTTGGTATTATTGATTTCTAATTTTTTGGTTTTATCTTAAGAAATATAAACAAAAATCTTGTGGATAAATCTTAAAAGAAATTTATTTACAAGAAGAAATAACTGTAATATTATCCTTTACTTCCTATTTTAACTAAATAGTTAAATTAGGAAAATTTACCAATGAAAGAGGGGAGTAATAGAAAATGATGGAATAGTTAGTTTCAAAGTTGTTCTATTTTTCAATCATACCCCCTCTGTTCAAAATCTTTTTATCTACATTCTTAGTCAGTTTCATTAGCCTTTCTAATTTAATATGATATTTTATTATATCAAAACTTAAATACTTGCACCCGGAGGGTGCATATATTTGCTAGTATATATATCAAAATATTTTCATATAATTAATATTTTTTAAAAATTGTAAGGGTTTCGTGTATGCTTCACATATTTAATGTTAAGATTATAAAAAAAAATAAATGTACTGGATTTTTTTTTTTTTAAGATTTTTAAAATAGGGAAGGGAGTTATTTTACAATCACCCTGTTTTCTGTTTTATATGTCTACTTGATTTCTTTTCAAAACTGTAATTAGTTGTATTTGTATAATGATTAAAAAAAAATACCCCAATACTTTAGAGTAAATAATATTAAATTTACATTTGATAAAAGAGAATGTTGTCAATGTTTTGTTAATGTTAATAAAGAGAAATACCAAATGTATTCTGTTTGATATGTCTAGGTGAATTCTTTTCAAGACAATTGGATTGTTTATCTGCATAATTCTTTGTAGCTCTGATTTAGAACTATCTAGAAATGAACAAAAATGTAAAAAAAATGTAAAAAAAATAAAAATGGCCGATAAAGAGCAAATAATGCATCAAATTAAACACTTTGATAAAAAATAAGAGAATACTGTTCCAAATAATTTGGGAAATAATGAAAATGATTCTTCTCAAAATTTCAGACAAAATGATTTTGATGTTTTTTTCGAGAATGTAGTAGATGCAAATGAGGTTAATATTTGTAAAGATGAAATATTTTTCCTTTTTCCTACATGAAGTGGATAACAATTGATATCAGGTGGAGGGGTGGGGGTTCAAAGTTTAGGTACCAAAAATATATGCCGAAAAAAGGGTAAGGGTCCCTTAAGGAAAAATTGAGATATTGTAAAAAGTACATGGTACCTCTAAGGTGATGGTAGTTCATTCCAAAAATGAGGTAACCAAGCAAGTATATACCAAATACTATTAGTATTTACATAATTTAACCATTGTAGTTCTTTTAGACAATAACACAAAAAGTAAAATTATTCTAATCAATTATTACTTTTATAACTCCATTTGTTACATAATTATTAGATTCCTAATATTTATGTACAGTAGTGTAGAAACCAAAATGGCTGTTATAAGTTCACCCGGTGGATGCCGTGAGAATCGGTGGAGAAGACCCTCTTCCAGTTTAGATTAGAAACAGATTTTAGTCAGATCGGCCAAAGCCACGACAGTGGTAAGTCGTGTTATGCACGGTGCTGACTCAATCTGCGCAGGTAGTCTGGTGGGGATTTCAGAATAAAATATGATCTAAGTTAAATCAAGTCTTGTGTTATTATCTAAAAACTACCAATGACACAGGGCTTCTGATAAAGAGAAATCCCCAATGGAAGACCAGACACGAAGTCCCTAAGACGAAGTCCAGACACCAGAACAGACACTGGAAGAAGAATAATAGAAGTAAGAAAGTAAGGAAAGAGAGTATACGACACATTGCAATCTATCAGATTTCCATATGCAACAGTTGAATGAGCTGTCTGTCTTTATTAAATTATAAAATTAATTGATTATTTAATTTAAAAGTTAACAGAAAAAAGGACATGATGATATGCATTTTAAAAAAATTGAATTAATTCATTATAAATTATTTTAATTCATTATCTATGTATATATTTGAATAAATTATTTAATTTATATCTACATCTCTTATTATAATGGAGATTGTGTGTTTGTCTGTCTGTAACCGAAACTATATTACTACTCAAGTCATATTTCCCTTAGTTATTTACGTCATATTCTCCATGGTTTTATTTTTATTTAAACCTCTTAATAATAAAATTGTTTTACATTATTAATACTGTTAAGCATATCTACATACTAACAACATGCAATTATATTTATATATACAACAAAATAGCGGTTTACTGTGCGAATGAGAAGGCTAATTTGCATATTGATATTAAAAATGTGATTTTGATAAATATGTGCTTAGTATTATTGATTTCTAACTGTTTGGTTTTATTTTAATGAATATAAGCAAAAATCTCTTCAATGAATCTTAAATGAAATCCATTAACAAGAAAAAATAACTGTCATTTTATTCTTTACTTCCTCTTTTAACTAAATACTTAAATTAGAAAAAATAAAAAATAAAGACGAGAGTGATGGAGGAGTAAGTTTCAGTTGTTTCATTTTTCGATTATACCCCCTGTATTTCAAATCTTTTTATATGCATTTTTATTTAGTTTCATTAGCCTTTCCAATTTAATACGATATTTTATTACATTAAAACTTAAATACTTGCACCCTACGGAGGGTGCATATATTTGCTAGTTTAGATAATAAATGTAATGTTTAAGTAATAGCTACTCAGTACTTTTTACTATATAACAATTTTTCCTTAAGGGACCCCAACTTTTTCGGTATACATGTCTGGTACCTAAACTTTGACCTCTACCTCCCTGTTGATATCTAAACTAAACTCTAAGTAACTTTGTTACATATAAAATGGTAACAGACTCCTCCAAATTCAATTGATGTAATGGTTATTGAAGTGGAGAAGTAATTGATGTTAGACAATTGACATTTCTCCCATTAAATGGGGATATTTGTGTCTGAAGATTTGGAGGTTTTCTTTCTGGTTCCAACTGGAGCGGCTTGTCTGTTTGCGGGTTGAATAATGTAACTGGAATTAAAAAAAACAAAAAACAAGAGGATAAATATTCAAAAAAATTAGTAACCAATATAACAAAACATCTTAAGATTGTTGTTACACACACACACACACACACACACTAGAATTAGAGATCAACAGCATGGTCCGAAAGACTTGTCACCCCTATATATTGTTTTCATTTTCATTATTTTTTGTTTTAATGATGTAATATATAATATCATTAATTATGATATATCATAATGAGCCATTCTAAACAAACTGTGTTTACAACTTATCATATCGTCGTGTAATAAAAGTCACTAGAAGAGGAATATTAACCTACTCTAAACAAATCGTAAAATCTAAGAAGTCCGTTTGGTGTAGAGGTTATGGGATCGGCCTGTCAGCTTGGCAGTCCGGTTTCAAATCACGCACAGGGCGGTCTTCCGATCTATAGCTCTGCTGATGAGGCCTAATAGGCCGAAATGTACATACAGAGATTGATTTTTCTCGATTTGTTTAGCCATACATTTAATAGGTATTCCCGCCTAATTCATTATTAATTAATTAAGTTTCAAAATTAGGTACGACTCCAATTAAGCACTTAATGATATTATGTTATATTATTAAAACAAAAATATTGAAAGTTAAAACAATATAATAATAATAGTAATTAAATAATTATTAACATACATTTAACTTATGATATATATTATTAAAACAAAAAATAAACAGAAAAGCAACAACAATAATATCATCATCTATTATAATTAATGATATTGTATTTGATATCATTAAAAAAAAATGAAAGTTAACATAGAAACCACTCATTAGTTTATAATATATTTATACAGGTATTATATTTTTTATATAATTTTCTGTTTTTTATTTTGGATAACAGATTGTATGGATAAATGGTTTTTCATGTTAATTCCTATTGTTTGATTTAGAAAAGGTTAATATATAAAAAAGAAGAACTCTACTTACATAAGGTCTCCATGTTTGAGACGTCGTTTTGGGGAAGGATTCAAAATCACATATGATCTGATGTTTTTATCTTTGCTGTAACGATCTAAAGAGAAAAGAAATACAGATTTAAAAGAAACATACCATTTGCAGTTGATAGCTGTATTCCTTACAAAGGTATATAGTACTGTAGTTGACATGAAAGATGATATCTTATTATGATGGAGATTATATGTGTGTCTGTAAACGAAACTATTTCACCACCGTCACAATTCCCTTCCCGGTCTCCTACCTCAAAAATTGCTACCCGGTGACTATCAAAATAACGACCCCAGCTCATATAATTCTTGTTTATTTATCGTAATTTGTCGTAATTCTTGTTTAGATATGAAGATGGATATATAGTTTAGAATAAACTGAGATAGATAGATAGATAGATAGATAAACAAACAAAATAATATAGATAGATGGAGATAGATATTTTTCGACAAGTAAATGTATTTGGGGGGGGTCGCATCTTTTTTTGTCGTAATTCTTGTTTATTTAAACTAAAAACAAGACATTAAACAAACATGAATAAAAAAATCTTAGCATTTAAAGTAATATAGATAAATATGAACAAATTGAGATAGATAGATAGATAGATATGAAGATGGATAGTTTTGAATAGACTGAGCTGGGTCGTTATTTCAATAGTCACCGGGTAGCAATTTTTGAGGCAGGAGACCGGGACGCACTTCCTCATAAATTACCATTTAATCTTAATTAGAATCTTATTTATTAACAATTTCTCTATTAAGATTTATCTGGGAAAGATTTTCTTCAAAACAGCCCATGGTATTGATGTGTTTAAAATCTTGCAATGTGTCTTATATATCACTAAGAAATAAAGGTTTACATAATATATGGTGTGGTTAATTTGCATACTAGTTTTAACAAAACTGGGTTAGATAAATAATTACTTGGTGTTATTGATCTCTAATATTATTATTTTATTCTCCAATGTATTAAAATCAATCCTATGAATAATTATATATAGAAACCAATTAAGATATAATTCAAATAAGTGTAATCTTTTTATATGCGTTCTTATTTAATTTCATTAGTCATTCTAATTTAAGATATTTCATTACATAAAAACTTAAATACTTATGTCCAGAGGGTGCATATTCTTGTTAGCTCTAATTAATTCAAAAGTGTAATCTTTTTATATGCGTTCTTATTTAATTTCATTAGTCATTCTAATTTAATATATTTCATTACATGAAAACTTAAATACTTATGTCCAGAGGGTGCATATTCTTGTTAGTTCTAATTAATTCAAAAGTTAATTCTTTAAAAAATCTCAAATGTCTACAGACTTACCATAATCTTCAGCGCTGATATCCAAACTGGACATTCTTGCTGTTACGATGCTTGTAATATCAAGTTTATCATTAGTTGGCACTACCCAGGATGATCTTCGTCTAAACCTTTGGCTTGATGATAAACCTCCTGAAGAATTTGGTCTGCTTGAACTTGCTTGACTTTTTATTAACGATCCCTTCATGGAGAAATGCAAAACAAACATGAGAAACAAGAAATCAGTTATTTCATTTACACACTGTCTATAAATGATATTCTGTATTTTTTGTTTTGACTTCCTCAGACATATTTCTAATTTGGTAGTTTTTTTTCACTCTATCATAAATAGTTCTATGAGGGTAATCCCAAAAGTAAGGTCTTCAAAGCACTGGAGATGCAGGTAAACTGTTTATACAGCTATTGGCAACACTATTTGCACATGCCCGTTTGATTTGGTTTGGTTTGGTTTGTTTTGTTTTACGGCATATCAACCTCAGTGGGTCATTTAATGCCGAGAAAGTTTTGAAATAAATCAATTCTTAATGGATAATACAATTTTTTTTATAAATACATTTTTCTATCTAACCCATAGATGGGACCCTAACAGGTACTATCACTCTGGATCAGAGTGGACCAGGGAGCAATGGTGATGAAGGGGTGCTCCACATTCCCCAAACCTCCAAAACTGGAACCTCACCATCAGATAGAGTTTAACGTCATTCCCAGGACATGTAGACCCACAGCCACCGCCTTCTAGCACCCATATGATAAAAAGGGATTAGGGCTTGTCATGGCAATAGGGTTGGGAAAATCATATAGGTGCTAGGGCTTGACATGACCAGCCGATTGCCCAAATAGGGCCAAAGTGGAGTATTGCATGTCATGAACTGCTCATCCACCTGGGCTCTATCTTTAAGCATCACAGGTTTCCACCCACGGCCAACAGGTGGCCCCATTGGGGGAGTCTTACCCCTCTGCAGAGGTGCAATCCGTGTGCATTCTAACGCCCCAGCCGACAGGGCGGCTGCCCGTTTAAAATTCAATCTTTCAATCATATAAGCCAATTACTTTCCCCAAGAAGAGAGTATTTCATTTTAAAACGATATTTGGCACTTTCAAACACATACAGTGTAATGAAGATATTTTCATTTTCCAGTTTTCCGCTTACAAATGGCAAATCAATAAGAACACATTAATCTCTTTATTACTCATTCAATAAATGCTACACTTTTCGAATAACAGAGTCGCAATCAAGCCATCATTTTTCCATCTCTCTGACAAGATCACACCTTCTTGGTGTATGTATTAAATTTGTCCATTGCATTCAGTGCACCAAAGACTGTCACTCAGGAATTGGCCTGCAGAATCACTTGCGCAGATGCAGATAATTTTTTTTTAATTTTTGACCCTACACCATCGTCCTTAGTGGATGGAAAGGTGCCATCAACAATCAAGACTTATCTCAAAACTTCAGAGAAATTATTTGGGTTATCACTTAAGCAACAACAGGTACTGTAAGCACCATGAATTCTTTGTTTATCTAAATGATTTGAATTCAGCATTAAATAACCCAAAAAGGGTTGATAGGCCATAAAACAAAACAAACAATTGGGTTACAGCATCTTTCATTTGGGGTGGTTGTGTTCTTCATATTGGATCTTCTTTGGATGAGATATCTCCCTGATATAGGTTTGTCCTTCTCCTAGACTGATTGCCTAACCAAAGTTAAAGAGCCCATACTAGCCTACTATTCACTCATAGCTGGAGGGACAGTACGTGAATGCATACCTTTCCCAAGGGTAGTTGTACTAAGTGAAATGCAAACAGCCTCATCCAGGATTTGAAATCTTCTTGGTGTATGTATTAAATTTGTCCATTGATTGTAAAGGGAAGGGCATGAATGCCTGGCTGTCATTTCTCATGGAGCTTTTAATTGATGTGAAGTTCAGACAGTTATTTGGTTTTTGAACACAACAGGTATTAAACCAAATGAAATTCATCACCAATTTACAGAAGTATATGGCAAGTTGTGCATGGATGTCAAAAACATCCGCAAGTGGTGTAGGAAGTTTGCAATGACAATGAGGTTTATCACTTCCTTAATGACTCAGCGGTGAGCTGGTATGACATGGGCATATAAAACCTGCCACAGCACATACAAAAATGTATCGATCGAAATGGCGATTATATAGAAAAATAGATACATATTCAACGTTTAAAATGATGTAAAGATCATTGACAATAAACAAATGCTTCTGTGATTTCTAAATATTTTTGGAGATCTTAGCTTTGGGATTACTCTTGTAGTTCTAAATCTAGATGTTAAAGCTTCTTGAAGGTAAGGGTAATCTGAAAACAAAAAAACAAAAAAATCTGGCTAGTAGATGAGCATGTTAGTTTTTCTCATCAGGTACAAAGCATCTGACAATGTTATTTGTTAGTTACAAGATGGTTTTATTCCACCAAGCAAAGTATTTCACATGCCTTTGTTTATATACAGTCATTTTCAGACTGATACATATACATTTATATATATATGTTGAAAGATAAATGGAAAGAAAATGTATGGATGAAAATTTATTGAATTGCCAACACGTGTTTCGACCAAGAATTTTTCTTTTTATACATAGTAACTGATTTTGTATTATTTTAAATATAAAATAAAAATAATAAAATAAAATAATAATAATAGAGAAACATAAAATTTGAGTATACAAAAAAACAGGTCTTCTTCAGTGAAGAATATTTTGATTTTTGAAAAGTGGTGTGAATACGGAAAATTTGAATGTGTTTGAAAAGGTATCATCCAAATTATTATTTTATTTTATTATTCTTATTTTATATCTAAAATAATACTAAATAGGATACTATGTGTACAAAGACAAACTCTTGGTCGAAACACGTGTTGGCAATTCAATAAATTTTCATCCATTTATCTTTCAACATAATCGTCGAATTCACCTCCATTTTTCTCACTTACACACACACACATATATATATATATGTTTGGTTGAACATGACAGACATTTCCTGTCTGACAAGTTTCTTTTCGATCTTTTCCAATTGTTTGGCCATCTTTTTTTAAATCTGGGTGGAATTGGTGGATTCATTCATCAATCCCACCCAGACATAAAAAAGATGGCCTGACAATTGGAAAAGTTTGAAAAGAAACTTGTCAGACAGGAAATGTCTGTCATGTTCAACCAAACATGTATAAAGGAAAAAATGCTGCCAAAATATACTTATATATATATATATATATATATAGGAGGAAAAAGTGGAAGTAAATCCGACAATATGTAATTTTATAAAAAATTAAAAAACACAAGTTTCATTGACAAGTGATGTCTAATAAGTCGCCACTGCAGTGTTTCGGTTTATTTATCAAACCTTCATCAGGGCCTTCATTTGTTTAAAGAAAAAGACATTATTAGTGAACAAAAAAGTCAGCGAGCTTCTGCTTTTGGTATGTGGCGGCTTTTGTTGATATTCAAATATGTGAAAAAGATATGCTTTAAAAAATTATTTACAACAATTTTCATGAAAAAAATTATGTCATGCAGTTTAAATAAACAAAAGGCCCTGACATTTTTTTAACATACCGAAACACTTCAGCATCGGCTTAGTAAACATCACTCATCAATGAAACTTGTGTTTTCATTTTTTATAAAGTTGCATATATATATATATAGAGAGAGAGAGAAATAAAAGGATATGAAAACACACAATGCTGTTAAAATAAAAATATTTTATATCATATTCATAGCTAATATTGATAATAATTATTTTCAGCTTCTCTCTCGATGAGTCTGGAGTAAAAACAAGCTCTGAAGATGATTTTTATAAATCGAAATATTGTTCAATATTAGCTATGAATATGATATAAAATATTTTTATTTTAACAGCATTGTGTGTTTTCATATCCTTTTATCTATACTTATACCGTCGGATTCATTTCCTTACTCTTAACTTTATATATATATATATATATATATATACACACAGCATCCTCCTTTACACCTTCCAAATTTCTTCTGTATTATTTTGACCTAACTATATACAGAAAGTCCATAAAGTCCATGTGCACTTTAAAGTATTTATAATTTTAAAAATGCACAAAGACTTTGTGGACAGACTGTATGTATACATTCATAAATCATCATCACCATCAGTTCACACTGGCAGCATGGATATCTATGACTCTTTCTCTCTCTCCAGTCATCCCTATCGGTTATTGCCCCTGGGAGGTCCTCCACGCAGCATCCAGAATCCCCACAGAGCTCATTGATGTAGGTTTTTGCTAGTCAGCCTACACTGGTGTGCCCATGTGCAGATATCCGCGGGAGAACATCACTTATGAGTTTGTCCTTCCTTCTCCAGCAGTATCCGACATCTTGTTCATCTTACTTGGATGGTTTGTGTGATAGGAGGCAAGTGGCCGTTCAGCTGCTTTCTTGTGGGGTGCTGCTTTCAGGATTTGTTTAAGACAGCATTCAGCATCCTTGCGTAGCTCCCATCTGTCTTTTTCTCCCAGCGCTTCGTTAGAGTCCAAGTGGTGCAGCCATACAGTAGCACTAATACTGTATTATCACTGGAATTATTTAGTTTAACATATAGATTTAGTATTCAGGTTTAATATGTCTGTTAGTGATTAATTTGACATTAACCAAATACTTTACCAATTTCTTTAGCACTTCTCGTCTCAGGAGTTTTCAGAATAAAATCGTTCTTGGCTTATATTTGCTGTTCAAAATATGCACATAATACAGAGAAAGATAACCAGGATAAAACAGCTTTGGAAAATGAGTGGAGGAAAATGAGTGAATAGCTGGGGTTGCTTGATTAAAACCTAAATTCAACCAGGGACAAACACTACAAATATAACCTGAAGTCATTGATTAACTTTTGTTAGCATTACATTAGATTTTACTAAGTATATATATATGCATGTGGATGCGTGCCGTCATGCCGGGAAGACGTGACTCTGCGAGAGGTAACGAATCGATGCTGCTAAAACGTCACATCATGTTATAGTAGTTGCACACTTATGATTGACAAGTTGATTTGGCGAGTTTCATGCGTGGCGTGTCCTGACTCTGACTTTGCGTCCTGGGTCCGCCGGTTCGATCTCTGTCGGGGGGGAGATCGTAGGTATACACTGCTGATGAGACCAAAATTAGGTCAAAACAGCTGTACAGTGTTCCTCACGTCGCACATGGTATTCGCCGAATTTGCTTGTCATGATTAATTAAATTATATAAATAAAAATTTCTCTCCATAAAAATAAAATTACATATATATATATATATATATATATATCTATATATAAAATCCCAAATAGAATCATCCCTTACCAGTCAATTGGATTGTTTTACCCATATATATATATATATATATATATAGGTAAAAGTATCCAATTGACTGGTAAGTTGGGGATGGTTTTATTTGGGATTATCCATGTATACGCAATGCATGCCCATGCAGACACACACCTATAGATTTATAGAAGGATTATTTCCAATCCCTAGGAGAGCTCAATGTAAGATAATTAATAAATTGATTATATACAGAGCAATTTTTACACTTACAATAAGAAAGAAAAACTTAACAAACCATTATTTGGCTATTATGAATTCATTTTGACTGGTAACTCAATAAATGAGCCTAGTTTCGTCAGACAGCCTTTACATAGACAGTTTGTTATGTTTTTCTTTCTTATTGTAAGTGTGTGTGTGTGTGTGTGTGTGTGTGTGTATAAGTAAATATTTGAAAACTTTAATTTATCACAAATAAATTCATTTCGGTTACTTTTGCCTCTTCAAGTCTGAATTCAGAATCTTTCATAATATGAAATCTGATTTGAAAAGGCAAATGTAGCTAAAATGAATTTATTTATGATAAATTAAGGTTTTCATATATTTACTTATAATATACTCTGTATATGTAAGAATATGCACATAAACTGAATTTTATATGCATACACACAAAATCTTTATATGTATGTTTGAGTTCTCCATTTTGGTTGAATCCTATCATGCAAACATCTTGTACCATTCACCTATATATATATATATATATATAATATATGAGGTAAGGTAAAAAGAAAAGTGGACAAAAAATAATGACTCAAACAAGTAGAAGTAGGAGAGAAATATTGTGTTCCGCTTTACGCGAGAAACGTCATCAGTTTTACTTTATTCAAAATAAAGTATGCACATTTGTATTTATAGAAGAGAAAGTGAGTTGGTGATGAAATTGAGGGGAAGGGAAGTTAGTGAAGATTTGGTTGAACAGAGAATAACTATCATGTAAACTGGAGGGGGAAAGATCAGAGGATAGTAGTTTGTATGGGAAGATAATATGAGGAGGTTGCTAGGTGCTTGCCTTCCCCTCAATTTCATCACCAACTCACTTTCTCTTCTATAAATACAAATGTACGTACTTTGTTTTGAATAGAGTTAGACTGATGAAGTTTCCTCGTGTAAAGCGGAACAAAATATTTCTCTTCTACTTGTTTGAGTCATTATTTTTTGTCCACTTTTCCTTTTCTTCATATATATATATATATATGATATGTTTTGACCTAAATTTTTATTCATTTTGTCTGACAATTCATAACTGCTGTAAATATAAATAAAATATAAAATTTAGTGTCCACACACATTCACATTTCTTTACAGCTTTTGAGATAGATACAGACACTGGATACCAGATGTTTCCAGGTCTTACTTCTAGGAAAATAACAATGAACAAACTGTGAATTAAATTCAATTACTTAATTGCGTGAATAATTACTTGAAATTAAATAGAATAGATCATATATTAAATAGTCATAGAGCCTAAGAAAGGCAGCAGTGATACTACAGGAAAGGGAAAGAGAAAGTTGTTTAAATATACATCTTTCCATATTATATATAACTGTAAGCAGATGAATAGGCATTTATCTGAGGTCAAGAATGCATAAATCCACTTTACACTATTTCTTATAGGAAATATTGTTTCAATTTTCAAACAAATCGGTTATCGAACATAGTTTTGGAATGAATTATGTTTGAGAACCGAGGTTCCACTGTATAGCAGTCATAACAACCTAAATATGTTATTTTATGAAAATCATAAGAAAAACAAAACTGATATTATTACTTTAAACATTTTGATAATTTTTCTTTTTCTATAATCAATAAATTTAAGAAACATTCTTTCAAACAGAAACTCAATTTTTAAAAAAAGATGTTGTTATGATGTAATTTTCTTTTGCATATTCTTTATTGTGGGAGTAAAATAGGAAATAAATCCAATGGTATGTAGAAAATGGTGGAAAAATTTGGCTCAGGACCGCCCTCGGTGGTGGCAGGCTCTCTGTAGCGGACTGTTCATGTCTGAAGCCACCCTGGTGCAACACCATGAAGCCAAGAGGTCCAGAAGAAAGCAGCGGCAGCAAAGCACTGGCACATCAACATCTTCAGGGACAGCCTTCACATGCGACATCTGTGGTCAAGAATGTTTTTCGAACATTGGACTTTACAGTCACAGGAGGCACTGTAATTTCAGGGGCACAAAAACTACATTATAGTCTTCCGAGACTGAAATGCCAATGATGATGTAGAAAATATAGAGAAACAAGTCATTGGGGTAGCTTAAAGTCAGTATCAGCCAGACAGCAAGGGAGTCTATCCTCCTTTTCACTAGTGCTAGACCAAGGAGATTGTTTCGGCATCTGAGGTGGAGTGCCACACCTACCATCAGCTCCTCATTTTACCACACAGATCCCTGTGCTACTCATATGCTGAGTTGGCAAGGGCTGGTATCAAACTAGGAACCTTGTGGTTCCTAGTTGGACTCTCTATCAATTGAGCTAAACCGGCCCTCTTGATGAAGAAATCCACACTATGATGTTTCGGTTTTTGCAACCTTCATCAGGACTTGAATTGTATAGACTGTCTAGATGACAAGAAAAGTTTTTATATTGTGAAAGGAGTGGGCTGAATTGAGTAAGTTTTTGTGCTTACAGATCAGTCTGAAGTCAGCCATGTCTGAGGTGTCATTTGAGATTTTCTGGTGGACAAAATGGGAATAATTACTTGAAATTAAATAGAATAGATCATATATTAAATAGTCATAGAGCCTAAGAAAGGCAGCAGTGATACTACATGAAAGGGAAAGAGGAAAGTTGTTTAAATATACATCTTTCCATATTATATATAACTGTAAGCAGATGAATAGGCATTTATCTGATGGGTCAAGAATGCATAAATCCACTTTACACTTATTTCTTATAGGAAATATTGTTTCAATTTTCAAACAAATCGGTTATCGAACATAGTTTTGGAATGAATTATGTTTGAGAACCGAGGTTCCACTATATAGCAGTCATAACGACCTAAATATGTTATTTTATGAAAATCATAAGAAAAACAAAACTGATATTCAAGTCCTGATAAAGGTTGCAAAAATCAAAACGTCATAACGTTGGCTTCCCAATCAAGAATGAATTCATCATTTTGGAATAGATTGTTTTTCTATATTTTCTATATTCCTTATTGTATCACTTGTTAAACAAAAACTAACATCAACAGTTGATATTTATTTTGTTCTCAAGAATATTGGAGTTGCATGCCTGATATATATTTAATACTGTAAATCAATCAAAACACTTATTGTTGACAAATATATATATTTTTAAATATCAAAAATCATGCTTACTTTTTCTATTTTTTTACTTTCAGTTATTCTTCAATCTATTTTTAACATCATCACATCAGAATGATAATTTCAATATTTCCTTCTCTGTGTAGTGATTGTTTTCCCTTGTTGGGATGTGGTTGATTTTGGAAAAGGGTTATCTTCTCTTGCTGCCAGGATTTGCCACTAGAGGGTATACACAACCTGGCTATTCAAACACAGCCCGGGAAAAACTCTTTCTCATCTGGATCTCCAGACATGCACTAGTGGTGTCTGTTTGTTTGGGCTTGAGGGAGGAGGAACCCCCCCTCAAACTAAAAGGCTTACCACGTGGCTCCTGTATGAAGTAAGTGATAACTTTTCAAGGTAACTTTCATCTCTTTGTTTAACCAAGAACACTTTCTTCTTTCTTTAGGACTTTCGTTCTAACTCTTTTGTATTTCTTATGTTGTTAAATGTGCTCAGACAATAAAGTCTGTATTTTGTTATGTACTTCTTTGTTGGATTTTGTTACATATATATTCATCTACATTCAGAGGTTTCTCTGAGGCCTCCTAATATATTATAAGAAGCGGTTTTAGCTACTGAAACTGAAACAACAATTAATTCTTAATACAAACACATAGATATTCACAAAGAAATTCCCAGATTCTTTTTAGAATATTTAAAAATGATAGATTACTAAGAGATGGTTCTTAAAACCCAAATTAACTTCATAAAAATATAAATAATAAGTTTAATATATTATAATATATTTAATATTGAGTTTTGTGTGAATGAGTGTGGAAACAGCAAAAATCAATTCTGAATTTTCATTAAGTACCTTTATATAGAAGTTCTTATGTTTGCTTACTTCTTTTAAATCAGAAGGATCAAATCCTGGAATTATAGCTTGTTCTGACCGATATATTGCAATTGGTATTTCACCAACTGTTTCACAAAGATGGCTGTAAAGTTCTCCATAGGTTGTAACTTTTTCCAATGTACTTTTACGGACACGCATCTGAAATGGAATTTGTAAAAATATCTGTTAAAAGGAATTTTTGACATAATAATTCAAAAGACTTTGTTCGATACTTGTTCATTCTTATAGAGAATGTCATCTTATTATAATAGAGATTATGTTACTGTCTGCCTGTAACCAAAACTATGTCACCACTGGCATCACAATTTCCTTTTTCATTAATGATGTCTCTATTAAGGTCTAGCTGAGTTAGATTTACCAGAAAAAGTGCCCATATTATTAATGCATTCAAAATCCTGAAATGTGTATTATATATCTCTAAGAAATAAAGATTTACATAGTATATGGTGGGAACAATTTGCATAATGATTTTAACAAAAATAATAATTTGCTGTTATGATTTCTAATCATATGTTATTCTCAAACATATTAAAAGCAATCCTGATGTAATGAATATGTAAATACCTTGGTACCCCCTCACTATAATCTGATTGGACAGTGTCATGTATAAATAGTCGACACTGTGTTGGTACAGGCACCTATACCTATACCTAAGCCTACAACCTAATCTTACTCGCTAGACTACACCACGCCTGCTCGGAAGACGTATTGCTATTCGACGCACCAGCTACTACTGCGATAATATACCAAATACCAACTTCAGAATATATCCCTTAACCCGGATATATCAAATCCTATAAATAATTTTAAACCTGTGTTTTTTCATTTTTCTTAATATACTACATACCGTCAGATTCACTTCCTTTCTTCACACACACACACACACACACACACACACACACACACATATATATATATATATATATATATATATATATCATATAAATATATATATATATGTATATATATATATATATATATATATATATATAATAATAATATATATATATTATATATATAAAATTATATTATATATAATAAATAATTTTATATATTAACATTAGATTAAGTGTAATATTCTTTATATTAGTTCTTATTTACTTTCGTTAGGCTTTTTAATTTAATATAATATTCTATTACATCAAAATTGAAATACTTGCGCCCAGAGGGCACATACCTTTTCTAATTCAGGTATTTATAAATTTGGTTTCATATAATTCCAATATGCAATTTTCTTTGGTGTAGAATTTCTAAAAATATTTCATTTCAAGTTTTGAAAAAATGTATTATTTCGATAATTTGGACTATTATCCATTCATTGTTATATACACGTTTCGGCCGATGTGCCCTCCGGCCTTCTTCAGGTATTTCTTGTTGGATTCGGAAATCTTTTCATAATTGGGAGCCTTCATGAAAAATAACACAAGTTAAATACAATAGACATTCTGAGATTTCCATTCACCCATTTTTTGAGAAACATCTGTATTCACAAAAGTCTACGAATAAAGTACATCCAATTTAACACATAAAAAAAGCAAACAGATAATAATTACAAGAATGATTTGATATTCCATTGTCAATATTAAAAAGATAGAAAATAAAGCAAGCCAATTTGTCACATGTGTCAAGTCAATATTTTCATTTGAAACTAATAGTGTAATTAATCAAATGTCCCTCTGTCGGTCTGTCTATCTGTAAGACTCCGCTATTCGTGTTGAAAATTTGAACCGAACCCTTTATTCAATCCACAGGGTTAGATTGTTCTCATTCCGTTAACCATGACAGTATTAAACCAACACCTATATCTATTATGCTATGTGTCCAGTTGTTAATACAGTTCTAAATGACAATGATCTCTGGGCTGCAGGTTCAATCCTGGCCAAGGGCAGTAGTAAGATAGAATGCTTAACATAGCTTAACACTTGTACTCGGTCATGGTTAATGGAATGAAAACAGTCTACCCCTGAGGATTGAATAAAAGGTTAGGTTTGAAGTTCCGTGAAGGCTTATTCATCTTTATTGTTATATACACAACATTTCGGGCTATGTGCTTTCTGACCTTCTTCGGGTGTTTCTTGTTGTTGTGAGGTTTTAAGGGGTCAAATAAGAACAAAACAACGGGTAACAAAAAGTAGAAAAATGTATTAACAGAAAGTAGACAATACAATAGAGAGATGTGGAAATTACGTCCAATGAACAGAGTTATTGGCACTCGCATTGGCTTGCTTCTAAGCCACAATTATCCCTGTTTATTTATAGTAGCCGTCGGCACATTCCATTGGTCAATAGGGTGTATCACCTATAACACTTGTCAAACTCAGGAGCCTTCATCTTGGAATCCGGATCCTTCATGAAACTTTGAACTGAACCCTTTATTTAAACATTGTGTATATAACAACAAAGATGAGGACAGCAGTCTAAATAATACAAATTATTGATTCTAATATTCTATTTGCAGCTGATGTATTTATGTATCAAATAATTTGACATTCAAAAATCAAGATTTTCATTGTTTAAAGATTTCATAAAAACTGAAACAAAAGACAACTTACACTCGAGAGATGACCACAATTTTCAGATGAGTCAATTCCCAATAAAAGGCGAACAAAGGCGATCAAATAACCTTTTTCAAATGTCTACAAATAAATAAAAAGTAAAACGTATAATTTTATTAATATTTTTTAACAGTCTTTTTAAAGATATTTGAAATACTTAATTTTATTTTATAGATATCAATCTATAAGAATTTTATAATAAAACAATTTGATATTAGAAAATGTCTGAATTCCTGAACTGATGTTTATGTGATTTGAATTTAACATTAATGAGAAATGCTATTGTTTTCTTTTAAGTTCAAGTTTTCAGGTTGATTGATTTTAATAGTATTGTCAACCCAGCTTAAAGGTTAGGGAATTGTATTCATTGTAAATTCATATTTACATTTTTTGTGTAGTTGTTTCGTAAGAATTTTTTTTTTTTTTTTTTGGCACACAGTCCTATTGAATATGAATCATTTTTAAACATCTTTTTGACCCATGGATGGGATTCTAACAGGTACTACTGCCCGGATCACAGTGGGCCTAGGAGTGATGACAATGAAAGGGTACTCCATATATATATATATATATATATATATATATATATATATATATATTATATATAAGTAAAATCCAAAAAGGTAAAGAATTATTGGATTCTAATTCATGTGTAAATTTTATGGTGTATTCAATTTTATTTAAGCTATCAGTAATCTTTTCTATGTCAAGTTCTTGTGGGTAGATGAGTAAAATATCGTCAATGTAATGAAAATAACTAGAATTCTTGGAATTATATAACGAAAAGGCCCGATTCTAGAAACTCAAGATAAAGACATGCGAGAACCCCTGAGAAGTGATCCCATGGGCAAACCAAATTTCTGTTTATAATAGATGTTGTATTGGAATAACAATGTATATATATATATATATATATATATATATATATATATATATATACATGGAAAATAAAATGGTCACATGTATGTGTTCAAATTAAGCTATCAAATGTTTAAGGCAAATAAATCAATTTTTACAAACAAGAAGTGTTAATTGAATAGTATTAATGTTTCATTATTACAATGAAATTACCACTTCGTTTTTGTAAAAAAAAAATTTTAATTAATACTAAATATTTAAAAAATTAACATTTCTTTTGTTTGTTTGAAACACCTCAAAGACAAAAACAAAATGCCAAGATAGTCTAAAACAAATAAAGTGAATTTGAACCTTTAATATTAGATACTGTACATATTTGATTATTTAAAGTTTCATATTCACAATTCCACAAAAAATCTTACTAACCTGGTAGAGCAGTGTATCAAGCATACTAGCACTAAATACACGACCTGCGGCAAATGGAAGGCGGAACATATGACTCAAATTAGATGACATTGTGCTGATGATTTTCTGTTAAAAGCAACAATCAAAATATAGAAGTAACAATTAAAATGTTAATGTTAATAATGCAATAAGTACAAAATACCAATCAATACTAACAAAATAAGGATATACAAATTAATAAAAAATATTTTCAATTAACTGGTCTTAATGAATATTTAATTGACAACAGCAAAACATTAATATGACATTCCATTTATATTTGTTATAAATATAGATATCTCCCAATTTACTAACTCAGCAATTCAATTCGCGCACACACCGCAATAAAGAGATACACTCACCAACAAAATAAAATATAAGTTTACTCAATGGTAGCCTAAAACGAAGTGACCAAAATAACACGTTTGTACGCATAGGCTCCAGATGAACTTCCGGCTGGAAAACAAGAATTCCTAAACAATAAAGAAAATAATTTTGTAAATAAAATTCGCATTTTCATCCAATCCAAATGATTCGCGGGTGAAATGAAAATGATTTCAGTTGATCCGATTTTGGGTCGCAAAATCCTATTTAAAGTCAGATTTGAAAAGCTGACAGGCAGAGATACCCGGGACAGCCGAACAGTCCACATCACAAAGGAAGCCGGCAGCACAAAATTCTACAACTCAGGTCGACCAACCTATATCTTTCACTTACCCTCTAACCTCATGACCCTTACTGCCGACCAACTCTTAAAGGGGGCAACCTCCTACAACAACAAGAGTACACCAACTATGATACACGATACCACCCGCTATCGACTTCAGAATACTAAAACACAAGATGCTGCCCACCTAACCAACACCTAACCACTGCCACTGGTTCATCTGCCCACTTCACCACCTACACTACAACTGATTCGGCCACCGGACATTTCACTGACTTTATTATTCATGTTACAACTATCACCAAAATATCCTTTAAATTCATTTCTATCTTTTCCTCGCATTCCACGTTCCTTTTTCCAATACAATTTTGAAACTAAAAATCTGTGTTTGTTTTTCCTCGTCACCATACACTTCATACTAACTCTGTTTATAACATATTCATTAATAAATAATTAAATAATATTGATTAATAGATACTTAGATAGTCATCATCAGCATTGCAGTCTTGGAAGACCATAGATTTCTTATGCCCTGAAGTTACATTCTAGAACAGCACCTTCTGTGACTGTGAAGGCCAACGTTTGAAAAACAGTTTCGACCACAATTGTTGCATGTGAAGGTCAGTCCTGAAGATGTTGATGGTGTGTCAGTGCTCTGTTTTGGAATTCTTTGCTTCATGGAGTTGTGCCAGGGTGACTTCAGATATGAATAACTCGCTATGGAGAGCCTGTTACCACTGAAGGCGGTCCTGTGACAAATTTTCCCAGCTGGCAGGGTTGATATTAAAGGGCTTGAGATCATAGTTTCAGACATCCTTAAATCGTAGGTGGGGGCAGTCAGTCTGTCTCTTGCCAGATAAAAGTTTTTTTGGATTTTGGTCTGGTGAATATGGTTCAGTAGAGAGCACAAGTTAGGAAGTTGTACTCTGTCTCTAGGATTGTTGTGTTAGTGATTCTGTTCCTCCTGGTGATGCCCAGTATAAAATAGCATTTATTGATAAATACTTAAATAGTATTGATTAATAAATAATCAAATAGTATTGATCAATAAATACATAAAGAGTAATAAAGGTTTTTTTTATAGTATCTTTGAAGCATTGTGTGTATGTGTAATATAAAGATTTTTGAAGGCAATTTACAATGCAATATTTATTTAACTTTTCTTTTTTTTTAATTCTAAATATTTTCAGAAAGTAAAATTCCATCATCAGAGTTATTGAAAGTACTAGGTGTTATTTTATAGTATTTATCCCGCGGTGATATTGTAATCATCTGTTGTTTTAAGAAGTTGAGGAACGCCGTATATTTGAAATTTTTTTTTTTTTTTTTTTACCTACTTTCAAAAACTCTGATGATGGAATTTTACTTTCCGAAAATATTTAGAATTAAAAAAAAAGAAAAGTTAAATAAATATAATTTTCAACACATATTGCATTGTAAATTGCCTTCAAAAATCTTTATATTATAAAGAGTAATGATTAATAGATACTTAAATAGTATTGTTTAATTAATACTTAAATACTATTGATTAATAAATAATGAAATAGTATTGACCAATAAATACATGAATAGTAATGATTAATAGATACTTGAATAGTATTGTTTAATTAATACTTAAATACTATTGATTAATAAATAATCAAATAGTATTAACCAATAAATACATAAAGAGTAATGATTAATAGATACTTGAATAGTATTGTTTAATTAATACTTAAATACTATTGATTAATAAATAATCAAATAGTATTGACCAATAAATACATAAAGATTAATGATTAATAGATACTTGAATAGTATTGTTTAATTAATACTTAAATACTATTGATTAATAAATAATCAAATAGTATTGACCAATAAATACATAAAGATTAATGATTAATAGATACTTGAATAGTATTGTTTAATTAATACTTAAATACTATTGATTAATAAATAATCAAATAGTATTGACCAATAAATACATAAAGATTAATGATTAATAGATACTTGAATAGTATTGTTTAATTAATACTTAAATACTATTGATTAATAAATAATCAAATAGTATTGACCAATAAATACATAAAGATTAATGATTAATAGATACTTGAATAGTATTGTTTAATTAATACTTAAATACTATTGATTAATAAATAATGAAATAGTATTGACCAATAAATACATAAAGATTAATGATTAATAGATACTTGAATAGTATTGTTTAATTAATACTTAAATACTATTGATTAATAAATAATCAAATAGTATTGACCAATAAATACATAAAGATTAATGATTAATAGATACTTGAATAGTATTGTTTAATTAATACTTAAATACTATTGATTAATAAATAATCAAATAGTATTGATCAATAAATACATAAAGATTAATGATTAATAGATACTTGAATAGTATTGTTTAATTAATACTTAAATACTATTGATTAATAAATAATGAAATAGTATTGACCAATAAATACATAAAGATTAATGATTAATAGATACTTGAATAGTATTGTTTAATTAATACTTAAATACTATTGATTAATAAATACTCAAATAGTATTGACCAATAAATACATAAAGATTAATGATTAATAGATACTTGAATAGTATTGTTTAATTAATACTTAAATACTATTGATTAATAAATAATCAAATAGTATTGACCAATAAATACATAAAGATTAATGATTAATGGATACTTGAATAGTATTGTTTAATTAAAATAGTATTTATTGATAAATACTTAAATCAATAAATAATCAAATAGTATTGACCAATAAATACATAAAGAGTAATAAAGGTTTTTTTTATAGTATCTTTGAAGCATTGTGTGTATGTGTAATATAAAAGATTTTTTAAGGTAATTTACAATGCAATATTTATTTAACTTTTCTTTTTTTTTAATTCTAATATTTTAAAGAAAAATTCCATCATCAGAGTTATTGAAAGTACTAATTTTATAGTACTTATCGCAATATTGTAATCATCTGTTGTTTTAAGAAATTGAGGAACGCCGTATATTTGAATTTTTTTTTTTTTTTTTTTTTTTTTCACCTAGTACTTTCAATAACTCTGATGATGGAATTTTACTTTCCGAAAATATTTAGAATTAAAAAAAAAGAAAAGTTAAATAAATATAATTTTCAACACATATTACATTGTAAATTGCCTTCAAAAATCTTTATATTATAAAGAGTAATGATTAATAGATACTTGAATAGTATTGTTTAATTAATACTTAAATACTATTGATTAATAAATACTTAAATAGTTAATATTATTTTTAGGTTCTCAAAAAAAAGTGATAATCCTATTAATATCATATAAAACTGAAATGGATTTGTTTAAAACAAAATTAAAAAAACGATTGACAGGAAAGTAGATATTCTCTTTGATGGAGAAAATTATTCTCATCAAAATTTTACAATTAATAAAATTTTATTTGTCTGAATTTTTCAGATGAGGCTTGATGTGTGTTATTTTGATTTTTCAGACTGTTATCCTCATCTTCATTGCGGTATGTAAAAACATAACGTTTCAGCTGCTGTATCCTCTACCCTTCTTCAGGTGTCCCTGTCTACCTGAGCATAGCAATTTTTCAATGCCATCTTTAATCAACAGACAAACTATTTAAAATGATTTCCCAGGCTGGGTTATTGCTATGATCGGATAGACAGAGAACACCTGAAGGGCAGAGGATACAGCAGCTGAAACGTTGTGTTTTTACATACTACAATAAAGATGAGGACAACAGTCCGAAGCATCAAAATTATTCAAAACTATGTATGATTAATAGATTATCATAATAGAGATTATGTAACTGTCTGTCTGTAACCAAAACTACATCACCATTGACGTCATGATTTCCTTAGTTATTTAAGTTATATTCTCAACGATTATGAAATAGTCATTATTTAATCTTAATTAGCATCTTATTTATTAACAATGATCTCTATTAAGTCTAGCTGGGTTACATTTGCTCCAAAACTGGCCATATTATTAATGCATTTAAAATCCTGAAACATGTGTTATATATCTCTAAGAAATAAAGATTTACATAGTATATGGTGGGAATAATTTGCATAATGATTCTAACAAAACTGGGTTTAATAAATAATTATTTGCTGTTACTGATTTCTAATACTATAAAATTATTCTCAAACGTATCAAAAGCAATTTTGTATATAGTTATATATAGAAATCAATTAAAATAACATTAAGATAAGTGTAATATTTTTATATTCGCTCTTATTTAGTTTTGTTAGCCTTTCTAATTTAACATAATATTTTATTACATTAACTCTTAACATCCTATACCACTTCATTCCACCTCATTCATTTTTCTAATCTGCCCCAAATGATAGCCTTTGTTTAAATGTAATATTAAACATATTTAGAAGTCTTTGATTTAAGGGAAATAACAGGTAACTTGAAATGAAAAGGCCATTTTTAGCCATTTTTTATAAATCCTTATAGGAATGGAGCTCTGGACTTTGTTTAAATGTAATATTAAACATATTTAGAAGTCTTTGATTTAAGGGAAATAACAGGTAACTTGAAATGAAAAGGCCATTTTTAGCTATTTTTTGATAAATCCTTATATGAATGGGGCTCTGGACTTAAAAAAAATTCTTAACGGGATTTTATTACATTAAAGCTTAAAAAATTACACCCAAGGAGTGCATATTTTTGCTAGTTCATATAGTTATATATTCATGATAAACTGAAAATATTGAAAAAAAAAAAGATCAAATAAAAGAATTTTTGATACCTTTTCAAATTTTGCAATGTTCATTGAATATTGGTCTTGTGCTTTGAAACTCATAAATCTCATGTTTGTTGCTTGATCTAATTCAGTAAGGATGTTAGCACTTGGAAAAAGCCTAAACAGTAAAAACAAAAAATAATTATAATTTAACTGAATAATAATGAAATAATGATAAAACAACTCCATTATTTATTGTAAGAATAGTCATGGCAATGTCCAGTTTACCCTGAAATGTTATAGTGCTTTCAATTTCATCTGATTTATATCAAACTTTACTTAGCTGTGATGATACGCAACCAGTCTAGGAGAAGGACAATTATGAATTCCAATAATTTGTGACCATGTATCTTTATATTCAAAACCATTTGGTTAGTGTCTGTCTTGCATGTGTGTAGGGGGAGCACGGTTTTGTACTGGTTAGAGTTGTAGGAAATGGATTTGTCGACCCGAGTTCAAATCCTGGACGAAGCCACAGTCCACATAGAGCTAATACCTTTGGGAAAAGTATGAATCCAACTATTTTCCCTCCAGCTATGGGTAGATAGTAGAGCAGACTGGGCTCTTTAACCTTGGTTAGGCAACCAGTCTAGGAGAAGGAAAACTTTGAATTCAAACCTCTTAAATCTCCGCTTGGATTGATCACTACTAGAATAGGCTCAGTCCTACTTAGTGATCTATTTCAATTTTTTTATGTTTATGATTAGCTGTTTGTTCTCCATAGTCAAAGGGAGATAACTTCACTATTATCAGGTTTTATTTCTTTTTTTTTTCTATGTGTTTGTAGATTCTATAATCTTCATAAAACTCCTTTTTCTTCTCCTTGTGTCCCAGGTAAAATACTTTTGAAAACACCTTGGTAATGGCATCCCTAAATATAGTCATGTTGGCATAATGGCAAATGTATTACCTGACTGCTGATATCTAACATCAGATATTTTTATTCAAATTTTTTAAATTATATTTTTATTCAATATTATGAATTAGTTATGGAGGCGTGTGATCTAATGGTTAGAGCCGTAGGAAATGGACTTGTCGACCTGAGTTCAATTCATGACAAAGCTGTTTGCATTTCACATGGCGCTAATACCCTTGGGAAAGGTATGAATCCAATTCTCCACCCAGCTATATGCAAATAGCAGTGCAGACTGGGCTCTTTAACCATGGCTATGTAACCAGTCTAGGAGAAGGAAAACTCTGAATTCAAACCTGTCAAACTCCGCTTAAGAAATTGACCTTGTGTCACACCCTGCTCGTGCGGAGGGGTTGGTAATTATATATTATGAATTAGGAAACCAGATGACAATTTAAAACAAAGATTAACTTGAACCTACAACCATAAGTAAGAATAGTAATAAAAAAATGAATAATAATGGTAAACAACGATAACATCAATATCATCAATAATAAATAAAATTAATAATGACAGTCACAAAAAAGAAACAAAAACATCAAGAAACAAGAACAAAACACAAAAAACTTAATGAGATCTGAAATTAATCAGTGAAAGAGGAGGAAAAGGTTTATCTTATGAGAAACATTGCAAGAGAAGAAATGATAAAAAATGTATGGATATATAACAGATATGTGATTTTTCTGACCAAATCAATTGTTACTAGAACAATGCTTGTTCTAGTAAATAACAGACTGAGATAGATAGAGATAGATAGATAGATAGATGATAGATAGATAGATAGAACAGACTGAAATAGATAGATAGATAGATAGATAGATAGATATGAACAGACTGAGAAATAGATAGATAGATAGACAGACTGAGATAATAGATAGATAGATACAGACTGAGATAGATAGATAGATAGATATAGATAGATAGATAGATAGATATGAACAGACTGAGATTAGATAGATAGATATGAACAGACTGAGATAGATAGATAGATAGATAGATAGATATGATACAGACTGAGATAGATATAATGAACAGATTGAGATAGATATACATGAACAGACTGAGATAGATAGATAGATAGATAGATAGATATGAACAGACTGAAATAGATAGATAGATATGAACAGACTGAGATAGATAGATAGATAGATATAGAACAGACTGAGATAGATAGATAGATAGATAGACAGATGAGATAGATAGATATGAACAGACTGAGATAGATAGATAGATAGATACAGACTGATAGATAGATACAGACTGAGATAGATAGATAGATAGATATGAACAGACTGAGATAGATAGATAGATAGATAGATAGATAGATACAGACTGAGATAGATAGATAGATAGATATATAACAGACTGAGATAGATAGATATCAGACTGAAGACTCAGATTAAAATAGACATAATAGATGGACAGAAAGGGAGATGTGACAATTTTGGCACAAGGCCACAAAGTGAGAATTGAGATCATCTTGCTAATCTGTGTGTGTGTGTCTGTGTGTGTATGTATAAATGTGCCCCCCCCAAAAAAAAAAAAAAAACAAAAACAAAACAAAACTTAATTGTGTATAATTTTAATTTTACTTACTTGAATATTTGCTGCACTGCTATAATAGTTCCTGTATCCATTAATGTTCTTTCTGTGATATTTTCAGTCATTTCTCTCTTCACAATTACAATCTGACTTGCTTTTGTGATTCCGGCTCTCAGCAGATCATCCACACTGAAAACAACAAACAGCAACAAATTCTTCTTGTCAGAAAACAAATCATTTAGAGAAATTATCATGTACTAGCAGGACCTGTGTATATACCACAGTATGATAATTTAATTATTACAACATTTGATATGTTTACATTTTATAAACATTTAGTATTAATTAAACATTTTTTACAGAAAAAAAAATTAATTTTATAGTATTAATTAAACTCTAGCAGGACCTGTGGATATAGCACAGTATAATAATTTGCTGATGGTAGGTGTGGCGCTCCACCTCAGATGCTAAAAAAACAATCTCCTTGGTCTAGCGCTATTGAAAAGGGGATAGACACCCTCGTTGACTGGCTGATACCGACTTTAAGCCGCCTCGACGACTTTACTTTTTTATGTTTACTTAAGAGCTATTACTATATAGTTCAATATATAAAAAGTATAATAATATTGGTTTAACTCTTTCTCTCCCTCTTTTTTAAATTTCTTTTCATCTTTTCATTATGTTTGATTGAAACAGATTAGTGTTATCTCTTCTGCCACTCACTCCTCTATTTTTCTCCTAATCTCTTTCTTTCTTATTATATTTTTCCTGTGTAGCATGTCCTTTATTTTCCCTTTCTTTCTTTATAATAAAATCAGAATGGGCCAATGTTTAACTGAGGTGATAACACTCATAAGAAATAAGAAGATAAGCCCCACCAGATAATCAAGATTTAAATTTTTGCATTTCATCTTGGATGATTTGGAGGGTGTTCCAATATGATAACAGTTGTACTTTTAAGGAACACGAGTATTAATATATAGATGCTATCTTGGTATATCTAAAACTCTTATCTATCAGCTTTTAAGTAGTAAACACTTTGTACAAGCAGATAAACAATACTTAAGTTTCTTAATAAAATCAAACAAAATAACCAATATAAAGTTATATTTTATTTGTAATTCCTTTTAAATTAAATTCACGCCCATTTAATGACTTACCTTGAAATTTTCCCAATTAACCAATAAACCAACGGAAAATGGGCAATGATTTCCAGAAATACACTCTCGGGTCTTAAAAAAAAGAAAAAGGAGAAGAAACTATAACAACTGTGAAATAAACCATTTTTTAAAGAAATAGGAAAGCCACATCTTATAATGGAGATTTGGTGTCTGTCTGTCTGCAACCAAAACTATGTCACTGCTTGCATCATAATACCCTCAGGAATTGCATAAATTTATCATTGAGTATTTAATTTATTGTCAAAATCATTAATACATAGAATTAGAATAAATCTTATTTATCAACGATGTCTCTATGAAAATCTGAGTTAGATTTGCCTAAAAAACCACCCACGTTATTAATGTGTTTAAAATCCTACAATGTGTCTTGTATATCACTAAGAAATAAAGGTTTACATGATATATGGTGTGATTAATTTGCATACTGGTTTTAACAAAACTGGGTTGAATAAATAATTACTTGGTATTATTGATCTCTAATATTATTAATTATTCTCCAATGTGTTAAAATCAATCCTATGAAGGATTTTATATAGAAACCAATTAAAAAATAATTAAAATAAGTGTGATCTGTATATGTGTTCTTATCTAATTTTGTTTGTCTGTCTAATTTAATATATTTCATTGTTTTAAAACTTAAATACTTATGCCCAACAGAGGGCACATTC
>CM042153.1:72857630-72972630 GCA_023376005.1 Doryteuthis pealeii
CCTGTGTATAGGCAAAACAGAGTGATCTGCCCCTGGACAGATCTATATATAGAGTGAATGAAACAGCCATTTGCATGGTATTCCAGTCTTGGAATTTCTACAAGATGGTCATCATATCTTTCTTATGTTACATTAGCTAAACTGGTTTTTTAAAAATCATATATAATTTCAAAATTTTCTTGATGTTAAAAAGAAAATAATGAAAAACGTAGTTAACTCTTTGCCTACTTTAAACCGCTCACAGCGATTCTTCCACCACTGTGATCCATGTATACCACACCCAAGCAAAGTACAAAAAGTGATGGTTAGTTCATTATAATTGAGCAGAAGGACTCAGATTACAATAATGATAGGACTTTATTTGAATAGAATGAGTTCTGAAGTGAATAGATAGTGAACTTTGAAATATCCCACCATACAGGTAAAAAAAAATACCAAGAAAATTTGGTGCAGCTGTGAGGGGGAAATTTGGTAGGCAAAGAGTTAAACAAGATGTATAGCCAAATTGCTGATCTTTTTAGTGAGATAATTTGAATAAAACAGATCTTTTTGTATTATTTGTATTATTCGGACTATTGTCCTCATCTTTATTGTTATCTACACAACGTTTCTACTGATGTGCCTTCTGGTTTTCTTCTGGTATTATGACATGAAGGTTTCCGAGTTTGACAAGAAGGTTCCCAAGTTTGAGAAAATTCCTGAGTCCGACAAGAAATACCTGAAGAAGGCCGGAGGACACATCAGCTGAAACATTGTGTAGATAACAATAAAGATGAGGACAATAGTCCAAATAGTCCAAATTGTCAAGCCTCATATAAAAAATTCAGAGAAAATAGATCTTATTTTTTTTTGGTCAAAATGTTCAGTTATAATTGGTTTATGGATTTGATCTTTTAAAGGGAAAATATGAAAACAAAAAACAAAATGATAATGAAGTTTTTTTGTTCATTTGGAGAAGAAAGAGCAAAGCCTTATCAGTGAATTTATTAAAAAAAAAAATGAAAATACAACATAAACAAAATGTTAGGAAAACATAGAATTAAACAGAATAAAATAAAATTTGAATAATTTTGATATTTTGGACTGTTGTCCTCATCTTTATTGCGGTATGTATAAATACAACGTCTTAGCTGCTGTAACCTCATGCCTTGTTTAGGTGGGTTTTTTTTAATTACCTTAAAATAAGTCATCATTAGATGATAACCTTGAATTTAAACAGAGCCTGAGGTTACAGTGGCCTGAAAGGTGTGTATATACATACAACAATAAAGATGTGGACAACAGTACGAAATATCAAAATTATTCATATCAAGCCTCATCTCATAAATACATACAAAAGAAAATTTGAAAGAAATAACAGATTTGAAAGTTGAATATTGTTGTGTCTTTTTTTTATCTTTAAAAAATCCTTTTTTTTTCTTTTTACTTTTAACTCTTAACATCATATTGAGAATTTTCTAAGTCCAGAGCCCCATTCCTATAAGGATATAAATGGCTAAAAATGGCCTTTTCATTTAAAGTTACCTGTTATTTCCCGTAAATCAAAGACTTCTAAATATGTTTAATATCACATTTAAAAAAAGGCTATCGTTTGGGGTGGATTAGGAAAACAAATGTGACTTCTGGCCAGGTGGAATGAGGTGGTATAGGACATTAAGAGTTAACAACTTTTGGTATATTCACTATACTATCTTATAATCCTTAACTTTTTGGCCAATCACCACACACGAATAACACACGAATGGTGAATAACACACATCTCTTGCCTCTTCTCGCACACTAAACGAAGCAAACACCACAGTATCTCTCTGTAGACATACTGGTTGATCATCTGGCCCAGTGGCAAGAACTCACAGTAAACGATGCCCCTCACATCGAAGAATGCGAACCACCTAGAACTTTTCTGACATACCTTGTACACAGAAGGGTGATTCAGAAGGATCACTCGGCTTCGAATTACTGACAGAAGAAGTGATGCACTGTAAAACTCAATGTTAATAAGCATAAAACAAAAATGCCTGCGAAATTCCTCACTGTGTATTTTCTCTCTTACCTAAAAAAAACTCATGATAATTTTTACAATTATTTTTTTGATTTAGGAAATAATGAAAATCATAAAATGAAAAACTATGTTTACATTCTTGCACCGTTAAAACAATTGAAATTTAACGTAGCCAAAAACAATCACCAAAAATGCCTGATGATGACCTCATTGCCTGGCAACAATTGAGTGAGAGGTCAACCCATCCAAGTTGATTATTCAAAAACTGCTCTACCATGTGACATGCACTGGAGAGTTGCATAAAGACCTTCCTATCTCGAGCACCAACTGTTTCCAGTACTGATGTGCACACTGGGCATGTCTGTAAATGTGGAGGCATTGTTGACACTAAAAGATTATTCGTTTTTTCCTGTATCAAAAGTTCTGGATGTTTTCTCTGCTAAAGTTTCAAGTTGATGAAAAAGGGCTAATTCATCAAGAAAGCAAATAAAACTGGCATCTGCAGGAGTTCCTTGCTCTCACCATAATTTTTAGAGAAAAATTACTCGGAAAGTGCCCACATACTTCTGGAACATTTTAGCTTAAAAATTGATAACAAAGTCTAATTCTTCAAGAAAGCAAATAAAACTGGCATCTGCAGGAGTTCCTTGCTCTCACCATAATTTTTAGAGAAAAATTACTCGGAAAGTGCCCATACTTCTGGAACATTTTAGCTTAAAAATTGATAACAAAGGTCTAATTCTTCAAGAAAGCAAATAAAACTGGCATCTGCAGGAGTTCCTTGCTCTCACCATAATTTTTAGAGAAAAATTACTCGGAAAGTGCCCACATACTTCTGGAACATTTTAGCTTAAAAATTGATAACAAAGGTCTAATTCTTCAAGAAAGCAAATAAAACTGGCATCTGCAGGAGTTCCTTGCTCTCACCATAATTTTTAGAGAAAAATTACTCGGAAAGTGCCCACATACTTCTGGAACATTTTAGCTTAAAAATTGATAACAAAGGTCTAATTCTTCAAGAAAGCAAATAAAACTGGCATCTGCAGGAGTTCCTTGCTCTCACCATAATTTTTAGAGAAAAATTACTCGGAAAGTGCCCACATACTTCTGGAACATTTTAGCTTAAAAATTGATAACAAAGGTCTAATTCTTCAAGAAAGCAAATAAAACTGGCATCTGCAGGAGTTCCTTGCTCTCACCATAATTTTTGAGAAAAATTACTCGGAAAGTGCCCACATACTTCTGGAACATTTTAGCTTAAAAAATCATGACAAAGGTCTAATTCATCAAGAAAGCAAATAAAACTGGCATCTGCAGGAGTTCCTTGCTCTCACCAGAATTTTTAGAGAAAAATTACTCGGAAAATGTCCACATACTTCTGGAACATTTTAGCTTAAAAATTGATGACAAAGGTCTAATTCATCAAGAAAGCAAATAAAACTGGCATCTGCAGGAGTTCCTTGCTCTCACCAGAATTTTTGAGAAAAATTACTCGGAAAGTGCCCACATACTTCTGGAACATTTTAGCTTAAAAAATCATGACAAAGGTCTAATTCTTCAAGAAAGCAAATAAAACTGGCATCTGCAGGAGTACCCTGCTTACACCAGAATTTTTAGAGAAAAATTACTCGGAAAGTGTCCACATACTTCTGGAACATCTAATTCTTCAAGAAAGCAAATAAAACTGGCATCTGCAGGAGTACCCTGCTTACACCAGAATTTTTAGAGAAAAATTACTCGGAAAATGTCCACATACTTCTGGAACATTTTAGCTTAAAAATTGATAACAAAGGTCTAATTCTTCAAGAAAGCAAATAAAACTGGCATCTGCAGGAGTTCCTTGCTCTCAACATAATTTTTAGAGAAAAATTACTCGGAAAGTGCCCACATACTTCTGGAACATTTTAGCTTAAAAAATTAATTTGTCAAGAAAGCAAATAAAACTGGCATCTGCAGGAGTTCCTTGCTCTCACCATAATTTTTGAGAAAAATTACTCGGAAAGTGCCCACATACTTCTGGAACATTTTAGCTTAAAAATTGATAACAAAGGTCTAATTTGTCAAGAAAGCAAATAAAACTGGCATCTGCAGGAGTTCCTTGCTCTCACTAGAATTTTTGAGAAAAATTACTCGGAAAGTGCCCACATACTTCTGGAACATTTTAGCTTAAAAAATCATGACAAAGGTCTAATTCTTCAAGAAAGCAAATAAAACTGGCATCTGCAGGAGTACCCTGCTTACACCAGAATTTTTAGAGAAAAATTACTCGGAAAGTGTCCACATACTTCTGGAACATTTTAGCTTAAAAATTGATAACAAAGGTCTAATTCTTCAAGAAAGCAAATAAAATGTCCATCTTCTGGAGACTGGGACTTTTTGGAAGAAAACAAATAAAAAAAATGATTCATTTGTACAGAAAGCAGACAAACTGAATTTTTTCAATAAAATGAAACAATTTAAAAAAATCTTTTTTTGAATTTCTTTATCTCAGGCAATACTAGATTCTTCTTCTAATTATAGATAACTAGAAGTGGCTACTCAGCATTGCATGAGTAGAGGGGGGGGCAAAAAGCCTTAGTGTATTGATTTGTTTACTTTTGAGATTTAAAAATGCTGAACATTTTTAAGTAGAATTTCAATGCCATTTCAATGTATATATCTTGATTTTTAAATATCTTTGAAATCAAATCTTCATAGTTTTTGCACAAAAAGCAAGAACTGGTGATATTTAATGCATATATATATTTACTTTATCGTTGTCTTACTTATATAGTTTAATCCAAACATACATACATACACACCAACTGCCCTTTATATATGTATAGATAGATGTAGATAGATTATAATGTTTAAAGTATTTATGTTAGTTATGTAAAGATATCATGTTAGTTGTGACACTTCATTCCAAGTACACAAAAACATGAATAAGTTAAAAGATTTTATTTCCTTTAGTGTTGTTAGGCCACAAAACTTACCTTGAATTCCTGTAAGTTAAAAAAAAAATAAAATAAAAAAGAAAAGTTGAAAAATCTATTCATAAAGACTTTGATGACAGTAAAAAGATGACAAATACAAAGAACTTTGCATTTGTGTAAGAAAATCAGGGAATTGTCTGATTTTAATGAAATTTTCAGTGTTGATTTATCAATGAATCAATTTTTATAATGCATCAGTTATTTTATTTCAAAAACTTTCTGATATTTTTAGGTCACTTAACTTTGAACCCACCCACCCCTATTTTGGGGAAGGAAAATATATCGGTGGGGTTATATGAAACTGAAACTAACTACAGTATAAATAAAAAGACAGAATACCGAAGGTGTGAATAGAAAAAAACCAAAAAACTCAGTGTTTATTTATCAATGATTGAATTTTATAATTCAATTTATAAATTTATTCTATTTCAAAACTTTCTGATTTTTTTCAGGTTACTTAACTTTGACCCCCTCCACCTATTTTGGGGGTGCAAAATATCGCTTGGGTTATATATAATTGAAACTAATTTCTGTATAAATAAAAAGACAAAAGACCGAAGGTGTGAATAGAAAAAAAAAAAAAACTCAGTGTTTATTTATCAATGATTGAATTTTATAATTCAATTTACAAATTTATTATATTTCAAAATGTTCTGATTTTTTTTCAGGTTACTTAACTTTGAACCCCTCCACCTATTTTGGGGGTGCAAAATATCAGTGGGGTTATATATAATTGAAACTCATTTCTGTATGAATAAAAAGACAAAAGACCGAAAGTGTGAATAATAGAAAAAAAAAAATTAAATTAAAGATTTTGGAAGAAAATAAGTATAAAAAATCTGAAAATAAAATTGCTCATTATGTTACTATTTTTCGACTAAAATTAAAATTTAACCTTAAATAATTGATTTAATTAATTTTAATTCATTTTTTTAAGTGAAAAATTTGTGCTTGAATTGTTGGTTCCTATGTTTAAATAACAAGATTTGGTAATTTATGAGGAAGTGCGTCCCGGTCTCCTGCCTCAAAAATTGCTACCCGGTGACTATTAAAATAACGACCCAGCTCAGTCTATTCAAAACTATCCATCTTCATATCTATATATCTATATATATATATATCTATCTATCTCAATTTGTTCATATTTATCTATATTACTTTAGATACTAAGCTCTTTTTTTTATTCATGTTTGTTTAATGTCTTGTTTTTAGTTTAAATAAACAAGAATTACGTCAAAAAAAGATGCGACCCCCCACCCCAAATACATTTACTTGTCGAAAATGTCTATCTCCATTTGTTCATATCTATCTATATTATTTTGTTTGTTTATCTATCTATCTATCTCAGTCTATTCCAAACTATATATCCATCTTCATATCTAAACAAGAATTACAACAAATTACAATAAATAAACAAGAATTACGACAAATTACGATAAATAAACAAGAATTACGACGAGCTGGGGTTGTTATTTTAATAGTCACCGGGTAGCAATTTTTGAGGCAGGAGACCGGGATGCACTTCCTCATAAATTACCCAAGATTTCCTTGGATCATAATTGTTTTTATTCAAGACATTGCCACTTTATTTTTTTTTGCCACTTCTCAAAGTAGCTGCTCTTAGACACAACATGGTGTAGCGATTGTCTTCCCTTGATGGAATGGGTTGAGATTGGAAAAGTTTTATCTTCCCTTGCCGCCAGGGTTTGCCACTAGAGGGCAGTACAACCGGGTTAATTAGACACAGCCCAGGAAAGTTCTCTCTCTTTTTTCTCATCTGGGATTTCCAGACATGCACTAATTAAATCTGTGTGTTTGGACTGGGCGTGGGGTCTTTCCCCCAACAAAAAAGCTTATTCATGTGCTTTTATGTGGCTTCTATTATACTCTATCTCCATAGAGCTATTAGGCTCACACGCTGTTTTAAATGTCTGTGTAACACATGCTTATTAGCACTCCCATGACTTCATAGAGAGACCCTTACCACGTGGCCCTTGTACGAAGTAAGTGATAACCTTTCGAGGTAACTTTTCTGAGGCCTCCTAACGTATTATAAGAAGTGGTTTTAGCTACAGAAATTATAACCACACATTAAATCTTATAATGATAAGACATTGCATTGTCACAAGGCTGAGACAGTAACAATCAAGCACTGTCTTCCTCCAACCAAAGTGGCTGGGAACTGACAACCTAACAGCTACTAAAATTCAACTGGGCCATAAAGTATCAAGTTACCAAGACTTTAAAAACATCTAAATTCTAAATATCAAAAAGGGAGAAAAAAAATAGTATTCAGCTGCAATTATACAGTAGTGTTGCAATTATACAGTAGTCCAGTTGTCAAATTTATTAAATTTTTAGACATTTTTCTCATGAGTTATGACTAAAAAGCAATGTACTTTTAAGCAGCTGTTTAAAATATAGGTAAACTATATTCAACAGCAGGGGGTGAATTTAGCTCAGTCAGTAGAGCACCCGGCCAGGAATTGCAAGGTTCTGGGTTTGATACCAGTCCCTGCCAACTCAGTGCATGAGTAGCACAGCTTGTGTAACCTGATCTGTGCGGTAAAGTGGGGAGCTGATGATAGGAGTGGTGCTCCACCTCAGCAAAAACAATCACCCTGGTTTAGCGCTAGTGAAAAGGGGATAGCCTCCCTCGCTGTCTGGTTGATACTGACAATAGCCAACTCCACCAAATGAGTAGCACAGCTTGTGTAATCTGATCTGTGCAGTAAAGGGGTGAGCTGACGGTAGGTGTGGTGCTCCACCTCAGCAAAAATGATCTCCTTGGTCTAGCACTAGTGAAAAAGGGATAGACTTCCTCGCTGTCTGACTGATACTGCATAGTAAATAACCAACAGATAGTAGGCACCTCATGTGGTATAATGGTTAGCAAACTAGATTCGCAGACCATTATTAGTGAGTTCGTTTCTCACTGGGTGCCCCATATTTCTGGCCTTGTGCCACATCTAAGCTAAGCATACTAAATAACTATATGCAACAGCTGGGTATAAAATTCAAATCTTATGATACAAAGCTCATTATAGATGTTCAGTTTTTAAAAGAAAATATTGTGCAGTCCTTGAAATAATAAAAAATTTCATGATTTTATAGAAATATTTAAGAACAATATAAAAAAAAAAAAAGACTTACATATCTTGTTCAAAATCATTGGGATAGGTTCTTAGCACACCAGCTCTCTCAATTGCCTCCTCCAGAATGATATCTGGAGACATTGCACCGTTTGGATCTGGTATGGTAAGACTGGATTTATCATTTATTTCTGAATCCGTCTCTTCATTTTCCTCCTTGATGATATCACATGGACGATTGATAGCATGGCTATTAATGTTTACTGTTGTGTAGCGCTCTTCTTCATCTGAATCATCGTCGGTTGCATTTTGAAGTTCCTGAGCAAATTCATCTGTAAATATTAGTTACAATGAAGATTAAAAAGAGGAATATATATTGAAATATTTGTTTTGTAGATTGATTTTCAAGGCTTATCACAGTGCAAAGAAAGAAAAGGTAACGAGTATGTTGTTTTTCTTTTTTTTTATGTTTCCTTTATATAGCATAAAAGAGTGCATAAGCCTTGTATAGTAGTAGATTATTGAGAATTCTGGGGTATGGGGGTTATCGTCCTTTGTCTGCGAGCCTCTGTTTCAAACCAACCAATCACGAGCTGGCATACTTCGGCAGCAAAGCCGAATAAGCAAACTCGCCCTCTTCTGATCCAGCAACCAAAGGGAACAGACCTACAAAAGGTCGCTCCTATTCTTCAACAGACAACTACGGAGTCGGACGCAAAACAGAAGTCCATCATATCCAAACTATCAGAAGGCCGTAGCAAGGGCTCCGATAATACCCTATCTCAGGACTCAGATAAGTTTATTACAAATTATTATTTGTGCAAACGAACTAAAGTTTGCGACCTATTGTTATTCTGTAATACAGTCTTTTATTCATATTTCTAGTTGTTTGGTTATTTCTTTAACTCTCAACCTGTCTGCCACACTCGTAGTTAACTCCATACTTCTAACCTTGGAGTACTGTCGTTCGTGTCTTATTTCTCAATAAGATATAAAAATAAAAATACAGGTAAATGAACTACTTTATTTTTATATCTAATACTATACAATACTTACACTGTCTAGACGTGTGCACAGCTGAGCAACTTGTACATTAAAGTGATGATTTCTAGTTGTCTAGATTACTGTCTAGACGTGTGCTACAGCTGAGCAACTTTTATAATAGAATAATGTAAAACAATTCATTCATAAATATTATATTATAATATGTAAACAATTCATTCATAAATATTATATTATATAATATGTAAAACAATTCATTCATAAATATTATATTATATAATATGTAAAACAATTCATTCATAAATATTATTATATAATATGTAAAACATTCATTCATAAATATTATATTATATAATATGTAAACAATTCATTCATAAATATTATATTATATAATATGTAAAACAATTCATTCATAAATATTATATTTATAATATGTAAAACAATTCATTCATAAATATTATATTATATAATATGTAAAACAATTCATTCATAAATATTATATTATATAATATGTAAAACAATTCATTCATAAATATTATATTATATAATATGTAAAACAATTCATTCATAAATATTATATTATATAAACAAAAGAGTCAGTTACAATCTTTAAATAAATTATAAAGCCTGTCTCGATACTTTTTATTCAGCAGTTTTTATAAAAACTCAGGTTTCTGGTAAATGAACAACATACTTTATTTCTATATCTAATACTATACAAGACTTACAAACTCTTTTATGCTATATAAAAGAAAGGAAAAAATTCAAATAAGTAAATGAACAACATACTCGTTACCTTTTCTTCCTTCTCATTGTGATAAACCTTCAAAATCAATCTACAAACCAAATATACACAAAAAGCTTCAAGCAAACTATAAAACTCTTATATTGAAATATATTTTTTGCCATTATGTACGGATTAAATATTCATCTGCAAAATAAAAACTAAAACATGAAATCAGGTTTTGTATTTATCAATTAACTTTTAAAAAATGAATTCATTTGGATACAATCAAAGATAAATACTAAAAACTATATCTTACAAATTCCCAAGTTGAGAGGTGATGATGTTATCATGCTAAACTAGCAGGATCTGTGGATATACTACATTATTATTCAATTATTACAACATTTGATATGTTTACTTAAGAGCTATTGCCAAAATAGTTCAATATGTAAAAAAGTATAATCATCTTGATTTAGCTCTCTCTTACTCTTTTTTTCATCTTTTCATTATGTTGGACTGAAACAGATTAGTGTTATTGTTTCTGCACATTCATTCCCTCTCTCTATCTTTCCCCTACTCTCTTTCTTTCTTTCTTATTATATTTTTTGTGTAGCATATCCTTTTTCTTCCCTTCCTTTCTTTATAATAAAAATGGAATGGTCCATTATTTAGCTGAGATGATGACACATAAGAAATAAGAATTCAACAGATAAGCAACACCAGATAATCAAGATCTACTTTTTTGCATTTAATCTTGATGATTTAGACATTCTCATTTTTAACCAGAGGGTGTTGCAAGATGATAACGGTCATACAATTAAGGAACATGGGTATCAACATATAGATTCATCTTGGATGATTTGGATGGTCTTATTTTTAACCAAAGGGTGTTGCAAGATGATAACGGTCATGCAATTAAGGAACATGGGTATCAATATGTAGATTCATCTTGGATGATTTGGATGGTCTCATTTTTAACCAAGGGTGTTGCAAGATGATAACGGTCATACAATTAAGGAACATGTGTATCAATATATAGATTCATCTTGGATGATTTGGATGGTCTCATTTTTAACCAAAGGGTGTTGCAAGATGATAACGGTCATACAATTAAGGAACATGTGTATCAATATATAGATTCATCTTGGATGATTTGGATGGTCTCATTTTTAACCAGAGGGTGTTGCAAGATGATAACGGTCATACAATTAAGGAACATGTGTATCAATATATAGATTCATCTTGGATGATTTGGATGGTCTCATTTTTAACCAAAGGGTGTTGCAAGATGATAACGGTCATACAATTAAGGAACATGTGTATCAATATATAGATTCATCTTGGATGATTTGGATGGTCTCATTTTTAACCCGAGGGTGTTGCAAGATGATAACGGTCATACAATTAAGGAACATGGGTATCAATATATAGATTCATCTTGGATGATTTGGATGGTCTCATTTTTAACCAGAGGGTGTTGCAAGATGATAACGGTCATACAATTAAGGAACATGGGTATCAATATATAGATTTGAAGTTTTTCTTTAAGAGTTTGAATTAAAACTTGCTTATATTTCTTTTCATTTCCTCTTTGCTGGATATAAATAAAAATCTATTTAAAGATTCTGAGTGAATTTTCATAGTTATCTCCCTTCTTCTCAAGCTGGTAAAATCATAGCATTTAATGAATTGAAAGTCATTAGAGATGATATCATGGTGTAATAAATATAATAATAGGATGAAAATAATAGAAAAAAGTAAAACTTAAAAATAATTGTTGATATGAATAATGATAGTAGATATTTGATTTGGTTTGTAATTTCATCTTTGTTTATAAAAATTTTCTAAAGAAAAAAAAATCCAAGGAAAACCAAATGGACTCTTACACCAACTTGAGACTTTAGGGCACTTATTTAACTTCTCATGTTAAAAAAAATTGACTTTCCGGAATTTTAAATGTTCACCATTCTTAGGATGAACTGATTAGTCCACATCCGGAGATTCTAGAAATGGTGATATAGAATTTAATTCTTCAGACAATGGTTAATTTCAGGTTCAAATTTAAAGAATGTGCCATATTGTTCCCTAGTTGAACTTTCTGTATAAATCTTGTTGCCATGTCCAAAGATTTTTAAGGTTTTCCAAAAATTCTTGGGTGAAAACTGTTGTTTATTGTCATTAGGGCAATGTGTTGTTAAGAAACAGAGTCTGTTATCAACGCATTGTCTTTCACATTTTCCTTTGAGTTGTGGAAGGAGGAGGCTAACTCAGTCAATGAAAGAGAGTGAGCCTTTCCTCTTGCTTTCTCCTACTTTCAATCAACACATAGCTATAATTGAAAATGACACTTGTATTTTATTATTTGAACTCGGTCAGTAATAGTCTTTTTTCTTTTCTTTTTAACAAAAATGTTTTTTTTTAGATATGTATTCACCATTCTTATGATGAACTGATTAGTCAACATCCTAAGATTCTAAAAATGGTGATATAGAATTTAATTCTTCAGACAATGGTTAATTTCAGGTTCAAATTTAAAGAATGTGCCATATTGTTCCTTAGTTGAACTTTCTGTATAAATCTTGTTGCCCTGTCCAAATATGGAATTTTTAACACTTTGTCATAGTTTGGTTTGTTTAATGTTTATCAGTATTGTTAATTATTTAATACCAAAATTAACTATTAAAAACAATTGTGAGATAAAATTTGGTACTCAAGTTTCCTTTACAGGTGTATTTTTGTAGATAGTTTTGTGGATGTATTTTATACCTGATTCATATTTTTCTTTTTCTCACGAAGGATAAAATGTCATCCATGTTAGTATTCTCAAACAGATCCCTCATATTATTTGCATTGAAATATTTCTTTCTGATGGGAGCAAAAGCTCCATACTACCTGAGGAAATGCTTGACAGTGCAGGGTGTTTGACATGTCCCACACCATGGTTGGTCCACCTGCTTGAGCATGAACGAGTATGTAAGTCTTGTATATAGAATAGATAGAAGTCTAAATCAGGTAGTACATAAGGAATCACATCTATCTATTCATATATATATAAAGGGCAGTTGGTGTGTGTGTGTGTGTGTGTGTGTGTGTGTGTGTGTGTGTGTGTATGTATGTATGTCCAAATGAAACTATGAATTTAAAACAATTACTGACAACATAAATATAAATACACATTAAATATCACCGGTTCTTGCTTTTTGTGCAAAAATTATGAAGATTTGATTTATATTCAATGATATTTAAAAATAAAAATATACATATAGCATTGAAATTCTACTCAAAAATATCCAGCATTTGTAAATCTCAAAAGTAAACAAATCAATACACCAATTTTTTCACCCTTCTACCCAGGTGTTGCTGGGTAGCCCATTCTAGTTTATTTATAAAGTATAAAAAGATGAGATAAATGAATAATCAAATAATAAATGTATAAGATATATATTTAAAAAAAACATAAATGATTGTTTACTTGTTAATAGAAATAAATAACAACATAAAGAAAGAACAAAACAGTGAATTTAATAAAGCAGACAAAAGAAATTAATTAAAAGACAAAAGAAATTAATTAAAAGACAAAAGTCTTAGAAAGAGTTAAGAATCACATTAAGAATTATAGATAATTTGAGTTATGATCAGTTTTCATAGCAAACAAAACAGAATTTTAACCATTATTAAATATTTTTCTAATATTTTTTTCTTTTGTCTTAATTGCTTTTCATTGCAACTATTCAAATCAACAGTCATTAGCTGGAAATAAAGAATGAATGGTAATTTATGAGGAAGTTTGTCCTGGTTCCCTGCCTCCGAAATTGCTGCCCGGTGAACTTTCAAATAACAACCCCAACTATTGCCGCTACAGCGGTGTTACTTGAAAGAAAACAACCAACGTAATTAACAACCCCAACTATCATATCGGCGCCTATTTGAGGGGGGAGGGCTCTTTTTTGTCTTAATTCTTGTTTATTTATTTTTTCCATTCGAAAGAAAAAAACATTAAACCTTTTTTTGTCGTAATTCTTACTTTTTTGTCATAATTCTAATTTTTATTTTTTTGTCGTAATTTTTATTTTTATTTTTTTGTCGTAATTCTTATCAAATGAATTTGTGGTGAGATTTGAAGTCATATTTATTTTGTATAGAAAGTCTTATTAGTCACACCAAGTGCTCTACTAATTGAGCTACAGTTACATAATTGATAGGTAGCCAATAAATTATGTACAGTAAGTGTAGATTTAAGAATAACAGTTGGTGGAAAAACAGGGAATGTGAGTGACATGAAGTAACCCTGTGTTGACCTATTCTTCCAGTTCACCAGTGTGAACATGTGAAAAGTAGCAAGGAAAATCAGTTTTTGGCTGGTGCTAGAACAAGTAAGACATATGACGTCTCTTGTTCAAATAGCCAAAATCACCACGCGTTTTTTTTTTTGGTTTGGGATTCATAAAAATAAAATATGAGCTAGAAACAAATAGAACGTCTTGTGTTGTTGATTTAGAACAAAATGACAATACAGAACATCCCAGATCAGAAGAAAACCAGCCCAAAGATAGACAGATGGAAGATGCAAGCTAAGATGGAAGATAGCTTCTGTTTCTTTTATCTTGCTAAGTATCCAAGCAAAGAAGATAAGTATACCTGAATACAATCATGGGTATACTGGTATACTATATACAAAGAAATCAGATATACTAAAAAAATAAGCTATACTCAGTTTAGCTCAGTCGGTAGAGCATCTGCCTAGAAACCACAAGGTTTCAGGTTCGATATTGGTCCCTGCCAACTCAGCATATGAGTAGCATAGCTTGGGTAATCTTATCTGATCTGTGAGGTAAAAAGGGGAGCTTATGGTGGGTGTGGTGCTCACCTCAGTACAAACAATCTCCATGGTCTAGTGCTACTGAAAAGAGGACAAACTCCTTCGCTGTCCAAGCTGATACCGACAATAGGCCATTCTGCCAACTTTACTTACTTATACAACACTACAAGAACTCTTATGTCTGGCAAAAGATCAAATCTGACTATTTAAACTTATTCTTTATTTTTCTCCAATTTCTTTTTATTGTTTTCTTTTTATACAACAGTAGTAATCATAGTGATAAAATCTATTTCTAATTTGAGTCTTGCTAGGAGTTTATTCTTTATTTCTAATCTTCATTGTTTAACTGATGATCTGAATATTTGGGGTAATACTTTTTTGGTATTGTTTTTGGTGCTATTTCTAAACTAAAATATTTATGTGTAGTTTAGAAAATATTTCAAGATTCGTTAAATGAATGAAATAAAACAATTACAAACCTGACTTTTTGTGCATATTAAAATAATTGTTAATAAAAAATTATATAAAAATATAGAATCGTTTTATTTATAAATAGAAATGTAAATAAAATAAAATTCTTAACAAAAGAAAAATATTTGTAGAACCAGAAATTTACAGGATTTAAAGTTGTTGTTTCTTTTATTTAAAACTTTCAAATCAAATATTACGTTTTAAAAATAAAATAATTGTTTCATTTCTTCTTTCTCTCTATCAAAAAGACGCTGTACTTGCTAAGCGAAGAGAATTTTGTTTTGATAAAGATTTGTGGGTGTGTCTATAGCTGATGTCATCAGCAGAACTCAAACGAGTAGCAGTTTAGCAGTACCAAAAAAGTATTATCGGAATATTTGTGAGGAAAAGCAACTAAAAATTAAGAGTAAAGAAAAATACAAGTCAAAAAATTAATAATGGTTGACAATACTTCTTCTTTAGTAATATTTTTGTTTACTAAAGAGAAATTGTTTTAATAAATTTTATTTTCAGTAACACAAAACTGATATTAGGTACACAAACAATATATTTAGTGAGAGAAGTAAAAATGAAATATCATTTTATCACTGCACATCATATTAAAAACTACTAAAAACAAAAAGATTTAAACTCTTGATGTGTAAGTGAAATTTAGTTCTAAGATAAATAAAAATCTTGTTGATAAATATACAAATACAATAGGTTAAAAAAATTAGGGGTAAAAATCAATTAATATCAAAATATGAATAAGAAAAAATTAAAAGGTTTTAAAATGTTAAACAAAAATGTTATGGAACTTAAAAATTTCCTTTTACTTAATGTGAATCATATTTTGTATTTTACGCAAATTTAAAGAGGCGCTTTTTTTGTATATTTAACATTAAATCATAGGTTGTGACAATTTTTAATTTATATCTATTATATCTAATATCTATATTAAATTCAGATATAATTCTAGTTTTTAAAATTTAAATTCTCTGAATTAGAGACTTCACCACAATAAAGTTCATATTTACCTTCTTTGTAAAGATTTTGCACACAATTACAATGGGAAATATTTGTTTCAATAATGTTTGAAAAAATGATTATGTTTAATAAAATCATAATGTTTAATAGAATGATAATGTTTAATAAAATGATAATGTTTGATAAAATGATGTTTGATAAAATCATAATGTTTAATAGAATCATAATGTTTAATAGAATGATAATGTTTGATAAAATGATAATATTTGATAAAATCATATTTAATAGAATGATAATGTTTAATAGAATCATAATGTTTGATAAAATGATAATGTTTGATAAAATCATAATGTTTGATAAAATGATAATGTTTAATAGAATCATAATGTTTGATAAAATGATAATGTTTGATAAAATAATAATGTTTAATAGAATCATAATGTTTAATAAAATGATAATGTTTGATAAAATAATAATGTTTGATAAAATCATAATGTTTAACAGAATCATAATGTTTGATAAAATGATAATGTTTGATAAAATAATAATGTTGATAAAATGATAATGTTTATAGAATCATAATGTTTGATAAATGATAATGTTTGATAAAATAATAATGTTTGATAAAATGATAATGTTTAATAGAATCATAATGTTTGATAAAATAATGTTTGATAAAATAATAATGTTTAAAATGATAATGTTTAGAATCATAATGTTTGATAAAATGATAATGTTTGATAAAATAATAATGTTTGATAAAATCATAATGTTTAATAGAATCATAATGTTTGATAAAATAATAATGTTTGATAAAATGATAATGTTTAATAGAATCATAATGTTTGATAAAATGATAATGTTTGATAAAATAATAATGTTTGATAAAATCATAATGTTTAACAGAATCATAATATTTAAGAGAATTGTTTTACGCTTTCAAAGATTTGTAATTTTGCAATGAGTCCTTATAACTTTTCTAAGAAATTGTTTGAAAGAATAAATTTGTTCTTGTTACTTTTATTACAATGTTTTCCACAATAGAAAATGGATTGGTTTAAATCATAGGCTCACAATACAAGTAGCAAATTGTCTGAACAATAAGTTTGAAAGATTTATTAATTTTAGAATGTTTATTGAAGTTCGTATTTCACAGATTGTCCCTAGTGAGAATGTGCAAGAATATTTTATATTTCTTATTCATGTTATTTAAGCAAAAGTGACAGATATAAGTCAAGAGAAAGTGCACAAAAACAAACAGTGAAAAATGGACAAACAAAAACAAAAATGGCTGACACATGCTTTAGTTTAAGAGAAGTGAGAGATATCTCCATATACTATAAAACAGATAAAATATACCAACTTGCATTTTTCATGGTATTTTAGTAAAAAAAGTATCTTCTCATTGGGATTATACAGATCTTGAAAAAAATTCAATTAAAACAATGGTTTGGCATACTGTTGTTGTTGTTATTATTATTATTAAATTACCATGGCCAGAAAATCTAGCAAATACTGCATGCAACAGATGGAAACACTGGACAGCTGTTTTGACCTATTAAGTCTCATCAGCAGTGTATACTGTGATGTGCCCCACTGGAGGTCAACCCCTAACCCTAACCCCTAACCCTAACCCTAACCCTAACCCCTAACCCCTAACAAACAACTGGATTTTTACGGTGTAAATGAAAAATGTCTCCCCACGAGTTGAAATTGCAAAAGGTCATATGGTCTAATTCATTTGAATTTGTGAGATTTGTCATGATAAAAAAATTTGAACATATAGGCTCTTTCAAAATCCATATAAATTAATATTCAATATTTTTTATTTTTATTAATGAAACAAATCTTTTTTTTTACAGTAGACATTTTTAAAAGATAAAGTAACATTTAGAATTGGAATGCTGACAACTCTTGAAGAAAAATATGGAGTTATCTCAATAGAAAAAAAGTTGTTTATTTACATGTGAAACTGAAGGGAAAAGAAATTAGAATTGCAAAGTTTAGAGCTCACAAATAAAAAAGTCAATATTTAAGCTGAACAACATACAGACTGAAAACAAAAAAACAAAAAAAAACAAAACAAAAAACCCAAAAAAACAAATATTGGTGCAATAACGTCCTGTCTTCCTGAAATATAAAAAAACGTTATAACTTCTGAAATGTCTGTGTTAAAAAAATGTTAGAAAATTAGTAAAACCCGAAAGGTAGAACTAATATCTAAAATGTATGTATGTATGTGTTTACCGTTGTTGTTTCTGGATATACTGGTCATAGGAATACCAGTAGGTTCCAACTGGTTATCATTAGCTGTGAAAAATGATACAAAAAGGGCTCAAAATTGTCTATCAAAAGATATTAGTTTTGGAAAAAGAACACTGTAAATATATCTATCTATACATATATATATATATAAAGGACAGTTATGTGTGTGTGTATGTCCAGAGGAAATTACAAAAATAAAACAATTAACAACAAAGTAAATATATATACACATTTACTATCACCATGTCTTGCTTTTTGAGCAAAGATAATGAAGATTTGATTTATATTCGTGAAGATAATTAAAAATAAAATTTATACAGTAACAGCGTCGTTTTTTTTTTTTTGCATTTAATAGAAGACATTAATTTTTCTTTTCAGAATGTCTGTGCACTTTTTTTCTGACATACCACCAGGCTGGATTAACTTAAGGTCTTTTTTCACAGAGGGGTTTGGATCTATGCAGTAAAGTGGGGAGCTCATGGTAAGTGTGGAGCTCCACCTTAGGCGCAAAAACAATCTCTCTAGTCTAGCACTAATGAAAAGGGGATAGACTCCTTCGTTGTCCAGTTGCTACCAACAATAAGCCACTCTACCTACTTTACTTACTTATTTTCAGTTAAGTAAACAGAATGATTTGAAGTCCTTACTATAGCCAAATGATCACATATATAAAAGGTCCATTACAACTGAATACTGAGCTGGATCCTGGATGCCCCTTACTTGTAACCTTGTGTCAAATCCTAAATAATAATTCTTTTTTTTTTTATTCTCTTTATTTGTTACCTATAGATTCCCAGACTAATGGGCTAATCTGGATAAAACTTGGTATGTGAACTCTCTTGACACCAAGAAATGTTTTAAAGATATTTAAAGGTAGGAGAGGGAGTAAGGTCTGGAACATTTTGGTTTAAAATTGTTTTGGAAAGTCTAATTTGTCTGGAAAGCAAATAAAATTAGCATCCACAGGAGACACACAATGGTGGGGAAGTGTCTCAGTACTTTGGGAGTAAAATGAATCAGAAATGTCTCATTTGTAAAGAGAAGCAAATAAAATTCATCCAAGAAACAAATTAAAACAAAAACAAAAAAACAGCCTAGGGAAGGCAACCCTGTACCTGAGAGCACAAACAAAATTTTTAGATAAATAGACAGACAAAAAAATAGACAAAAAGACAGAGAGACATACGTAAATACATACATACATACATACATACAGATAGATAGATAGATAGATGAACTATGTCCTGAGTCTGTAGAACATCTGCCTAGGAACCACAAGGTTCCTGGTTAGATACTGGCCCTTGCCAACTCAGCACATGAGTAACACAGCTTGGATCTATGCAGTAAAGGGGAGAGCTGATGATAGGTGTGGCATTCCACCTCAGATGCTAAAAACAACTTCCCCAGTCTAGCGCTAGTGAAAAAGCATAGACCCCCTTGCTGTCCAGCTGATACCAAAAATAGGCCATTTCACAGACCTTATGACTGACTATATTGAATGGTTGGTTGTTTGTTTGGGTTTCATGGCATGTCAACCCTTGTTGGGTTATTTTATGCTGAAGACATTTTGTTTTATTCATTTGTGTTGGGTATTGAAAATGTCCAGCTGATACCAAAAATAGGCCATTTCACAGACCATATGACTGACTATATTGAATGGTTGGTTGTTTGTTTGAATTTCATGGCATGTCAACCCTTGTTGGGTTATTTTATGCTGAAGACATTTTGTTTTATTCATTTGTGTTGGGTATTGAAAATTTAATTTTTTTTTAAACACATTTTTTAAAACAAATTTTTTCTATTCAACCCATAGATGGGACCCTAACAGGTACTACCCTTCCAGTTCAGGGTGGACCTGGGAGTAATAGAAATGAAAGGGTACTCCCCATTCCCCAGAGTTCCAGAAATGTGTTGTGACTGAATATATCAAATACAACATTGAAAATCTGAAAAAGATTTATTACTTCTTGTACAGGAATCTATATAATAAAGTCAACATGCAGTTCTCCAACAGTATGACGAGTGACTCGATTACAAATAACCTTGTGTATTTGTATCTTTATACGTGTTCCTTGGGATGAGTCCAAACTATCTTGTAGGAGAAATAACTTCCTTTACAACAAAAAGTGAAGCAAGAGATATTAAAGCAAAAACAAAAACAATTCACTGAATTAGTTGAACAAAACAAGAAACAAAACATTAAACAAAACAAAAAACAAAATATAAAACAAAACAAAAATACAAAAAAGATGAAGATACTATTTTTATCTGTAAGTTTTGGATAGGTTTTGGACACTGAGGTGTTAAATTTTTTTTCCATATTCATCTTTTTAAGCGCCACTATAAGTCAATACCGACAATAGGTTATTTTGTAGACTTTACTACTGACTTGTTGATTGGTTGGATTTCATGGCATGTCAACCCTTGTTGGGTTATTTTATGCCAAAGACTTTTTGTTTTATTCATTCTTGATGGGTATTGAAAATTCTTAGATGCAGGATACTGACTATATAGAAAGAAGAAACGTGAAGCAAGAAATATTAAAGCAAAAACAAAAACGATTCAATGAATTAGTTAAACGAAACATAAAACAAAACAAAACAAAACAAAACAAAAAAAACAAAAAACAAAACAAAAAAACAAAACAAAACAAAAATACAAAAAAAGATGAAGATACTTTTTTTTTTTTATCTTTATGTTTTGGATGATGCACTCAGGTGTTTAAATCTTTTCCATATTAATCTTCTTAAGTGCCACTTAAGTCAATCAGAGAGAGGTTGGGGATTGACCAAAAAAAAAAAAAATGAAGATTACTGGATCTGATTTTTATCTATGGAAGGCCATAAAGCCTATTGTCTAGAATGTAGTGATTCAAACTACAATGATGAGTAATTCATCAAATGATGTTTTGATTCTTTTACGGCATATCAACCCTTTTTGGGTCATTTAATGCCAAAAAGTCATTTTGATAAAAGATTCTATGTTTCAAGTTTTTAATATCTTCAAATTGGTATAAATAATTTTCATTAACTTCATTTGGTTTGGTTTGGTTTGGTTAATGGTATGAAAATCCTGTGGGTTATTTAGTGCCAAAAACTGTTAGGGTGAGATAAAAGTTGGTTCTCAAGTTTTCTTTACAGGTGTAATCTTTGTGGATGTATTTTATATCTGATTCATAATTTTTGAAGTATTTTTTTATAGGAAAATAGTAAGGCAGACTGGGCTTTTTAACCTTGGCATGGCAACCAGTCTAGGAGAAGGAAAACTCTGATTTAACACTAAAAGGGAATCTCCTCTCATTAACCAAAAACTACTTTGAAAGTTCTTCCTCCCTCCATCATCATCATCATCATCATCATCATCATCATCATCATCATAATCATCATTAATCGTCATACCTAATTTTTCTTTTGTCTTTTTTTCTTCTTATTTCTATAAGTGCTTTCTCTAATTGTTAATTATATAGCAGTAAAATAAATCATCATCATCTTCATAATGACAGTACAGATTCCCAAAGAACTATTATCGATGATAACTTATAAAGAAATCATCATCATCATCATCATCCTCAAGATGTGATCCTGACATGGATTCCCAAAGAACTATTATCCATAATAAGAATTGGCCAAATAGATCCTAGTTGGAGAGAAGCAAGAGACTTTTCTAGTTAATTAAGTTAAGATGATCCATGGGAAGTCATACTGGAATGCATACAAAGTCATTTTATCAAAATACGAGCGAATCCAAGTTGAAATTAAGTAGCAAATGGGAGTCATTAGCCATAGGAAGATTAAACTCAAATCTCTGACAACAATAACAGAATAAAAAAAGCACAGTAAAAATAACAAAAAAACAACAAAAATCATATTACATGTAAATTATGATATACAAACAAAATTACATAAAGAATTACATTATGCAAATAATAAAAAAGCAGGAAAATTACTGTAGATAGAAATTACAGTATATTTATATATATATATATATATATATATATATATATATATATATGTGGTAAAGATATGAGGAACACAAGAACTTGTGTCCCTCATATTTCTACCACATTCTGTCGGATTTATTCCAATCCTCTTTCCTCATATATATATATATATATATATATATATATATATATATATATACTTTGTTGGGGTACAAAGTTTCTCGGTACAAGGTGATTCTAGGCTGGTCCTATTCTCTAACAGTAGTTTTTTGTAGAGTTCAGGTTCCATGGGTATCATGATTATGGACCATTTCCACTTATGGGTATTTGGGGCCCACAGAGCTTCATCAGACCACGTTTACATTTTATTTAGATAGGCAAATGGCCAAACTCAGTTTACATTTATACATTTCTCCCTGCCTCCAGGGGTGATATATGTGTATTTTTTTCTTTGAAGCGTCTTTTTGATTGGTGGAAATTTTTTTTTTTTTCCCAAATTCTTCCATTAAAGTGGTGGTGATTCTGTCTGTCTGTTGATGTTAACTTCTTTAGTCCAATTCCTTATCAATGATTCAAAGAGTTCTACTTTTTTCTAGCCCTAGTTTGGACTTGATGCCCCTCCTCTCTAAGTAGGTCAAGTGAGGTACAAGGAATATATACCTCCTCCCTACGTGGGGTCATTTTTTATCTTAATTTAGATCTAGTTAGTTGTTGTATATATATATATATATATATATATATTATATATATATACCCACAAAAATCACAGCATGTAAAAAATTTCAGTAATAAACAAAAATTAAATTATAATATAGGAAAATTACAAAATTTGATTATAGATATGTTATTGAAAATAAAAATTAACCAGATTTAAAGTAATTTAATTGTATTGTAAGATTCAAGGTTATAATAATGTTATAAGGTCACCAGAAAGAATTCCTTATATATATATTGGCACGTTTAGACGGTTTTGTATTGTATTGTATTCTTTTTCTCAAACCATCAGATTTTATTAGAGTGTCCAATCACGATGTAATGGTTAGCAAGCAAGTCTCACAGATCCATTACTAGTGAATTGCGAGTTCAATTCTTGCTGGATGTCTCATACTTGCAGCCTTGTGTCACATCCTACATGTGGTTTGGGTAAGAGAGACATCCCATTGTGATGCAATGGTTAGTCTTGCCGATCCATTACTACTGAAGATCGGATCCTCATTGGATGTCCCAGACTTGTGACCTTGTATCACATCCTGCCCGCAGTGAATGGGTTGGGTAAATAAGGGCGTTCCATTGTGGTGTAATGTTTTGCAATTTAGTCTTGCTGATCCATTACTATTGAAAAGCAAGTTCATTACTCGCTGGATGGCTCATACTTGTGACCTTGTGCCACATCCTACCCATGGCAAACAGTTTGGATAAGAGAGGCATCCCATCTTATATAAGAGATAAGAGAGGCATCCATCTTATATAAAAGTTATTTTTATATTATTTTATAATAATACTTTTTCTGTTGGTCATGTTGGCCAAAATATTACAGATTTAGAAAGGGGAGAAAAATTTATTTTTGGCCAAAAATGATAAATTCTTATCAGATTCTGTGATGGCATTCACCCTGGGTCAGTTGAGCTGCTCCCTCCAATAAATTCCCCTGGGGTGAATTCATGGAAGGTGAAAAAGAGTGGGGGAAGCTCTTTGCTCAATGGCCATCTAAGCACATTATCTCTAAAGTCCAACCCCTCCTCATTGGAGTAGGGCTGTGTAAACTTGGTAGTGTCAGTGTCAGAGGCATGTCATCGGGAACTTAAGTTCCTGGTAGGGTCACCCAAGGCAGACAGGTCTGGCACCCATAACCTGCCCAAAGGGGCTCTAGTGAAAATCCAAAAGGAGTCTTCATCATTATCAGGAATCAATGGGTTTTGGCATACTTGGTAGAGTCACCCAAGGCAGACAGGTCTGGCACCCATAACCAGTCCAAAGGGGCTCTAGTGAAAATCCAAAAGGAGTCTCCATCATTGTCAGGAATCAATGGGTTTTGGCATACTTGGTAGAGTCACCCAAGGCAGACAGGTCTGGCACCCATAACCAGCCCAAAGGGCTCTAGTGAAAATCAAAAGGAGTCTCCATCATTGTCAGGAATCAATGGGTTTTGGCATACTTGGTAGAGTCACCCAAGGCAGACAGGTCTGGCACCCATAACCAGCCCAAAGGGCTCTAGTGAAATCCAAAAGGAGTCTCCATCATTGTCAGGAATCAATGGGTTTTGGCATACTTGGTAGAGTCACCCAAGGCAGACAGGTCTGGCACCCATAACCAGCCCAAAGGGGCTCTAGTGAAAATCCAAAAGGAGTCTCCATCATTGTCAGGAATCAATGGGTTTTGGCATACTTGGTAGAGTCACCCAAGGCAGACAGGTCTGGCACCCATAACCAGTCCAAAGGGGCTCTAGTGAAAATCCAAAAGGAGTCTCCATCATTGTCAGGAATCAATGGGTTTGGCATACTTGGTAGAGTCACCCAAGGCAGACAGGTCTGGCACCCATAACCAGCCCAAAGGGGCTCTAGTGAAAATCCAAAAGGAGTCTCCATCATTGTCAGGAATCAATGGGTTTTGGCATACTTGGTAGAGTCACCCAAGGCAGACAGGTCTGGCACCCATAACCAGCCCAAAGGGGCTCTAGTGAAAATCCAAAAGGAGTCTCCATCATTGTCAGGAATCAATGGGTTTTGGCATACTTGGTAGAGTCACCCAAGGCAGACAGGTCTGGCACCCATAACCAGCCCAAAGGGGCTCTAGTGAAAATCCAAAAGGAGTCTCCATCATTGTCAGGAATCAATGGGTTTTGGCATACTTGGTAGAGTCACCCAAGGCAGACAGGTCTGGCACCCATAACCAGCCCAAAGGGGCTCTAGTGAAAATCAAAAGGAGTCTCCATCATTGTCAGGAATCAATGGGTTTTGGCATACTTGGTAGAGTCACCCAAGGCAGACAGGTCTGGCACCCATAACCAGCCCAAAGGGGCTCTAGTGAAAATCCAAAAGGAGTCTCCATCATTGTCAGGAATCAATGGGTTTTGGCATACTTGGTAGAGTCACCCAAGGCAGACAGGTCTGGCACCCATAACCAGCCAAAAGGGGCTCTAGTGAAAATCCAAAAGGAGTCTCCATCATTGTCAGGAATCAATGGGTTTTGGCATACTTGGTAGAGTCACCCAAGGCAGACAGGTCTGGCACCCATAACCAGCCAAAGGGGCTCTAGTGAAATCCAAAAGGAGTCTCCATCATTGTCAGGAATCAATGGGTTTTGGCATACTTGGTAGAGTCACCCAAGGCAGACAGGTCTGGCACCCATAACCAGCCCAAAGGGGCTCTAGTGAAAATCCAAAAGGAGTCTCCATCATTGTCAAGAATCAATGGGTTTTGGCATACTTGTCACTGCATGTGTGGAGAATCTGTGGCAAACAAGGGCATCCCCTTCCCCTGACCAGGATATGCATGCAGGGTTTGGGGATTGTTTGTGAATTTCCTAAATTCCCTTGTTATCAGATATAAAATAATAATATACAATGTATTAGACATAGAAAGGAAGTATTAAAACCTTCATAATGTTAAAAATCAGATAGATTGTATATTTAGTAATAGAAAGTATGAATGATATGTTTTAATAGATAGTTTTAAAAACTAAAAGAAAGTCTTTATTTAAAGACTATGATTGCAAACTCTCTAGAAATAATAAATTAGCAAAAGTGTTTGAATGTACAAATTCATGCAAATGTACAAATTCATATGCAATAACCTACAAGAAATAGCAGAGCTACAAAAAACTGAATTGAGAATTTTTTAGTTCAATATTTTACTGTTGAAAATTGAAGAAAGATAAAGAAAACGAAAATAATTTAATAAAAGATGAAGAAAATGAAAATTAATTTTTATAGAAAGAAACTTGATTAATTCTAAAGCATAAACCAAGTGAAATAAAAAGAGATTGGAATGAAAAGAGATTTGGTTAATTGCATATAAAAGGCAATGGGTGAGGTAGCCAAGAGTATGTTAAGAAATTTACTGCGCAAAGTGAGAATCGCATTAATTCAATAAAACTACAATACCTTTATCTGAGAGATGAAACCGGAATGGTAAAAAGAAAAAGAAAAAAAAAAAATCAATGAAACAATACCTTGCTATTAGTTTGATAACACATAATAATGTGCTGATAATCTCTCTCTCTATATATAAATTGGTATATAAGGTAAAAGAAAGGAAATGAATCCGACAGTATGAGTATAAAAAGGTGGAATGAAGACATCACACAATGCTGTTAAAAAGAAAACAATTTATAATATAATCATAGCTGATATTGATCAATATTTTGATTTTACAAAAATCATCATCAGAGCTCATTTACTCTGTGGTGTTTGGGTCGGAGATAAATGTCAAATCAGGTCCGGATGAAACTACAAAAATAAAACAATTAATGACAAAGTAAATATGTATACACAATAAATATCACCGGTTCTTGCTTTTTGTGCAAAAATTCTGAAGATTTGATTTATATTTAAAGATATTTAAAAATTAAAATACACATAGAAATAGCATTGAAATTCTACTTAAAAATGTTCAGTATTTGTAAATATCAAAAGTAAACAAATCAATACACCAGGTTCTCCCTCTCTACCCAGGCGACGCTGGGTAACCGTTTCTAGTTTGTACATAAGTGAAGAATCAATTTAGAATTTTCCAAAAATAAAACACCAAATCACCGGTCATCTAGCCAAAGTGTAATGTTGCATGTCATAGACTGCTCAATTCCGTCCTTAAGCATTATGGGTTACCAACTACGGCCAAAAGGTGGCTCCATTGAAGGGATTTTACTCCTCTGCAGAGTGGCAGTTGGCCTATTTTACAACCCCAGGGCTAAAATGTTGTCAGGGGTGAGGATATAACATCAAAAGCAAATTAAGATGAGAAACCAAATTGGAAGACAAGATCCCCCTACCCCAATCTCCCTTATGAATTTTCTGGAATTGACAAAGGTTGAAATTAAATGAAAATAACTATCTAAACTACATTTTCGTGTGCAATTTAGGGCTTAGATATAAAGAACTATTCTGTTTTTGAAACAAATTATGATAGGTGATTAGTTCAGTCGGTAGAGCGTTCAGCTAGAAACCACAAGGTTCCTAGTTTGATACCGGTCCACGCCAACTCAGCGTATGAGTAGCACAGGGATAAAGTAAGGAGCTGATGGTAGGTGTGGCGCTCTACCTCAGATGCTAAAACAATCTCCTTGATCTAGGAAAAGGGGATACTCCCTCGCTGACTGGCTGATACCGACTTTAGGCCGCTCCGTCGACATTTTATGATAGGTGAAAAATAAAGAGGATACAGAATTGTATTAACTCACAGGAACTGAGGATATACCACAGTATGATTATTTAATTATTACAACATTTGATATGTTTACTTAGGAACTATTTCAAAATATGCAAAAAGTATAATAATCTTTATTTAACTCTCTCTCACTCTTTTTTTCTAGCATTATCGCTTCTGTGAGCTCACACCATCTCTCTATCTTTCCCATACTTTCTTTCTTATTATATTTTTTGTGTAGCATGTCCTTTTTCTTCCCTTTCTTTCTTTATAATAAAAACGGAATGGTCCACTATTTAACTAAGGTGATGACACTAATAAGAAATAAGAATTCGGTGGATAAGCAATAGCAAATTATCAGGATTTACATTTTTGCATTTCATCTTGGACGATATGAACAATCTCATTTTTAAGAGAGGTGTTGCAAGATGATAATGGTCGTACAATTAAGGAACATAAGTATTAATATAGATGACAAGTTTTCATCTAAAGAAAGTGATGCATCTGTGGTGTTAGTTTCGTATTTGCCTGGGGAGTTGTCTGCCCGTTTAGTTCGCTGGTTCCCGCTAGGGGCCGTTTATATTTAAGCGGCTGGTTTGAACGTCTCTTTCTCTTTTCGGTTGCTCGACCCACGAGGCACCACTATGGTTAGACTCTGGTCTAACATTACTGTAAGTGATTCACACAGCATGGACTATTCCTAGTCTCATGTCTGTGCTTTTATGTTTATCTTTTTACCATTCATGAATGTGTCTTTATCTCTACTTTTGTATGTATGTTTATGTACACCTATGTATTAAGTACCCTGTTTATCCATGTGCTGTACCATATTAAATGTTTTGTCTATCAACCTTTGTCGGAGTTTATATCTGCAAGTATTATCACCTTTTACACCTTACACATCATATATGATAGATGTGAAAGCTACCATGAGCTCTGTCTAGGGAACCAAATGTCTGATTCAAACAAGTACTGCTCTAAATTTCATCATATGGAAATCTGAAAGATGTGAAAGCTACCATGAGCTCTGTCTAGGGAACCAAATGTCTGATTCAAACAAGTACTGCTCTAAATTTCATCATATGGAAATCTGAAAGATGTGAAAGCTACCATGAGCTCTGTCTAGAGAACCAAATGTCTGATTCAAACAAGTACTGCTCTGAATTTCATCATATGGAAATCTGATCTCACTGATAAGATAAAGCAAAAATTCTTCCAAGCCATAGCCATATTAGTGCTACTTTGGGGCGGGGACAGACCTCACTGCTGGCTGCAAGGGGCCTGATGCTGAAAATGAAAAAAATGTTTTATTCTTACTTGATAAACTAAAGTGATCTCTTTGGCCAACCACAAAATTTTGTGATTGTAGTTATCAACCAAATACCAACATGTGTACACATTTATCTTGTTTACAAAAAGCCGTTTTCAGTCACACTGTGAGACTCAGTCAACTGATAGAGTAAAGACAGAATTATAATTCAATCAATTTGCTGACCTTTGGTTACTGTAGGTAATTCACACAAGTTAAACATTAATAAACACTAAAATATTGAATATTAATAAACACAAAAACAAACATTAATTTCTCAGCAAAGTAACAAAGATCATCTTGTCGATTGCTGGATCTGGAAGTTGTAATATAAGAAAGACATGATGACCATCTTGTACAAATGCCAAGAATGCCAATTGCAAATATATATTATATATATATATATATATATATATATATTTTTTGGGAGATATGTGGTTAATTGAAATCGTACCTAATTTTGAAAGTTAATTAATTAATAATTAATTAATTAGGTGGGAATACCTATTCAAATGTAAGGCTAAACAAATCGAGAAAAATCAATCTCTGTATGTACATTTCAGCCTATTAGGCCTCATCAGCAGAGCTATAGATAGGAAGACCGCCTTGTCTATAGCTCTGCTGATGAGGCCTAATAGGCCGAAATGTACATACAGAGATTGATTTTTCTCGATTTGTTTAGCCTTACATTTGAATAGGTATTCCCGCCTAATTAATTAATTATTAATTAATTAACTTTCAAAATTAGGTACGATTTCAATTAACCACATATTCTCCCAAAAATTGTCGGCTAAAAAAGCCATATCAAATCACATCATTTGTGTATTTACTTCTCATATATATATATATATATATATGGATAAAATGATATGAAAAAACACAGATGTTGTTTAACAGAATTTATTTCTTCAACTTTATACTGCTGATATTTTTTTTTAATTTCTAAATTTAAATTATTCTCTTTTTCTCTCTTAAAGAATCCGGTAGAAAACAATCATATCATAAAACAGTCACAATTGTCTTCCTATTAATATGCTCTGAAGAAGATTTTTTTGAGAAAATCAAAATATTGCAATATTGGCAATGTAAAGTTGAGGAAATAAATTCAGTTAAACAAAATCTGTGTTTTTTTCATATCATTTTATCCATATATATCGTTGGATTAATTTCCTTACTTTTAAAAATATATATATACATATATGTGTGTGTGTGTGTGTGTGTGTGTGTGTGTGTGTGTGTCTAAGGGCAGATCACTCTGTTCTACCTATACAGAAGTTTGCAACCACATCAGTATATTAGATATATATATATTTACCAACCCTTCCGCACGAGCAGGATGCGACACAAGGTCAATTTCTTAAGCGGAGTTCAACAGGTTTGAATTCAGTTTTCCTTCTCCTAGACGGTTACCTAACCAAGGTTAAAGAGCCCAATCTGCCCTACTATTTACCCATAGCTGGAGGAGAGTAGAATTCATACCTTTCCCAAGGATTATATATAGATATATAAAGAGTAACATGCCTAGACCATATGCTCATTTTTTCCCATTTGGTGAGTGAAGCCACATAATCCATCATTATCCATTAGACAAAGCAGAACCTCACAGCTATCATTTTTCACTGGTGAAGCTTTTAGATTTCTTTTACTCATAGTTTGTGCAGATTATCGATCGATGGAAATCTGATCTCACAGATATGATAACACAAACATTCTTCCAATCCGTAGCCTTATCAGTGCTACTGTACAGCTACACCACTTGGAATCTAGAATGTGTATAAATTGTGTGATAACACAAAAATTCTTCCAAGCTGTAGCTGTGTCAGTGCTACTGTACAGCTACACCACTTGGAATCTAAAATGTGTATAAATTGTGTGATAACACAAAAATTCTTCCAAGCTGTAGCTGTGTCAGTGCTACTGTACAGCTACACCACTTGGAATCTAAAATGTGTATAAATTGTGTGATAACACAAAAATTCTTCCAAGCTGTAGCTGTGTCAGTGCTACTGTTCAGCTGCACCACTTAGACACTCATGAAGTGCACAGAGAAAAAGCTAGATGGGAGTTACACAAGGATGCTGCATGCAGTCCTGAACAAATCTTAGAAACAGCACCCCCCAAAAAAGCAGCTGTATGGCCACCTGCCCCCATTGCACAAATCATCTGAGTAAGACGATTAAAACATGTTGGATACTGCTAGAGAAGCAAGGACAACCTCATAAGTGATGTTCTCTTGTGGACACCTACACATGGACACATCAATGTTGGCCTACCAGCAAAAACCTACATCAATCAGCTCTGTCTAGATTCTGGATGCTGCACAGAGGACTTGCCTAGGTGATGACCAATAATTTTAAATTAATTTCATCGTTTATATAGTTTATTTATTCATATAATATATAGTTTATTTATTTAAATTGTCATTATCACAATGGAAAGGATTCAAGGAACAGCTTTTATTTATTCTATTCATATTAAATGTTCTTTATTCTACGTATTGACGATTTTGGGTAATGTGACATAAGCAGTGACATAGTTTCGGTTACAGACAAATAGAGACCTAATCTCTATTATTAATAGATTTGGTTTGGTTTGGTTTGGTTAATGTTATAATAACTCTGTGGTTTATTTAATGCAAAACAAAACTGTTAGAGTATGAGCCGGTCCGTGAAAATGTCTTAGATGAAACCGGTCCGTGAAAATGTTGTCTTAGATGAAACCAAAAAAGTTGGGGACGCTGTTTTATGGCATATCAACCCTTATCAGGTCATTTAATGCTAAAACAAGTCATTTTGATAAAAGTTTCTACATTTCAAGTTCTTAATATCTTCAAATTGGTATACATAATTTTCATTGACTTCATTTGGTTTGGTTCAGTTTGTTTAATGGTACAATAACTCTGTGGGTTATTCAATGCCAAAAACTGTTAAAGTGTGAGATGAAAGTTGGTACTCAAGTTTCCTTTACAGTGTCTTTTTGTTGAGGTATTTTATATCTGATTCATAGATCTATATATTTTTATTTCTCTTAATTTGTAGATGTATTGCATAACAAAAAAAAACTTTAGAATCCTGGAAGAAGGCAATATGAAAATGAAGGGTGAAGAAAAGAAAAAAAACTTACATTTTTCCTCAAGTGTTGACCTTCGTTCAAGCGCTGATGAATCAATTTGGGCAAATTCTTCTTTGGTGACGCTAAGATAATAGCAAATATCATTTTTTTTCATGGTATAGTTTGGACCGGGATTTAGCTGAATACGAGAATCTGGTTTTGTTGTATCCTCGATGGCAAGTAGGCAAACACCAAATCTAAAAATTCAAACACAAATTTCAGTGAATTAACAAAATATGTTTACTCACAACAAAATATTGATGTAATTATATAAAAGCTGTTAAATGAATGAATGTATTATAGCAAGATATGTTGCCATTCATATTAAATTATTTTCATTTATTTTGGCCAGTAACACCATAAATGAGCCCAGTCTCATCAGATATCTATTACAAAAAAAATCTTTTTATTTTTTTTGTAATGGCTATCTGACGAGACTGGGCTCATTTATAGAGTTACCAGCCAAAATGAATCTGTAATAGCCAAATGTTGGTTTGTTGAGATTTTCTTTCTTATTGAAAGTGTGGACCATTAGGCACCCCTTTTTGATCTTGATTAAGAAAGGACATGTTTTTCATTTACACCGTCCATATCCGGTTGTTTTATGAGACGATTTTTAGATTAAAAAAAAAACAAAAAAAACTAACCCCTAACCCCTAAAAAACAACTTATATTATTGACGGTGTAAATGAAAATAACTAATCGAGATCAAAAAGGGGTGCCTAAAGGTAATATGGTCCGAAAGTGTAAATATTTCTCTGTATCATAAACAAGCGTTCATCTATAAAAAAATAAGACCCATTTCAACGATTATACATGGTACCAACTGACATTAATCGAAAACTCGATTAATTCAGCGGATGTAACCCTGACGATTCAGGTGATGAAACTCGAGTAGGTTACTTTTATCCATTTTATAAATATATATATACATATGTATGTGTATGTATTTAATAAATTAGATTATAAGCTTTAAGACCTTTTAGTACCTTGATGTGTATATATTTTACAGCATTATACGATTATCATAAGATTATTTAGAATATAAAGTTTAATGTTTCACCTATCATGGGCATCAGTTGAAGCTTCAGGAAAAGTTTTTCCCTCATATCGGCCAAAAAACAAACTGTCTTTTAGTGAAATATGATAAACTTCATTGCAAGAATGTCGACCATAAATTTTCTGCCAACGTTCTGGAGCTTTTTTGCTGAAACTGAAAAAGACAAATTAAAAATTTAAAGAAAAACATTCTGGTTGGTTGGTTGGTTGGTTGGATTTTATGGTATGACAACCCTTTTTGGGTTATTTTATGCCGAGGACATTTTGTTTTATTCATTCTTGTTTAATTCTTTTTCTTCAAACTCAGTTTTTTTAAACAAACTGTTACACCGTGAAAATTATAACTAATAACTCAAAGGAGACGTCAGTCAGAATTAAAATCTCATGTACTCTTTAATGTTCATAAGGAACAGTACAAAATTTTGTGTTTGACTTCTATTGATTAAGTGTTGTGATGTTAGTCCCAACAGTAAAAAGAAGTCAAGTCGAGATAGGGTAAAATAAGACAAGTGTATTTACAATCAATGGTACATGTACGACTAGCTTGTCGTTAACGGGAACAGTTCTACCTTTCCACTCGGTGTCTCACTATTTATAGTGAGAACCGGTGCATGTTCTCCACTGTAGGAACGGCCGGTACAACATTAAGTGACATAATTCAATTAAAAAACATTCAATTTGTGGAATGCTTCAGGTACAAAAAGTAATTCTTGGTATAATGTCTGACCCTCCCCTTTATTGATACCATACTCTGACATTAATACCACATTTTTTTAATACTTAAAAAAAATTTATTTAACTGATAGATGGGATCCTAACAGGTACTACCACTCCGGGTCAGGGTGGACTTGGGAGTAATAGTGATAAAGGGGTACTCCACATTCCCCAGAATTCCAAAATTGAAACTTCACCACTAGATGCAGTTTAATGTCATATCCAGAATACTAAGACCCTCAGTCACCACCTTCTAACACATTGATATATACGAGTTAAGGATATATTATGAAGTTGGTATTTGGTATATTATCGCAGTAGTAGCTGGTGTGTCGAATAGCAGTACATCTTCAGAGCAGTTGTGGTGGTATTCTGACTGGTAGGCGAGTAAGCTTAGGCTAGTAGGTTTAGGCGCTTGTACCACCACAGTGTCAAATATTTATAGATGACACTGTCATAGATTATGATTATAGTGAGGGGGTACCAAGGTATTTACATATTCATTACATCACACATATATGATAAAAAAGGGTTGCGGTTTTCCATAAGAGCAATAGGGTTGGGACAATCATATAGGTGCTTGAGCTTGACATGATTAGCCTATTGATTGATGGGAGCCTCTTCAACCGCCCATCTAGCCTAATGGAGGGCCAAAGTGGAGTGTTGCATGTCATGGACTGCTCAGCAACCAAGGTTCCATCCTTAAGCCTCACGGGCTGCCACAAAGAACACATTTTATGATATTTTTGTGTTAAAGCATGCAGTTGTATTATTTTCTAAAAAGTTTCTAAGATTTGTTTATTTTGCACGGAGACTTTCAAAATAGCTACTGGCTTTATTTTTTAAGTATAACAAAAATTAAGAAAAAATTTTTAAATGTAAGAAATTTGTCTTATTTTTTTATAGGGATGATAAAAATGAAATAATAATTCTTAAATATTACTTACTCTACTTCCGATGTGTGTAGGAGAAGAGTGACTAAATTTTTAAATGTAAGAAATTTGTCTTTATTTTTTTATAGGGATGATAAAAATGAAATAAGAATAAGTCTTAAAATATTACTTACTCTACTTCCGATGTGTGTAGGAGAAGAGTGACTAAATTTTTAAATGTAAGAAATTTGTCTTTATTTTTTATAGGGATGATAAAAATGAAATAAGAATAATTCTTAAAATATTACTTACTCTACTTCCGATGTGTGTAGGAGAAGAGTGACTAAATTTTTAAATGTAAGAAATTTGTCTTTATTTTTTATAGGATGATAAAAATGAAATAAGAATAATTCTTAAAATATTACTTACTCTACTTCCGATGTGTGTAGGAGAAGAGTGACTAAATTTTAAATGTAAGAAATTTGTCTTTATTTTTTTATAGGGATGATAAAATGAAATAAGATAATTCTTAAAATATTACTTACTCTACTTCCGATGTGTGTAGGAGAAGAGTGACTAAATTTTTAAATGTAAGAAATTTGTCTTTATTTTTTTATAGGGATGATAAAATGAAATAAGAATAATTCTTAAAATATTACTTACTCTACTTCCGATGTGTGTAGGAGAAGAGTGACTAAATTTTAAATGTAAGAAATTTGTCTTTATTTTTTTATAGGGATGATAAAAATGAAATAAGAATAATTCTTAAAATATTACTTACTCTACTTCTGATGTGTGTAGGAGAAGAGTGACTAAAGTTGACATTCCTGGATACATACAATTGTTGGCAAACAAAGCATATTTAAATTCATCTTCACAAACCACACAGTCTGAAAATTTAATATTTACATTTATTACAAATTCAATATTTTAGTCATCTAACATCCATTCAGTTCTCATCACATGATTAAATGTCTAGAATAAAAAAAATATAGTTTATTAGTAGTAGATGTATTTGCCTCATACCCCACTTGTATGGGCTGGGCACAAGGCCTCGTTTTAATGTGGGCCCACCCACAAGCCGAAGCTCATGGGTGGGAAAGAACAAAAATTGTGTCGATCCCTTCGGCATTCCTCCTCAAGGGGGCGCCTCAGGCACTGGGCAATAAACCCAGCCCTTACCCCAAGGGGACAGGTATTGCCTGGGGGGACCGCCCCCTGGGATTGACGCTATTAACTTGTAAGGTCCAGTGGCCGAAGCTCACTGGACCCCGGTCGAAACCGGTGTTAGATATGTGGAACATATCTACCTATTAGTAGTAGATAATAGTAGTAAATGTGAAAATAAATATTAAAAAGACAATCAAATTACTAAGAATTATAGATCTTTATTGTTGTATCATCAAGGTAAAATGATAGACAGAAGAAATTGGGTGCTTAATATATTTATTCACTATCCAGTGCTAACGGATACATACAAAAACAGAACAATAAGTTACAAAACAATTAATAAGACAACTTATAATAAATAGAGGAGGGTCAAATGAGGTATAGTCAAACACAGTAAGATCAGTCCAAATATTAATCGGCTTATTAATCAACTGTTGAAGTCCTTAATTGTAAACTATTTAAGGCTATGAGCCAGGCCATCTAGTAGAGTGCTGAAGGATGGGTGCTAGCTACTTTACAACAGAGACTACATTACAAAACAAAGAAAAATCTTTCATAAGCTGGACTTGTATGAAATTTTTGTTTTAGGAATAAAAAGAAAGATGTAATATAGTTCTATTCTTTTTATCAATTTCAAGTATTTCAAAATCTTTCATAAGCTGGACTTGTATGAAATTTTTGTTTTAGGAATAAAAAGAAAGATGTAATATAGTTCTATTCTTTTTATCAATTTCAAGTATTTCAAAATCTTTCATAAGCTGGACTTGTATGAAATTGTTGTATCATTGAGGTGGAATGATACACAGAAGAAATAGAGTGCTTAATGTATTTATTCAACACCAGTATCTGGTGCTAACGGATACATACAAAACCTAAAACAATAAGTTACAAAACAATTAACAAGACAAACTTACAAGAAATAGAGGAGGGTCAAATGCGGTATAGCTAAACGCAGTAAGATCAGTCCAAATATTCATCAGCTTATTAATCAACTGTTGAAGTCATTAATCATAGACTATTTCAGGCTATGAGCCAGGCCATCCAGTAGAGTGCTGAAGGATGGGTGCTAGTTACTTTACAACATTTATTCCAAATCCCTGCTACATTACCTGGAAAAGGCAGCACAAAACATCAACCTCTATGTGAATTCCGATAAAACTGAGTACATGTGTTTTAAAAAAGAAAGAGGCATCTCAACACTCAATGGTAAACCCCTGAAGCCAACAGAACAATTCACATACCTAAAGTAGTAAAATTCATGTACCTAGGTAGTAATATCTCATCCACAGAAAGCAATGTTAATGCACGTATAGGAAAGGCATGGTCTGCTATAAACAGATGATCAGTCATATTGAAGTCCGATCTCACTGACAAGTTAAAGTGACAATTCCTCCAAGCCTGAAGCCAACAGAACAATTCACATACCTAAAGTAGTAAAATTCATGTACCTAGGTTGTAATATCTCATCCACAGAAAGCAATGTTAATGCACGTATAGGAAAGGCATGGTCTGCTATAAACAGATGATCAGTCATATTGAAGTCCGATCTCACTGACAAGTTAAAGCGACAATTCCTCCAAGCCATAGTTGTATCAGTGCTACTATATGGTTGCACCACCTGCTCCCTAACAAAACACCTTGAGAATAAGCTGGATGGGAGTTTCACAAGAATGTTGCATGCAATCCAAAACAAACCGTGGAAACAGCACCCCAAAAGAAAGTAGCTGTATGGTCACTTTCCGGTAATTTTCACCTTTAGTTGGCTAAATTCCTAGCATAAAATTGTGCGTGTGCATTATCTGAAATGAACTTAATTGTTATTAAGAACACATTTTATGATATTTTTGTGTTAAAGCATGCAGTTGTATTGTTTTTTAAAAAGTTTCTAAGATTTGTTTATTTCGCACGGAGACTTTCAAAATGGCTACCGGCTTGTTTCAAAGTGAAAGTTAGTTGGCTAAATTCCTAGCATAAAATCATCTGAAATGAACTTAATTGTTATTAAGAACACATTTTATGATATTTTTGTGTTAAAGCATGCAGTTGTATTGTTTTTTAAAAAGTTTCTAAGATTTGTTTATTTCGCACGGAGACTTTCAAAATAGCTACCGGCTTGTTTCAAAGTGAAAGTCAAGGAAGGTTACTCTAATTGCCTTATTTACTAGGAATTGAGCCAACTAAAGGTGAAAATTACCCACTTTCCCCTCCGAGTGAGACCAACAAGACATGCTGGGCACTGCTGAAGAGGTAAGGACGAATTCATAAGCAACGTTCTCCAGTGGAAGCCAGCACATGGACACACCAGTGCGGGCCACCCAGCAAAGACTTACATTGACCAACCCTGCGTGGATACTGGATGCTGCACAGAGGACCTACCGGCGGCAATGAATGATAGGGATGGTTGATGAGAGATTATCATGGATATCCGTGCTGCTAGCAGAACATGATGATTATTCAAATTCAAAAATTAGATTTACTTATTCATAAGACTTACCAGCATATTTTATGTGCATACGATTTTCCACCATGAAAAGATGAAGATATTGAGGACAGTGAGGGGCAAAATCTCTAACAGCCCACGATCTTAAAATTGTATGATGATCCTAAAAAAGAAATAATGATGAATAATTAGATTGTTGAAATATTCAAAATTAATTTACTATCAAAAAAAAAAAAAAAGCCAATTGAATCAAATATTTACAAAAGGTTTTTCTTTATCCAAAAGATCATAGCCATCTTATATTTGTGGGATCTCTCTTCAAATATTTAAGTTAAAATAGTTTAGATATGGTAAAATGTACATTTGAAATTTTCAATTAAAAATTGTCAAAATTATTATATTTATAAAGTAAAGTCGACGGGGCGGCCTAAAGTCGATATCAGCCAGTCAGCAAGGGAATCTATCCACTTTTCAATAGCGCTAGACCAAGGAGATTGTTTTTAGCATCTAAGGTGGAGCGCCACACCTACCATCAGCTCCTTACTTTACTGCACAGACCCCTGTGCTACTCATACGCTGAGTTGGTGAGGACCGGTATCGAACTAGGAACCTTGTGGTTTCTAGCCGAACGCTCTACCGACTGAGCTAATGGAAGCCTGCCTGTGTCTGTAACTGAAACTACATCACTGCTTATGTCACAATATCCTCAAGAATTGAGTAAGTTTATCAATGAGTATTTAATTCATAGTCAAAATCATTAATACATAGAATAAATCTTATTTATTAATGATGTCTCTATGAAAATCTGAGTTAGATTTGCCTCGAAACAGCCCATGTCATTAGTACATTTAAAATTCTCCAATGTATCTTACATATCACTAAGAAATAAAGGTTTACATAATATATGGTGTGGTGAATTTGCATACTGGTTTTAACAAAACCAAGTTTAATAAATAATTACTTGGTGTTATTGATCTCTAATATTATTGTTTTATTCTCCAACATATTAAAATCATCCTCATGAATGATTTTAAATAGAAACCAATTAAAATACAATTAAAATAAGTTTAATCTTTTTATATGCGTTCTTATTTAATTCCATTGGTCTTTTTAATTTAATATATATTTCATTACATTAAAACTTAAATACATATGCCTGGAGGGTGCATATTCTTGCTATTTAATTAACTTTGCAAAATTAAATAGATAAGTTTTTGTATTTACATTGATCTTATTGATGTCAGACCATTAAATTGTTTTTAATCAACTAAAAAGATTTAATCATAAAATCTTAGAATGTTTATAAACATCAAATACTTTGACATATCCTATTGAACTAATTTGTATTTTTATTAATACATAATTCTTCATTGGAGTTATTAACAATTTTCTTTGCAAAAATATTTATACAAAATGTTTCAGAGAAAAAAAATTAATTCTTTTTTATTATCTATAAGATCTGTAAAATAATTCTTGTCAGTATTTAAAAAGCTATTACCATAATTTTAAATTATTAAGTTCTTGAATAATTCAGTTCCACTCTATACATAGAATTACTTACAGCTTCAAATCTGTCTTTGGAACTTCGGTCAGCCAAGAGAAAACACGCCTGTGCATCCTGGACTCTAAAACAAATAAAATAAAAATCTGTCATACCAACAATCTATTGAAGGCTCATGGTGTAATGGCTAGAGTCTTAGGAAATGGACTCTGTTTGCATTTCATATTGTGCTAATACCCTTGGGAAAGGTATGGATCCACCTATTTTCCCTCCAGCTCTGGGTAAATGGTAGGGTAGTGACGTAGGCAGATGGACCCGTGATGGTCAGTAGTGTCGGTAGGGTGCCGATGTAAGTTGATATGTTCACTTGGTGTAGTCAGGAATGACCCAGTGCCTCGTGGTGGTCAGGGAAGGTAAGTGCCGGCCATGGTGAGGAGTTGAATGGTTGAGTTGGTTGAGTGGATGCTGTGTGCGCGGCGGTGGGTAGATGTGTAGCAGCTCTTTGATCCTGCCTGCCGGTCGATCGGCGATATGAATGGCCCGGAACCCTCAGTCAATTGGTGATCCTCAAAATGCTCGAGTTTATATACTAATGAGGTAGGCTCCAGAAATGCCTTTGGAGCGGTTAGCGGGAAGATTTTTCATTGGTTGAAAAACATTAATTAGAGTTTGTTTATCAATATTGTTCCTTCAACCAGAAGTCATTTCTGAGCCTATGCGCAGAACTGCACCAAATTGGTCACTTCGTGATAGGGTACCATTGAGTTCACTTCCGCTTGTTGCCTCCGATTTGTGTTTTAATTTGTTTTGTTAGCGAGTATATTTGTGTAGTGAAGTTTGTGAATCATAATAGATATCTATTTTCTCTGATATAACAGTAGGCTGTGCTCTTTAACCTTGGTTAGGTATGAGTCTTGGAGAAGGAAAACTCTGAATTCAAACCGGTTAAACTCTGCTTAAGAAATTGCCTAGAATCACATCCTACTCTTATGGACGGGTTGGTAAATTCCTATAGTGGTCTTATTTCTGTAATCATTTTGTACGTATTTCAATCGAGCTTACTGCATTCACTTATTATATGATTGTTTGTCTTGTAAATATATATACACCAACAAACTATTCCCATTAATAGTCGAACTGATTTTTAAAAAATTATATTTGTACTTATTGAGTTTTCATACCAGTCATAACTGGTGAGTTTCACTAGGAATCAAGTAACTGTGAATCTTAATATTCTTGCAATTTCTTAGTATTCTGTTGTCTGGATGGTTTTTGGTTTTTCTATGGATTTCCAATTCTTCCAATATCTGAAAAAGACTCTTTGGAATTGTTCCTTGGTTTCACTATTCCTTTACTTCTGAATTCCTTCAGGCTTTTCTTGTTTTCCTTTGTTCTTTAGCAACATTATGTTACATAGCCATTCTTTGAATCATCAAAAAGGTAATTCCATGTCAAATCATCCAGGCCATGTCACCCACCCCCTTCAATGGGTAATTCCATGTCAAATCATCCAGGCCATATCACCCACCCCCTTCAATGGGTAATTCCATGTCAAATCATCCAGGCCATATCACCCACCCCCTTCAATGGTAATTCCATGTCAAATCCAGGCCATGTCACCCACCCCCTTCAATGGGTAATTCCATGTCAAATCATCCAGGCCATGTCACCCACCCCTTTCAATGGGTAATACCATGTCAAATCATCCAGGCCATGTCACCCACCCCTTCAATGGGTAATTCCATGTCAAATCATCCAGGCCATGTCACCCACCCCCTTCAATGGGTAATTCCATGTCAAATCATCCAGGCCATATCACCCACCCCCTTCAATGGGTAATTCCATGTCAAATCATCCAGGCCATGTCACCCACCCCCTTCAATGGGTAATACCATGTCAAATCATCCAGGCCATGTCACCCACCCCCTTCAATGGGTAATTCCATGTCAAATCATCCAGGCCATATCACCCACCCCCTTCAATGGGTAATTCCATGTCAAATCATCCAGGCCATACCCACCCTTCAATGGGTAATCCATGTCAAATCATCCAGGCCATATCACCCACCCCCTTCAATGGGTAATTCCATGTCAAATCATCCAGGCCATGTCACCCACCCCTTCAGTTTTTCTGAAATTTTTTCCAGATTATGTTAACGTTAGACAATCCCCAAAATTTGAGCTTCCAATTCCAAAAATTGCCCGAGTTATGTTAATTTTTAGCTCTCCAAATTTGAGGGGGGTTGCAAACAAATGTAACTTATTATTTATCTGTAAAATGAGTTCTAGGGCTTGCCTATTCCTAAAAATTTGTTTATAAAAGCATTTTTCCCAAGGAATAAAAAAAAATGCTATCAAAAAGTGTTAAAATAAACCAATTTTAAGTTATTAATGATTTCTGATTTGCAAAATTTTAACTGATGTTGTAGCTTTGATTGAAACAAACAAAGGCAAAAATTTTGAAGAAAAATATTTTGTGTGATAATTCTTTGTTAATTGGACCATATGACATTTAGGCACCCCTTTTTGATCTCGATTAAGAAAGGATATGTTTTTCATTTACACCGTCAATATCCAGTTGTTTTAACAGACGATTTTTAGATTTTAAAAAACAATTATAAAACTAACCCTAACCCTAACCCTAACCCCCTAACAAACAACCGGATATTGACGGTGTAAATTAAAAACATGTCCTTTATTAATCGAGATCAAAAAGGGGTGCCTAAAGGTAATATGGTCCGGTTGATTTGCAATTTTCATCACATGGGAGATGTTACAGTTCCAAAATTGACCTACCCTAATCAACAGTTACAAAGGGTAAATCATTAAAATAGAGATAAGAAAAGCATGTGCATACCTGGCTCTATGCAGATCAGCATCTTTCAAAGCAGAACCTTTTAAATAATGTACTCTATGGGACCATTTAGGATCTTTCAATATTGCATTAATATTGGAACTGAGGTCTGAAGAGGCCATGAACACTACAATATAACTCTGAAAATAAAGAAAAATATAATTTAAAAAAAATGAGTGAAACTGATATTTTGAAATAATTTTAAAACAATTTTGTTTTATTTTGTTTTACGGCATATCAACCTCAGTGGGTTATTTAATGCTGATAAAGTTTTGAAATAAATCAATTCTTAATGGATTATACAATTTTTTTATAAACTCATGTTTTTCTATTTAACCCATAGATGGGACCCTAACAGGTACTACCACTCCGGGTCAGAGTGGACCAGGGAGCAATGGTGATGAAGGTGTGCTCCACATTCCCCAAACCTCCAAAACTGGAACCTCACCATCAGATAGAGTTTAACATCATTCCCAGGACATGTAGACCTGCAGCCACCGCCTTCTAGCACCCATATGATAAAGAGGGGTTGGGGCTTGCCATAAGGGCAATAGGGTTGGGGCAATCATATAGGTGCTAGGGCTTGACATTAAAACAATTTGCTAATAAATAAAGTAAGTAAAGTCGACAGGGTGGCTTAATGTCAGTATCAGCCAGACAGCAAGGGAGCCTATTCCCTTTTCACAAGCGGTAGACAAAGGAGATTGTTTTTGCGTTTGAGGTGGAGTGCCACACCTACCATCAGCTCCACACTTTACTGCACAGATCTTTGTGCTTACTCATATGCTGAGTTGGTGAGGGCCGGTATTGAACCAGGAACCTTGTAATTCCTAGGCAAGTGCTCTACCAACTGAACTAAACTGGCCCTTGTTAATAAATACTCTGCTACAAAATTCAGTCTTAGATGTTGTGACTGAATTATCAAAAACGCACATTAAATTCTGGAATGGTTAGAAATAAGTTATATCACCTGATATTTGTAAACTGATCCCGTAATCGCTTTCGCAACTTAAGAAGTCCAACGACAAAAAAGTCTATCACTTGCAAGAGTAACACACCAGTCTCCGATGTAAACTCTATAACATGCCCCAAAGCATCTCGCCTCTTTTCCACAGTCAACAGGAAAGAATTGGTGCACAAGGAATGCCACAAATCCAATCAACGACTGACCTCAGGATTTTTTAATTCAGAGTTTTCCTTCTCCTAGACTGGTTACCTACCCAAGGTTAAATAGCTCAGTCTACTCTACTCTTTTACCCATAGCTGGAGGGAGAATATAAGGACTCATACCTTTCCCAAGGGTATTAGCGCTATGTGAAATGCGAACAGCCTTCTCTCTCTCTCTCTCTCTCTCTCTCTCTCTCTCTATATATATATATATATATAATATATATATATATATATATATATTATTATTATTATTATTATTTTTATTATTTTTCCAATGTAAATTCAATAACATGCTCTCATCACTTAATCTGCCTGGTGTTTTTATGCACAGCTCGATCTTGAAAAAATTTGCATATGTGCAAATACATTCTTGCCAATTCTCCGAGATTGTGTTTCCTTAAATTATGGTGCTAAAGCAGCCATATTTTCTTTTCTTTCAAGCCCTTTACTTATTTTGCATGCAAAACACATTTGTGCCTGCTTTGAGCTCCGAGACACGTCATTTCTTTTGTTATATTACCTTTTGTACAGGGAAATATTATAAGAATAGGAATCAAACACACCGTTCTTCAAAACAGTAATGGTTAATCTGTTGTTTGCAAAACCATTTTTATTATAAAGAAAGAAAGGGAAGAAAAAGAACATGTTACACAGAAAAAATATAGAAAGAAAGAGAGTTGGGGAAAGATAGAGAGAGGGGGCGGAAATAATAATGCTAATCCGTTTCAATCGAACATAATGAAAAGATGAAAAGAAGGAAAGAAAGAAAGAAAAAAAGAGTGAGAGAGAGTTAAATCAAGATTATTATACCTTTTACATATTGAAGTATTTCGCAATAGCTCTTGAGTAAACATATCAACATAATGCTAATCTGTTTCAAATGAACATAATGAAAAGATGAAAAGAAGGAAAGAAGGAAAAAAAAGAATGAGAGAGAGAGAGAGAGAGAGAGAGAGAGAGAGAGAGAGAGAGAGAGAGAGAGTTAAATCAAGTTTATTATACATTTTACACATTGAACTATTTAGCAATAGCTCTTAAGTAAACATATCAAATGTTGTAATAATCAAATTATCATACTGTGGTATATCCACAGGTCCTGCTAGTTAGCATAATATTCTGATTTTTAACATATGGTTGAAAAATATCAAATGGGGAAAATTCTATTGTAAATTATTGAATTCACATTGTACATTCAGTATTTAAAATATTCTATATTTCAGCCTAAAACTTGATTGGGAACAGATGCTTTTGACTGGCTCAGGAGAAAAATCTCCTCTCTAAAAGATAGCTATGAACCTAGAAATAAAGTCTGAATTTTGAAAGTATCTTTTGTTTTTGTCTCTTCTTTTCCTTTCCTTAATTCACTTTTCAGACTGACAAGGAAGAATCACATATAATTGGATTTAAAAGAAAAGTGAACTAGCAAACACGCACCAAATAACCTAAATGTCTTAGTCCCATAAATTATTAAATTTACATTTGTTGTGAGGTTTTAAGGGGTCAAATAAGAACAAAACGATGGGTAACAAATGTAGAAAAATGTATTAACAGAAAGTAGACAAATACAATAGAGAGAAGTGGAGATTACGTCCGACAAATAGAGTTATTGGCTTACTTGCGTTGGCTTACTCTCAAGCCACAATTGTCCCTGTTACTTATAGTAACCTGTCGGCGCATTCCATTAGTCTTATAGGGTGTATCACCTATAACAACATTGTACATTCATATTTGGTATTTAAAGTATTCCATATTTTAGCTTAAACTCTACACAACTGATAATTTGATTGTATCTACAGAAAAATGTTAAGATTTTTAGTTTCCTAAGAAAACTTACCTCCAATTCGGAATGGGCAAAAAATTCATTGAGGAAATCCATGACAATATCTGGTGAAATTGAAGCAATGCAGACAACAACATGTTTAGCTGATTTTGCTTGGGTTGCACTGAAATCTCGACCTTCTTTTCCTTTGTCAATCCATGTTGAAGCAATGCTTTCAAGCTTAAAATATAACAATTTTCAAATTTTTCAAATTGAAACAAAGAAAATTATCAAGAATTACAACTTTTTTTATCTTGATATTTAATTAAATTCATGATATAAACTTCTATCAATCAATAGCAGTGGAGAAGCAATTCTATGTTTGAAATATTGGGACCATATTACTTTTAGGCACCCCTTTTTGATCTCAATTAAGAAAGGACATGTTTTTTAATTTACACCATCAATATTAGGATTAGGGGTTAGAGTTAGGGGTTAGGGTTAGGGGTTAATTTTATGATTTTTTTTTAAATCTAAAAATTGTCTGTTAAAACAACCGGATATTGACGGTGTAAATGAAAAACATGTCCTTTCTTAATAGAGATCAAAAAGGGGTGCCTAAAGGTCATATGGTCCAAATATTGAAATATACACACTCAAACACCCAAAACAGCAAAAATTCACACAAACCAGAATGTAACTATTTTAATAAGAAAATATATCATTCAATAAAAGAGAAATATTCATTTAACAATAATAATCATTTTTAAGAGAAGTGATAAAGTTTTATATAAGAAATATAATTTTTTTGGACACCTATGAATATTAGAAAAATAAGACTGGATAAATTTATAAATGGAACATCAGTTCTCGAACAACTTTCAATTTGGACAAAATTTTGAGTAAAAAAAGTCTCAGTTGTTGAAAAAATGTTCAGATTTCAACCACATGAGTCGAGCCCATGAAAACAGAAGCCACACAAATGACTACTGAGGCAAACCAAACAGCTGGTGGAATCTACCCAAGCAGCATCAGTTAGCATCAGTCACTATCTTGAACAAGTGTCTGATTTTGTTTTTGTTCAAATTCTTTGCTTTGTTTGTGTTTATTCAAAATTAAATTAAATATTACTTTTATTGTAACACCTCCGGTGGGCTGCGAGGCTTTTTTGCACATTACTCTGCATCTCTCCTGCATTCACTGCTTTCCTGAACTCATATCACTGGCCATGATTCCATGTGGTCTGCTAGCTAACTTCTAGGACCTGTCCACGTTGCAACATGCTCAAACACCTCGCAGACCCCCCCCCCCGCCGAGGGGTGCACAACAAACAAGTATTACAAAAGAGGAAGAGAGAACAAATAATAAGATAAAATCAGTCAGGTGAACATTAAAATGGTCAGAGAGGTATATAGTTCGCATTCATTCTTCCTATCGGCTACAGTTCCATCTGCTCCCATCGCTTGTCGAGATGGGGGACAGCCCCCCTTTTCTTTGGGAACCTCTGCTAGGGCTGGTCTCTAGTGGACAACTAACATCTTACTTCTTCAGCGTCCAAAGCTCAACTCACCTTCCCGGGGTCAGAAAACTAACTGCTTTAACTTTCAAAAATCTCCCAGAATCCCTCAGATCTCATCTCACTCTCATTCCCCGGGATTCCTCACGAGATTTCAAAATCCTTTGTTCTAACATTGAACTCTATGCTGGTGGTCACGTTTATTGCTGATTCTTATCTCTACTCTCTTTTGCCTAAATCCAGACATTTGTCTGTTACTGGCCTTTATCACCCTTTTTTTTTTATCTAGCTTAAATCCTTTTTGTAGCTTTAGTTTTTCTTTGACTTATCATTGACCCTACTTTACACATACAATATATGTAGACACACACACATGTATATATGTATGCATACACATTATCCACACTGGTTACTATTTACTACTGGTCTTGCTACTACATATTCAATCTACACACATACACACACATCTTATATGTGGTTTTCTTATTATTATGCTTTTCCTTTTTTCGTATTTACATGTGTTATGTGTTATCTGTTATTTAAATACATGTCTTTCCATATTATATCTAACTGTAGGCACATAAATAGGTATTCATCTGATGGTCAAGAATGCATAAATCCACTTTACACTATTTTTTATAGGAAATATTGTTTCAGTCTTCAAACAAATTGGTTCTTGAACTATTGGATTCTCCATAGGTATAAGCAGTACAAAAAGTGGACCAAGTTATCTTTAAGCACCCCAGGGACATGTTTCGCTTTGCACGGTCAACATCCGGTTGTTTGTTACCAGACAATTTTTAGACACATTTTTTTTTAAATTATAAAACTAACTGCTGACCCTAACCTTAACCCTAACCCTAACAAATAACCAGATGTCACCCCTGGGGTTCTTAAAGGTAACTTGGTCCCAAAAGTCATTACTTATATTTATAGACTCTACCAATTAGCAAGAGCTGGATTGACCAACGAACAAATGACAAAACATGTATTTAAGGTCATTAATAAATGGTCCTAAAATTAGTTGCCAAATGGATTTTCTCATAGAAGGATCAACAGACAAGGATTAGCCTGACACAGCAATCTTTCTATTTCAAGGATCAACAGACAAGGATTAGCCTAACACAGCAATCTTTCTATTTCAAGGATCAACAGACAAGGATTAGCCTGACACAGCAATCTTTCTATTTCAAGGATCAACAGACAAGGATTGGCCTGACACAGCAATCTTTCTATTTCAAGGATCAACAGACAAGGATTAGCCTGACACAGCAATCTTTCTATTTCAAGGATCAACAGACAAGGATTAAACTGATACTACATCTTTCTACTTCAAGGAATAAATCAAACTTTATGCTACAAGCAATATCCACTGAAACTGCACTCAATTCAACAGCGGAACTAAAGAACCTAAAATAGTGGGTAATTTTCACCTTTAGTTGGCTAAATTCCTAGCATAAAATTGTACATGCGCATTATCTGAAATGAACTTAATTGTTATTAAGAACACATTTTATGATATTTTTGTTTTAAAGCATGCAGTTGTATTGTTTGCGAAAAAGTTTCTAAGATTTGTTTATTTCGCACAGAGACTTTCAAAATAGCTACCGGCGTGTTTCAAAGTGAAAGTCAAGGGAGGTTACTCTAATTGCCTTATTTACTTGGAATTTAGCCAACTAAAGGTGAAAATTACCAAATAGTGACTAGAATTGTTACACAAACATAATTTTGGAACAAATTATGATCGAGAACTGTGGTTTCACTGTATAATACAAGATTTATAGAAATTTATAGAATTGTTTTCTGCTGATTTGAATTTACTAACTTACCTGTCTTGGAAGGAAGACAAATGCCACACCTATCATGAGCAGCATAAAAAGTTGTCCTAACCAATAGTCAGGATAGAAATCTCCATATCCAACGGTTGTTATGGTGACAATTACAAAATAAAAAGACTGGAATAAATTTTGTTGTTTTTCCAAATCAGTTGTAGCTCGTTGAATATGTTGAATTCCACAGATTCTGTCAAAAAAAAAAAAAAAAGAATAAAAAATTAGAAAGAAATCATGTTTGTTTGCTTGTTTATTGATTTTAATGGCATATCAACCCATCTGGGGTTATATCATGCCTAACGGTTAGGAAGTTATATGTATCGTGTATTTATATTTATACTTTTTAGTAATTGGTTTTATCAATGTGTTAGCATTATTGGGGATTATGTTGTATGGTATTGATTTGTTTCATGTCTATATTCTATGGTATAATTTTATTTTCCTACTAAAAGGGAGAATATCCTCCATGTTGACATTTTTTCAAACAGATCTTTCATATTGTTTGCTTTAAAATAACAGTTTCTGATGTGAGCAAAAAAACTGCATTCCACGAATAAGTGTTTAACTGTCAAAGGTGTTTGACATGTTCCACATTGTGGTTGTTGTTCTTGTTTGAGTATATAGGAGTGCGTTAGTCTTGTATGACCAATGCATAATCGGGATACAATGACTTGTTCCTTTCTAGACTTCCTTAAAGTTGGTCTCCGGCCTCCCAAAGTGGGTTTGATTAGGAAGAGCTTATTGTGGATGTTGTTATTCCAGTGTTGTTGCCATTTTGCATGAAGGAATCTATCAATTTTAGGTTTCAAATCAGTATATGGTATCTTCTAGAGCCGATTTAGCTGCGGAGTCTGCTCTTTCATTCCCCCTCACTCCTATATGACTTGGGATCCAACATATCATAATCTCCTTAAGATGGATGTTTAAAATTGTCACCGTTACTACGATAAGTGAAAACTTTGGTAGTTTTCTTATTTTTCATTCTTACGCAGTTTTCAACATACCAACAATATAAACCCTTGATTTTAGGGTCAGTGAAAATATTGATATATACAAGAGACATGCTGAGATTGAGATAGATATTTTCTTTTGCATTCATATAAATTGTCTCTCACTTATTAACTGACATACCCCACGCTGTGTTTGCTTAGTTAGCTTGTCATCGTTTTGTTGAAACAGAACAAAACAAAAAAAAAAAAAAAAAGAAAAAAGAAAAAGGACCTTCCTTTTTGTAAGTTCTCTTCAATTTTATAACCTTTATCCCCTGCTGATCCCGCCCTGTCGGTGGGGTGTTAGAATGCCCGACTGCACTACTGCAGAGAGATAAGACTCCCCCAATGGGGCCACCAGTTGGCCGTGAGTTTTAGCAAAAGGTATAAGAGACATGTAACAACTGGTTGGTTGGTTGGATTTTATGGCAAGTCAACCATTGTTTTTTTATGGTAAAGATGTTTTGTTTTATTCATTATCGTTGGATTATTTTATACTGAAGATGTTTTGTTTTGAATAATTTTGATCTTTTGGACTGTTGTCCTTATCTTTATTGTAGTATGCATAAACAGAAACATGTTTATGCATACTACAATAAAGATGAGGACAACAGTCCAAAATCAAAATTATTCACATCAAACCTCATCTAAAAAATACAGACTAATTTATGTTATGTTTTATTCATTATTTTTGGGTATTTGTTGTTGTATCAGAGCTACTGTATGACTGCACCACTTGGACCCTTACAAAGTGCCAGGATAATAAACTAGATGGGGGATGCATAGGAATGCTGCGTATGTTATTAAACAAATTGTAGAAAAAACACCCCACAGTCCAGCCACTTCCACCCTATCGCACAAACCGTCTGAGGGAGATGAACAAACAAGTTGGACACTACTGGAGAAGCAAGGATGAAGTCAAAAGCGACATCCTCCCATGGAAACCAGCACATGGGTATGCCAGTGTGGGTTGTCCAGTAGAGAATTTCATTGACCAGGATACTAAGTTTTGAGGAGCTCCTGAGGGCAATGAATGATAGGAATGGTTGGCGAGATTGTTATGGATATCTGTGTTATTAGTGATGATAATGATAATGATGATGATTATGATGATCACATTTTTATTTATATTAATCATGACTTTGTATATTTTTAGTTCTCTCTATAAAATTAAAGTAACTTTAACTTTTAAGATGAATCAATGAATGCATAGAATAAAATTGTATTACGTTGTGAATATTAAACAGCAGAGAGATCCAATCAACATAAGAAGTTGCTGTGAGAGTGTCACTGATATACTTTGGAATCTTTTACCAGTGACATGGATGTCATTCTGAAAAGAAATAAAAATAATAAATCATATATATATATTATAATGTATTAATTTGAAAGCAATTACAATGCAAGTAAAAAATAAAAACAAAACGATGTTTTTTTTTGTCTTATCGATTTCAAAGTAAAACTTTATCTTCAGAGACGATTTTCGGAAATGGACGCGTTTTTTTTTTTTTTTTTTTGGTGATTATTTTTTTTTATGTTATAAACACGCGTCTCGTGGTGTTCTTTTTTTAAAAAAAAGAAAAAAAAAAGAACACACGAGACGCGTGTTTATAACATAAAAAAAAAATAACACCAAAAAAAAAAAAAAAAAAAAAAAAAAAACGCGTCCATTTCCGAAAATCGTCTCTGAAGATAAAGTTTTACTTTGAAATCGATAAGACAAAAAATAACATCGTTTTGCTTTTATTTTTTACTTGCATTGTAATTGCTTTCAAATTAATACATTATAACTATAACAATGCTTCAAGCAAATTACCAATTACTTTTATATATATATATATATATATATATATATATATATATATATATGAATGAATAGTAAATGTACATTATACATTTTTTCAATTGTTTATTTTAAGGAATATTGTTAAGTGTTTCTTGTAATGGTTAAATCTGTTATAGAATGTTTATAGAATTTATTTATCTAAATAAAGATTAATTTTATCGTCATTACAAGAGTTACTCTCAAAGTGCATCTACTGGTGAAGTAACACAAGTTTTATTTTTCTTGTGCTAGATCCCAGACTGAAACTTGGTTGAAAGAAGTCTGTAAGTTCAATGTTTTATATTCTAGCCTTCATTGTCGTATTGTTGTAATTCCATAAATGAAAGCGTCTCTGATAACTTTGTCCCTACATTGTTTAGTTTCCGATCTTAGAAATTGCAACCCTATCTTAGTTTTTTGAGTTTCCTGCAAAGTCATCCAGATTTTCAATAGGGTTATCTTCGAGTAGTAAGTAAGAATCTCGCAAAAAATCTCATTTGGGATATTGATAAAAATGGCGTCCAACTTAGCCAGAAAGTTAAAAATTAATATATTTTGTTTTAAGAAAGAAATCCTTATTTTTCTTGATTTTTTAGTTCTCAAAAAAATTAACAATTTTTGCAATTCGTTCTAAATTACGAAAATTTCAAATAAGCATTATATTAAAATTTATTTATCCCATGAATAAATATATATTTAAATTTTCTAGTATTAACTTTCTCTTTCAATAAGTTAAAAAAATGTCCTGCTTTTTCAATCCATTTGACTACAGACTGGCAGGTGATGAGATGTTGAATTCAGGGATCAAAACTTGTTGTTCACCATTTCCCAGATATATATTGAAATTGCTTGTTGATTCTACGATTGGTAAGTGATGTATCCAAAGAATTTCAAATCCAAAGTCACAAGTTCGATGCAATCACCAAAACTTTCTTGATTCCAATGTAAACACTGACCATTTCTTACATAATACACACTTCAGGAAATCAGAGGATTACCACAGGAAAAAGAACTATGATAGAAACTCAGATAACATTGATGCTAGCCATAATGAAGTTTGTAAACTAGTAGTAAAGGTTTTGTCTTTCAGCAAAAACTGGTACAGAATCTTTTTTTATTACTGACCCCAACATTCACTAGGTCTATGGTTCGTATTGCTGATAGACTTGATAAATGTGCATACTATTGATAATTCTGGGGTATGGGGGTTATTGTCCTTTGTCTGCTAGCCTCTGTTTCAAACCAACCAATCACGAGCCAGCATACTTTGGCGTCAAAGCCGAATAAGCAAACTCGGTCTCTTCTGATCCAGCTTCCAAGGGAACAGACCTAAAAAAGGGTCGCTCCTCTTCCTCAACAACCAGAATTGGAGTCGGACATCAAACAGAACGTCTATCATATCCGAGCTATCAGAAGGCCGTAGCAAGGGCTCCGATAATACCCTATCTCAGGACTCAGATAAGTGACAAATTATACATTTGTGCAGACAAACTAAAGTTTGCAATCCTTATTGTTATTCTGTAATACACATCTTTTATTCCTATTTCTAGTTGTTTGGTTATTTCTTTAACTCTCAACCTGTCTGCCACACTCGTGGTTAACTCCATACTTCAAACCTTGGAGTACTGTCGTTTGTGTCTAATTTCTTTATAATACCAGATAAGTAAACTAGTCTCGGCAATTGATTAAGAAATAAAAGAGAAAGTGTGGTATACCATACTTAAGATGTAGTTATCTTGTATTTCTTCAATTGTTCAATAGATCTGTTATGGCTATTATCTCATCTTATACACCTTACTTCTTCGTATATAGTATATCTGTATACCCATGGTTGTACACAGGTATACTTGTCTTCTTTACTTGGATACTTAGTTTAGCTTAGACAGACCAGCCCAAGTTAAGATGGAAGAAACACTTCCATCTTAACTTGGATTGGTCTGTCTATCCTCTGCTCTCTGGCTGGTCAGGGCTGGTATCTTCTTAGCTGGATCTTCTGTTATTCTGTATCTATCTCTGGGACGCCCTGTGTTGTTATTTGTTTTTAATTAATGACACAAGACTTTGCTTAGTTTTGAGCTCATTTTATTTGTTTAAGATCCCAGATCATAAGAACGCGTGCAAGAATTTGGCTACTTGGATGAGAGATGCCATTACGGTCCATCTCCTTCAGCATCCAGCCAAAGACTGATTTTCTAAACTCATGCTGGAGAACTGTAAGACTAGGTCAAAACAGGGTTACATTGTGTCACTCACACACCCTGTATCTTTCCATTAACTGTTATTTTAAAATCTTCTGCACATGATTAATAAGACTACCTGTCAATTATGTAACAAAAGAAAAATAAAACATTTTAGTTTGTACAAGGGTGAGTCAAAAAGTAATGCCATTTTGTTTAGGACAGGTACAATTACGAACACAGGAACATGTATCATACATCAAAATAAAGCAGGTCCTTGTGGATCACATCCCTACTTCTCCACAATCACCATTTCTCTCAATAGCAATGTTCCACCTGTGAATGAGAGCATGTATGCCTGCCCTGTAAAATTCTGTTGACTCTTCTTTGAGCCACTTCTTCACTACAGATTTCACTTCCTTGCCACTGGAATAATGTTTGCTCTCTCAAACCCTCTTTTATGGGGCCGAAGAGATGATACTGAAGGAACTAAATCTGGTGAATATGGAGGATGCCATAAAGTTGTCCACCCGAATGAGTGTCCTGATGTTTGTGCGTGGTCGAGCATTGCCATGCAGGAGGACATTGTCGATTGGCAAGTTGGGTTTACTTGTCGGATTTTTGCTCTGAGCCACATTAGTTTCTCAATGTAGGCCTTAGTTTTTTTTTTTTAAAACTTCACATGAATAAAGAAAATGGCACTACTTTTTGACTCACCCTCGTATGTTTTATCAATACATGAAGCTAAAAAAAAAAATGGTTCTTATTCTGTTCAATGAATAATTCTCTTAATTTTTCTTTTTTTTGTTTCCAGAACTTTCTTTATTAAGTCAGGTAACAAAATTTAAAACACCTTACCTGTACTAAACAAAACATCAAACAATTATCTTAAAAAAGCAATCCTATATATCAAATCTCTGTTAACTCTTTGGGGATTTAATTACAAAAATAATTATGTGGTCATTTGGAGTTAAAATACCTGGTAGACATGATTTTTCATTATTATAAATTTATACTCACAAAAAGGGTGTACATTGCATCATTTGCAAGCCAACAATTAAGAAAAACAGGATAAAACATGTTCTGTAACTTTGAAGGCGCAAAAACCTGTAAAATATTAAAAAACAAAAAAAATAGTTTTATATAGTAAATTCATTAACAAAATATAAGAAAACAAGTTTATTATTATTTTTATTTTCTAAGAAAAAAAAAACCGGATCAACTTATCTCAAGGGTTTTCAAACTATGGGACCCGACCCTTTAATGTGTTGCGAAATTAATAAATGAATTGATTTTAGTCGCAAAATAATTGTATTTGTCTTTGATTAACTCATTTCACATCATTACACTTAGGTTTAATAGGTCACAATTCAAATTGTTGTTCTGGCTGTTGGTCACAGAAAAATAAGTTTTTTGATAGTTCCTGAACTGTGATTCTCAAAGTGATCAGGTGAGCTCACTGTAGTTTAATGCTTTGTAGGGAAGGGGGAAGAGTTTCGTTTTATGGTTTAGCTACTTATTGTTTATTTGCTGTTCATGGTTTTAATAGAGAGGAGTTATATATATATATATATATATATAGATATATATATATATATATATATATATATATATATATAAGAGATGGAAGTGAATCCGACGGTATGTAGTATAGTGAGAAATTTGAAAAAACACAGGTTTAAATAAAATGAGTGGTAAGTTTATTAGCCGACGCTGCAGTGTTTCGATCTGTTAAGTAGATCTTGTTCAACAAATGCCCTGAAGAAGATCTACTTAACAGATCGAAACGCTGCAGCGTCGGCTAATAAACTTACCACTCATTTTATTTAAACCTGTGTTTTTTCAAATTTCTCACTATACTACATATATATATATGTGTAGAAAGTTTTGTAGAAAAAACAAGTTAAAAGTTTTGCTGACAGAAATCAGTTTTGACATTATGAAGATGTCTTTATCGAGAGCATTCTGTGCCTCGTGATTAATTATATATTTATTTCGTTTTTCCGTTTACAATGTTGCTTTGATAAAGACATCTTCATAATGTCGAAACAGATTTCTGTCAGCAAAACTTTTAACATCTTTGTTGTTTTTCTACAAAACTTCTACACTATTCAATATCCTTTTACCTGTCATATATATATATATATATATATATTATATATATTAATATATATATATATATATAAAGAAAATTTGAAAAACAAGTGTCGAAAATGGGATGAATTTAATAATCGATGTTTAAACATTTCGGTTACATTGAACCTTCATCAGGATCTCTTGGGGTGAAGAAAATGATGGATGTTTTTATATGTACAGGAATTGAAAATCTTTTTAGTTATGTAACTTCGCGTGAGTAGATCGCGACATGCCTTTCAAAATTAAAACGCTGATCTAATACAGTTACATAACTAAAAAGATTTTCATCTCCTGTCACATATTAAAAACATCCATCATTTTCTTCACCCAAGAGAATCCTGATGAAGGTTCAATGTAACCGAAATGTTTTAAACATCGATTATTAAATTCATCCCATTTCGGAACACTTTTTTTTTCAAATTTTCTTTATATGTCGGATTTAATTTCCATATTTCTCCCATTATATTATATATATATATATATATATATATATATATATATATATATATATATTAAAATGAAGTTTATGTACGTGTCGATTATAACTGACAAACGAGAGGTCATTCAGATTTGAAATCTCGCATTCTACTTGATATGCTTAAACTAATAAACAACAAAATTTGTTTTTTGATTTTTCAATAATTAAGCGATATAATTCAATAATTAACAAAAAATTAAAAATACAGTCTACACGAGTTTAATTTTAAACTTCCCAGACAGAAGACTCCGTTATGAAAGAAATAAGAATGTTCATTTCAAAAAAATTAAAATACAGCTAAGCTGAACACTCACCCATCCTGTCTCCCGTCGGCACAATTCATCTTTGAAGTAGCGTCAACACAATTCCAAACTAACAAAAAAGACTAACTATCTGGTGTTAAATTCTTTTTAGTCCGGTCAGGGACCGGGTACTTTGCTAGTATATATATATAACTATATATATATGTGTATATATGTATGTATGTGTGAATTTGTTATAATAAAATATATTTTGCAAGTTCTCTTGACTTATATGTTGATACTGATATCTGGACGGAATCATAGATGGACGGAATCATAGATGCCAAAAAACCTTAAATGAATCTTGACAAAAGGACTAAGTAAAACTCGATTTAGCTCAGTCAGTAAAGTGAATTAATTCAAACTAATTTTATATTAAAGTAAACTAATATATTTCATTACAGCAAAACTGAAATACTTACACCGGAGTGCACATATTCTTGCTAGTTATTATAATTATTTATCATTTAATTATTATCATTTAATATATTATTATTTAAAGCCTCCGTGCTTCCTGTAGTCTGCCAACACTATACCTGATGCCACTCTCCACATACATATGCACACACGCGCACACATACATGCATATTACTACTGTAAACTGTTCCTATTCCTGACTCTAATACATTTTTTCTGTGTACTTGACATGAGACTTTGATGAGTTTTGGTGCACCTGAGCACTGTACACAATAAATGTCATTATTACTATTTTTAATCATTAATGATTTATTATCATTATTTAATTATTTACATATTCAATTATTTAATTATTCAAATATTTGTATGATTTATTATTTAATATATTATTTATTATTTATTAATTTGTTATAATAGAATATAAAATTTTATCATAATACATTTTTATTATGAATTATAATTATTCTTAAAATTAGATTTATGTATTATTTATGTATTATTATTTATAAAATATTCTTTACAGTGTCAAAACAATGTTGTGTCTGAGTTTATCAATAAACCACATTGAATCTGGAAAATGTTAACAAATAGCTTTCTTAGCTTTTGGTACAAGGGGATATAAATAAATGAATAGAATAAAATCCAAAGTTCTTCAAACAACAGTAATGAATACTCTGTTATCAAGACTAGCTACTACTACTAACCTCGTCAAATCTATCTTTTATGTCCTTTGTTGGATGAGTCCAACTTTCAGGTAGGGGTGTAGGCGTTATTTTCGCTGGTTCCCTCTAGGGGCCTTGGGTGTATTTAAGCGGCTGATTTGAACTCCTCGCTTTCTTTTCCTGTTGCTCGACCTACGAGACACTATGGGTTAGACTCTGGTCTACCCCCCTCTTGTTGGGGCTTTGCCCCCCCCCTTACATTACTGTAAGTGATTCATACAGCATGGACTATTCCTAGTCTCATGTCTGTTGCTTTTATGTTTATCCTTTTACATGTAACTTTGTATTACTTATGTATGTATGTTCATGTACACCTCTATGTATTATGTACCCTGTTTATTCTGTGCTGTATATAAAATGTTTTGTCTATCAACCTTTGTCGGAGTTTTATCTTCAAGTATTATCACTTTGAATCTTACAGGGGAAATATCCTCCCTTATAACACTTAAAGGTGATAAAATAGTACTGAACAATATTGTGAATTTACAAAGACTAAAGGTTTGTAATGGTTCATAAACTGTGTATTTTTGTTAGAAACAATGAAAAAGGATTGTATACTAAAATTAGACAAAACCAGACTGACCGCCGCCAAATTCAAAACTTCTGCTAACTAACGCACATTCTGAGAGTGGGGTAGTAGCACCTCTTTCTACAGAAAGGCATTGGCAAGCTAAGTGAGCAGTCACCGAATACAATCCTCCTTGAACCAGGTAAACTAAAAAGACAAGAAGCTTTAACACTAATAAGACTTTGTAAAAAGAAAAATTCATTAAGCAAACTACATCTTTGTAACTTTTTGTTCATTTGATATAATCTATAATACTTATATATGGATAATTTTTGTTACGACTCAAACTTCTTTGTTCATTACTTGTATTGTTTTGCTTGTTTCTTTGATGTTATATTTCACATAAAAATTACCTGCAACCAACATACAACAGATTAATTTTGATAATTTTTCTAACATAAACATTCTTCTTCTTTTTAACACAACTGAATCAATCTAACTAAATACGTCATAGTTCAGTTGACTAGTAGTAGAGTGCACAATATGTTTTCAGTTATAAACAATCATTTTAGTACACTTTACAGTACACACTCGGCCGGTTTAGCTCAGTCGGTAGAGTGTTCAGCTGGGAACCTCAAGGTTTTTGGTTCAATACCGGCCCTCGCAAACTCAGCGTAGCACAGGGATCTGTGCGGTAAAATGAGGAGCTGATGGTAGGTGTGGCGCTCCACCTCAGACCCCAAAACAATCTCCTTGGTCTAGCGCTAGTGAAAATGGGATAGACTCCCTTGCTGTCTGGCTGATACCGACTTTAGGCCACCCTGACGTCTTTACTTTTCTTTACTTCAGTACACACACACATAAACACACACACACACACACACACACACATTTCTATATGTTCAAATTCACATGTGTGTGTGTGTTTGTTCTGTTTTAGAAAATACATGCATTTGACTCACTAGAGAAATTTGAAACATGCACTTGCCAAAAAAAAAAAAAAATCAAGAAATTAATTGGATACTAACGGTTGCAATGACTGGAACAGTACACAAAATCTCCAACAATGTAGACATTCTGATCACCCTCTGGATTATCTTTTGCTGAAAGAGAATTAAAATTTTAAAAAGTGAATTTTTCATACATTCTATAGTAACAAAATAAATATATCTATTAATAATGGAGATTCGCTTCCGGTTTTTGTCTGTAACAAAAACTACGTTACTGCTTACGTCACACTACCTAAAAATCATCATAACATAGAATAAATACACTGAAAATTTGACCATGAATTGTTAGACAGTCCTCATTGTTGGGAATTTTAATAACTTAATCCCACAGAAAAAAGAGACATACCTTTTTTGTCTTTAGCAAGCGCAGTTATTCATTGAGACATATTCCAATTGAGATACCTTCCATTGTATTAACGAGGCAACACATTACGACTGCTTTTCATAACACGAGGTGTTTTATTTATTTAAAAACAATGACCGAAATTAATAGATCAAACGGCAAGTAACTCACCCGTACAATAAATGGATGAGGGCAGATAACTTCTGACCCTTATTATTATTAGAGTCTGTTAGTGTTAATTTGTACTGACTAAAGTGAATTTCAACACTCATTGGATTTTTAAACAAGTTTTAATAAATACATACCTGGTATTATCCATCTATATATAGTTTGTTTTATTTTGTATATATTTAAAGTTATCCGACTAAGTTTCCATTTCAATTTTTTTTTTTTTACTTCTTTAATAAATTTATTTTATTTTTTACTCCTTTAATAAATTTGATGATTTTACTTTACTTATGATACAAACTCTCTGATATTACATTTTCAACTCCCATCCCCTCAGGCAATATTTATTTTACGTCGCCCAGAGGGCGTTTTTTTATTTTGCTAGTAAATATAATATATAAATATATAAATACAAAAAAAAACAAGCAAATACTTATAAACATAATAAATGAGAAACAAAATACAGAGTGATTGAAAAGTAACTTCCTATTTTAAACTATTCATATTCTTTTTATATGAAGTTACTTTTTTTTAATTCTCTAATGTATGTTTCTTAATATATGGCAATTCAATCTGTATTGTTGTTTGTTGGTGCTCCTCTACATTTTGCTATTGTTGGAGATGGAATCGCATTAAATGATCTTCACAGGAACTCTTGTGGAATGGCAGAAATAAATTCTCATATTACTCCTTCAAGTTCTTCCAAAGTCATTGGTTTTGTAAAGTAGACTTGCTCCTTCAACCCCAAAGAAAAAAGTTGCAAGGTGTTAAATGAGGGCTTCTGGCCGGCCACTCATGCAGACCACATCTACCCATCCATCTTCCAGGAAAATTTTTATATAAATTCGATTACAAGTGGAACAAATTAAACTTGTACGTCAAGGTACTATTGTATATCCAAAATTTAGTAAGGTTGTTCAGAATTATATTGTTTATCTATAAAAAAAAAATGAATTTACAAAATTTTGATTATCAAAATATTCCCTTCAGCATGTCTACATACAATTTACCTTTATAGCAAATTTATATATATATATTATATATATATATATATATATATATATATATATATAAAGAGAAACAGGGAAGAAAAGAGAATTATGAATTTAAAGCTAAAAGATATGCATCCAACTACTCTCCATCCAGGTATGAGTAAATAGTAGGGCAGACTGGGCACTTTAACCGTGGCTAGGTAACCAGTTTAGAAGAAGGAAAACTCTGAATTCAAACCTGTTAATTATCCCTTCAAAAGACATTTCCATCCATCAAAACATTGAAGCAGTCCTTTAATTTGATCTTAATTAAAGAAGTGAAGGACCATAGATATGATAGATAGTATATGGCCTGTCTTAAAGTTGAGGTGTTTAAATAAAAATGAAGATTCAGAGGAAAGAAGTTACATTAATAGACAAGTATTATCTGCGTTATTCGGACTATTGTCCTCATCTTCACTGTTATCTGTACAACCTTTTGGCCTATATGCCCTCTGCCTTCTTCAAGTATTTCTTGTTGGACTCAGGAATCTCCTTTTTGGACTCGGGAACTTTCTTGTCGTAATCGGGCATATCAGCTGAAACATTATACAGATAACAATGAAGATGAGGACAATAGTCCGAATAACGCAGATAATACTAATCATCAGGCTCATCTCAAATATTCATAGAAATATTAATAGACAAGTTTTCATTTTCAATTGGTTCTACTTTAGTAACATGAGAATGTGTCTTATAGTTGAATGACTTTCATTCAATTCATTAAATTGAAAACTGCTTGTTTGAATTTTGGATATACAATTTCATTGCTATGAATAATTTTGATATTTCGGATTGTTGTCCTCGCCTTTATTATGTATAAACACAACATTCAGGCCACTGTAACCTCAGGCTCTGTTCAGATGGGTTTTTTTAAATTACCTTAAAATAAATCATTTTCAGACAATTACCCATGAATTCAAATGTGGTTTCAGAGCTCAAATAACTCAAGGATGCTCTAAGCAGTATAAATGCCACCAGACTTAATTAACAGAAATGTAAATAGATATAGAAAGATGAAATGGAAGAAGTTACTTATTCAAAGAACAGAAATACATATAAGTAAATAATTTCTTTGCTAGTCTACATACTTACGGGCATTAATTACCTGGCCATCTTGAAAGATGAAGAAGTGATGATGAATGAGACTAGTCTATTTTAACTTACAAAATATTTCACTTAATGTTTTTTTTTTATCCACTTTCTATCAATGTGCAGATTTTCTTTAATGATTTTACAAAGTTAAACCCAAAAGTAAGGTCTACAAATTGCTAGGGATGCAGGAGAACTGTTTGAGCAGCTATTGGCAACACTATTGTGTTTGTTGTGTATACAAAGTTAAACCCAAAAGTAAGGTCTACAAATTGCTAGGATGCAGGAGAACTGTTTGAGCAGCTATTGGCAACACTGTTGTGTTTGTTGTGTATACAAAGTTAAACCCAAAAGTAAGGTCTACAAATTGCTAGTGATGCAGGAGAACTGTTTGAGCTATTGGCAACACTGTTGTGTTTGTTGTGTATACAAAGTTAAACCCAAAAGTAAGGTCTACAAATTGCTAGTGATGCAGGAGAACTGTTTGAGCAGCTATTGGCAACACTGTTGTGTTTGTTGTGTATACAAATTTCTACAAATTGCTTTGTGTTGTGTTTGTTGTGTATACAAAGTTAAACCCAAAAGTAAGTCTACAAATTGCTAGTGATGCAGGAGAACTGTTTGAGCAGCTATTGGCAACACTGTTGTGTTTGTTGTGTATGTGTCCCTTTACATTAAAACTTAAATACTTATGCTCGGCAGGGGGAGCATATTCTTGCTAGTATTTATAAATAAAAACAGTTTTTTTGAATACTAAGATAGTATTGTTTACTTGAAAAGAAAAAAAAATATTTAAAGTTAGTATAGTTAGCAGTTTTATTAGTTCATTGAAGAAATTCATTTATAATTCACACCCACAGAAGCCTTAGTTAATATTAGTAGTTATTAGTTGACAGCAATGTCAAAATTAGTGAGACTGAAGATATTTCATGGTTAGCAATAGTAACCATGTACATTCTCACCTTACGTACAACATAAAGTTGTAGCAACAGTTTGGATAACATTATGAATGAAAGAACAACTTGTACTATCCATAATCCAAAGGGACGATGCACCCAGGCAACAACATACCTGCATGAATGATAAAATATAGGCACACATACATAGAAGAGCATTATACTAAAAAAAGAGAGCATTTTACTAGAAAAAAGGCATGCTTTTAGCATCTAGATTAGATTAACAAACAAACAAAAAAAGAAGAAAAGTTAACCCAAAAAATGACATTCCATTCTTTTAATTATGCATTCTAAGAAAAAAAGTGAATATCATTTACAAAAAAGTATGCAGTAATTCCATTATATTAATCATCACAATCCCATCTTTATGTTAGTTCAAACAAATCTCATTAAAAATAATGGAATTCTTATTGTTTTGAAGTCTTTATTTTTTCTTTCAAGTTTTCTAACAATTTTTTTTTTGGGGGGGGGGTTGAAGTTCCGAGAGGGTTCCCAAGTTTGAGAATGTTGGCGTATTTTGGTGGTATAAGATGTGCTGAAGATTACAACTTGTATTTATTTATAAACTCTTCCAAAACAGTGTAGGCTGAATCGGCCAATCAAAACGTCCAAACATGTATTTAATTTACAATTTAAAGGCGTTGATAAATTGTTGTACAATTACTCACAGGATGTACAGACGAAGATTATACAACTCTTAAACATGGACCAACTGACAAGGATTATACAACTACATTACATGGATCAACTGACAAGGATTAAAACTGATACTACATCTTTCTACTTCAAGAAAAGATCAAACTTTATACCACTGTAAAACTCCATTGTAAAACTACTTCACCTACAGCCCGAAAAATGGCCACACGAATTGTAACAGAGAAGGTTCACGAGTTTGATAAAAAATACCTGAAGAATAGCTCTTTAGTAAACATACCAAACGTAATAATTAATAGGTCAGCCAGGGGTCAAGTCTTGTCTATCCTACTCACATGAACCCCTGCATCAGTTTTTATGCTTAAACCAATATTCTTAAATTTCTACTTGCTTTACAAAATGAATACACATAATAAATAAAAAAAACTTTCAAGTGTATGTATATATGAGGAAGAAGGGCAGTTGTGTTTATGTACGTCCGGCTGAATCCTGCTGCCATACATGTAGCCTACCATTGGCTACCCTTGTTATTGAGGGTTTGACTACAGTGTTGAGCAACTCCACATAGGCATCTGAATTCAACCTGATACCCTCTCTGAAAAAATGTGAGTAATTCTGCTGTATGAACGCAATCAGAGGGCACATCGGCTGAAACGTTGTGTATATAACAAGAAAGGTAAGTAATTTTCCTTTTTTTAATAAACAAAAATGTCAGAGAGCTATTTGTCAGATTTAACATTGTCAGAGAAACATTAGATGAGTGAGATGAAGTCTCAGAATGGTTTCTGTTATAGGTAATACACCCTATAAGACCAATGGAATGCTCCGACAAGTTACTATAAATAACAGGGATAATTGTGGCTTAGGAGTAAGCCAATGCGAGTGCCAATAACTCTGTTCATCGGACGTAATTTCCACATCTCTCTATTGTATTTGTCTACTTTCTGTTAATACATTTTTCTACATTTGTTACCCGTCGTTTTGTTCTTATTTGACCCCTTAAAACCTCACAACAGTTTCATAGAGGCTTGGCACACCAGTTGCGCCCCCTTTATCCGCGTACCCGTTATGCGAGGCTTTCTACACAGTAAGTCACAACCTTTATGTTTCATTTTATAGTCTCAAACTATTTTCAAGGACTCTTTCCTTTAGAACATCTATCTATCCTATTTAGTATTCTTTCTATTGGACTTTGCTTAGACAATAAAGTCTATTTGTTATAACTCTTTGTTGAGATTTGTTCAATATATATGTCCTGTATTAGGTTACTCTCTGGGATAATGTAATGGCTTATAAGAAACCTCGCTAATTCTTATAGAGCTATTTATCAGATTCAACATTGTCAATAGCAACATTAGATAAGATGATGCCTCAGAAGATGCAGAATGAATGCTAATTCAGATTAGAAAAACATGCACTGTCCATCAAAACACAAAATCAAACATTTATTTTGCTGCTTATTCAATTCTTAAAGTTGTAATAGTAAAGAATTAGAATTAAACTTTAACTCACCAGTTGACGGGAGATGAACTTGTCTGGTTTTCCGGAAGTGATGCACATGGCTTTCCATCACTGTAAAAAAATAAAAGGAAACATAATAAGCAAGTCAAAACTAATCTAAACTATTATTTGATTTTTCGAAACTGTTGTCCTCATCTTTATCCTGATATATAGAAGTACATTTTGGCTGTTGTACACTATGTCCTTCTTCAGGTGTACTGAGCATAGCTTGGATGAACAAGGCACATCTGAAGAAGTCAGGAGGGTACAACAGTCGAAATCACAAGATTCCTTGTCCGATACCAGCCCTTGCCAACTCAGTGTATAAGTAGCACAGGGATCTGTGCAGTAAAGTAAGGAGCTGATGGTAAGTGTGGCACTCCACCTCCAATGCAAAAACAATCTACTTGGTCTAGCACTAGTGAAAAGGGGATAGACTCCCTTGCTGTCAGTGATACTTTTGCTTGTGTTTATAATGGACATTTTTTATTTTGAAGCTTAATGTGTTGTATATTGATAATCACCACCGCATTTTAGACGGTTAGTGTAGAGTTAGATTTTGAATTCAAGGTTGTTGAAATTCAAAATCGGAGGCAGTTAGATGATGGACACTCAGTGACATCAAGTTGATCCCATCTCCCTGCAGCTGGGAAATGGTGGGAATGGAAGTTTAGTTAGCTTAGTTAGTTAGGCTAAAGACATCTTGATGTAAGCATGTCTGGACCATATGACCTTAAGGCACCCCTTTTGCGATTTTGATTTGTGGGGACATTTTTTCCAATTACACCATCAAAATTTAATAGTTTACAGACAATTTTTAGATTTTTTTAAAAATTATAAAACTAACTCCTAACCCTAACCCTAACCACTAACAAAGAAACCGGATATTGACGGTGTAAATGAAAAACATGTCCTTTCTTAATCGAGATCAAAAAGGGGTGCCTAAAGGTCATATGGTTCAAAAAATCAAAATAATACATATCAAGCCATATCTAAAAAATTCAGAAAAATAATCTGAACTAGTTTAGTAAAAGTAAAATACCTGTTGTCGGTATTCTGACAAACTAACAAATATAAAAGGGAGATAATTTTCAATGGCAATGTTTGAATTTGCTCTTATAAGAAATTTAAGCATACATATGTAGGCGTTATTTTCGTATTCGCCTGGGGAGTTGTCTGCCCGTTTAGTTTCGCTGGTTGCCGCTAGGGGCCTTTGATATTTAAGCGGCTGATTTGAACGTCTCTTTCTCTTTCCCTGCCGCTTGACCTACGAGACACAATGAGGTAGTCTTATGACCACCCTCTTCTCGTTGGGGCTTTGGTCCTTGAACACTGGCCACTCACTGCTAGTAAGTCTCTTGTACGATATATGACTATTCTTTAGTCATGTATCCGTAACCACGTTTTTATGTACATTTAGGTATCTCTTTGATACCTAAATATCTTGTATTTTACCATTCATGAATGTGTCATTATCTCTACTTTTGTATGTATGTTTATGTACACCTCTATGTATTATGTACCCTGTTTATCCTGTGCTGTATATAAAATGTTTTGTCTATCAACCTTTGTCGGAGTTTTATCTTCAAGTATTATCACTTTGAATCATACAACTGGTGACCCCGACGTGATGGAAACGTTTTGTGAAGGCTTTGTTTCACATTTGGAACTTTAATCCTTACACATATATATATTCCTTTTACATTTAAATTTGTTCTGAATTAATTCAATAGAAAAAATTCTACATTCTACAGATATGGAATTTTGTACTTATCATTGATATAAACTAATTAACATGTTTTTGTTCTTTTCTGCCTCTTACTCTTTTTGTGTGTTCTTGGCAATTCCATCATTAATTGATTTGTTAAAAGTGAATCTGACAAAATAAAATAATTTAATAGTAATCACTAAAGCCATTTCAAACTCTGAAATGTTGAAATATAAAAGGGAGATAATTTTCAATGGCAATGTTTGAATTTGCTTTTATAAGAAATTTAAGCAAAAGAATATATATTTCTTTTACATTTAAATTTTAACTAGGGGTTTAGGGTCAGGGTTTAGGGTTAGTTTAATGGGAAAAGTTCATTTATAATAAATAAAATTGATAAAAATATAATAGGGTTATATATATATATATATATATATATATATATATATATATATATATATATATAGGTAATAAAGGACTATTTGCTTGTAAATTCCTACCATAAAATAAACTGAACCCCCAATTTATGTCCATGTTTTTGCAATAAATGTTTTATTTTTCTTGCACCCATTATTTTACAATACTAAATATATTTCCTTAATTTATTTCAATATTCACTTCAATGTGTATATTCTAAAAGCTTTTATTTTGTGAGAATGCTTAGTTTTAAAGTAGGGGTTCGTTTTTACACTTCAACTTTTTACTCGTAAATTCCTACCATAAAATGCCCAAGCCTAATTTTATGGCAGGAATTTACGAGTAAAATGTTGAATATTACTTTTTGTTGTTATTTCTTTTCTTTTTAAATTTGGTACTCTAAAATAAAAACGTCAGTGCACTTACCAATTGTACTCTGTTTGTTCATCTATCAACACACGGATTATATAGAGTAGACATGCTAAGAGTCGAATGATCAAATCAAAAACAATAGCCACTCTTCCTGGAAAATATAAAATGAATATATACAAAAATTGCATTCATTGAAATAAGAAAACACATGAGCACTGAACAAAGAGTTTTCACTTGTTTCTACATTCACATTTATTATATTCGCTAGTTATAATAATTGTTACATTTAATGTATCAAATTTATATGCAAACGTTAAAATTATTATGGGCCAGATGTACTATGATTTTCTATCTCTGACCCATAATAATTGTTACATTTAGTGTATGAAATTTATATGCAAATGTAACAACTATTGTGGGACAGAGGGATTATATGCATCCTCCGGGTGTAAGTATTAAATTGCAGGATTTTAAATGCAGTAATAACATGGGTTGTATTGAGGCAAATCTAACTCAGATTTTCATAGAAATCATTAATAAATGAGATTTATTCTATGTATTAATGATTTTGACTATAAATTAAATACACATTGATAAACACACAATTCCTGAGGTTATTGTGATGTAAGCAGTGATGTAGTTATGGTTACTGACAGACACAGAATCTCCATTATAATAAGATTATAAAGTGGTAATAAGTTCAAAATATAAACAGCATACATTGTATCAGTGGTATGCAAACGTGATCTGAAGAGGGGGGGGTCCTGTAGGCTGGGGCTGTAGAATATGCTAACTGCACCTCAGTAGAGGAGTAAAAACCTGTGATGCTTAAGGACGGAATCCTGGTATCATTACATGAAGCACCCCACTTTGGCATTATTTAGGCTAGATGGGTAGTATGAGTGACCCCCTCCGATCAATCGGCTGGTCATGTCAAGTAGCACCTATATGATTGTTCCAACCCTATTACCCTTATGACAAACCCAATCCATTTTATCATATATGTGCTAAAAGGCAGTGGCTGAGGGTCTTAGTGTCCTGAGTATGATATTAAACTGCATCTAATGGTGGAATTCCAATTTTGGATGTTTGGGGAGTGTGGAGTACCCCTTCATTGCCATTACTTCCAGGTCAATCTTATCTGGAGTGGTAGTACTTGTTAGGGTCCCGTTTTTTTTTCTAATTAACCCATAGGGGTTAATTTGAACCCATGAATTAAAAAAAATTGAGTTTGAAAAAAAAAATTTGAATAAATAAAACAAATTGTATTCAGCATAAAATAACCCAACAAAATAAAATCCAACCAACCAACCAACCAACCAACAACCGAGGATTGGGGTCAAGACTTTGGCCCGGTGCTCCCCCCAGTGGCCAAAATATAATGACTTTTGGCTGTAAATAACTATGTTATAAACAATTTTCTTTTCAAGAAGAAGAAGAAGAAGAAGAAGAAGCAGAGAAGAAGAAGAAGAAGAAGAAGAAGAAGAAGAAGAAGAAGAAGAAATCCAGATTATTTTAAGTGATTAAATTCTAGAATGTAAAATTGTTGTTGAATTTCTCTTAATAATATAGAATGTAATCATTATTATTTCTAAATGTGTTCCAATTCTCCTTTTCTTTTTGTATTTTGAGAAGAAAAGGAGAATTCTCCTTTTCTTCAAGAAGAAAAAAAAAACATCTCTATAACTGACACTAAATTTTGACTCCTCAGAAAATAATACTTTAGGCCATTGTGTAACGGCTTTCAATTTGGCATTTAACAATAAAAACTGAAACCCCAGAAATTCCTTCATAGCCATTGAGGCTGATGTGAATTCCTTAGGCAAGTTATTGTTATGTGGAGACAAAGCACCTACCATCTTGATCCAAAGGGATTGTTTTGTTTTTTTTTACCAGGACTTTTTTTTTCTCCTGCTGATGGGACATCTCACATTATCTTCAAAATCTTTCTGACAATTGCCCGAGAGGACTGAAGCTCCTTTTACATTAACTCTTTACCTACAAAATTCCCCCTGTACCAAATTTTCTTGGTATTTTGTACCTGTATGATGGGATATTTCAAAGTTCACTATCTATTCACCCCAGAAATCATTTTATTCAATTAAAGTCCTATTATTATTGTAATCTGACTCTCTTTGCTCAATTATAATGAACTAACCATCATTTTTTGGACTTTGCTTGGGTGTGCTGGGAGAGCCAATGTGAGTGGCATAAAGTAGGCAAAGAATTAATTCTACTTTTAACTTCCTTGTCTTTGAAATATTTATTATAAACTTCCTTAACTCTTTACCTACCAAATCTCCCCCAAGTCTGTACCAAATTTTCTTGTTTTTTTTAGTTGGATATTTCAAAATTCATTATCTATTCCTAACTCATTCTATTTAAATAAAGTTTTATTATTATTAAAATCTGAGTCTTCTCTACATTAAATAAACTACACAAAATATTCAATAGAAATCCACTAAAACTTAGGTACAGCTGCACTGAAAACATACTGTAAATAATTTAAAAAAAGCACAATAAGAAAATCTACTCCTATCAGAAAAGAATAACACCTGTAAATACAAAATAAATCATGAATACCCCCTAAGCAGAAATTTCCTACAAACAAGCATTATATAACAAGATCTGAAGAAAACACAAAAAAATATATATATGGGGGTAACAGAAGGCCCTTGGAAACAGAGGAGCTACACATACAAAGTATAATTTCTAAATGCATATTTCTCACTACTCACAAGCATAGATTTCTTTATCCAGTCATCATCATAAATTAACTCACCTACTTTAACCAACCAATAGATGAACTCATAACAGATTGTCTGTGTTGATTGAACCCTGAAGAAACCTTACCAACACATCACCCTAATCTGTTTATGTAAGTGTTGACCTCGGCCAATAGTAGTGTTTAGTATAATTACAACTTACATTTATATAGTGATAATAAACTTATTTGTTATCTTTTATTTGAATATGCTTTTTTCCTCACCACTACACTTGACTACTCTACCAGAACTAATTGGTGATTTCAATCAAGCATTTACTTAGAACTTGTCTCGTTTATATGATAACCTTGATACTCTTGTAGATTTGACCTTGTTATAACTTAATATCACTATAATTATTATTATTATTATTATTATTATTATTATTATTATATTATTATATTATTATTATTATTTATGTATTTATTCAAGAAATAAATCTATTTATTTAAGATATTTAAGACTATTTATTTAAATATTTTTAGCGTTCGGCTATAGACCACAAGGTTCCTAGTTCGATACCGATCCCCGCCAACTCAGCATATGAGTAGCACGGGGATCTGTGCAGGTAAAGTAAGGAGCTGATGGTAGGTGTGGCGCTCCACCTCAGATGCTAAAAACAATCTCCTTGGTCTAGCGCTAGTGAAAAGGGGATAGACTCCCTCGCTGCATGGCTGATACCGACATTAGGCCGCCCCGACGACTTTACTTACATTTTTAAATTTTATTATTATTTTATTATTATTATCTTTTATTATTATTATCTTTTTTTATTATTATCTTTTATTTGAAAGATATGTTTTTTTCCTCACCACTACACTTGACTACTCTACCAGAACTAATTGGTGATTTCAATCAAGCATTTACTTAGAACTTACCTCGTTTATATGATAACCTTGATACACTTGTAAATTTGACCTTGTTATAACTTAATATCACAACTTCATAAATATAAAAGGTTTACAAAGAATTGTTTGTGTTTACCTTCCATAAACATACTGAGGATCTCATCAAATTAAATGCATGATCTTTTTTTTATTAGTGTTGTAATTAGATGGTTGGTTGGTTGGTTGGTTGGTTGGATTTTATGGCATGTCAACTCATGTTGGGTTATTTCATATTTATATTTACTTAGAACTTACCCTGATTTGCTAGTTTTTTGTTGTTTTTTTGTTTGTTTTTCTCAATTGAGAATTCTGTTTAGCTTTGAGAGTGTGATGGGTTGTTTTTTTTTTTGTTTTGTTTTTTTTTTGGTTGGTTGGTTGGCTGGTTGGTTGGTTGGGTTTTTACAGCATGTCAACCCTTGTTGGGTTATTTTATACTGAAGACATTTTTGTTTTATTCATTCTTGATGGGTACTCAATTTGTTGTTTTAAACTCATTTTTTTTCTATTTAACCTATAGATGGGACACTAACAGGTACTATCACTGCGGGTCAGTGCAGACTTGGGAGCAATGGTGATGAAGGGGTACTCCACATTCTACAGAACTGGAACCTCACCATTAGATAGAGTTTAACGTCATACCCAGGACATGAAGACTCTCAGCTACTATCTTCTAGTAAATATATGATAAAAAGGGTTGGGGCTTGCCATAAGGGATATAGTGTTGGGACAATCATATAGGTGTTAGGGCTTGACATGACCAGCTGATTGATCAGAGGGGCCTCTCTCCAACTGCCTTTCTAGCTCAAGTAAGGCCTAAAGTGGTGTATTGCATGTCATGGACTGCTCAGCCACCAGGATTCCATCCATAAAATTGACGGGCCACCACCCACAGCCAACAGGGTACTCCATTAGGGGGGGGTATTTACCCTCTGCCAAGGTGCAATCAATGTATTCTACAGCCCTAGCTGGCATATCATGAATATCATAATTTATAAAGATTAATAATGCTGTGAGACGACCTGTTCTGCACTCTGCACCTTCAATGCACGATGTCTAGAACCCCAAACGTTGTAACACTCTGCGCTGGCCGACCTGAGGGCACGAGTCAGAAACAGGCTCACAAGGATAAAAATAAAAACAAACAACAACTACAAGTGTTTGTAAACAAGACATGGATGGAAGAAGGGGTGTGTGAGACTTCTCTTCTCTCTCGTTGTGGATTCGGGGCTAACTACTGCTACCGACGTTAACACCTCTAGGGCCTGGGTTCTAACTGCCGTGAGCTGGAGTTTAGCTATATTTATGTAAAACACTCCTTCCCCACCCATCTTCTCCAGACCACACAGATGGCCAGTACTTAAATCGAATCGCCAACTTCTAGTCATCATTAACCCTTAAAATTAAAGCCATTAAATATTTTTCCAGACTTAATGTCTTCAATACTTCGACCATTAATTATTTCCAAAAGAGAATTCCTCATAAAAAATAGCCTCTTGCTTTTAATACCTGGGTGCATAAGATATTATCACTAAGTGGCCTAACTTCATGGTGGTCGTACAAGTCTCTTAAACTTTACGGCCTAATCTTTGGATTCGTAAAAAGGTCAACCACCCACCCCTTTTACTTATGCCTGGTTTTAACCTATTCTCTTTCTTATTCATTTATTTATTTATTTATTCTGATCATATTCGTCTTCAATCATAGTATCACAATGCACTTGTTCACCTTCTCAGAAAGTATCAAGTTTTATTTTTTTTTAATTTTCTTTTGTAATTCCCTTAATAAGATTGAAAAAAAGAACAATCTCTGTTTATTTCTTATAATTGTAGAAAAATGTCTTAGACTAAAATATGTTATTATGATGAGAGAATGTAGAGGTGCAGTCGGTGTATTCTAAAGCCCCAGCTGATACGGATTGTTTTTTTTTTTTTGTTTTTTTTTGCTTTTTTCATTTTCAGTTTGATGACTGATTTACAATTCTAGATCTCACTAATTTGCATCCTACACATGGACACACCAGTGTTGGCCAATCAGTAAAAACTTACATTCATCAGCTCCGTGCAGACGCTGGATGTCGTCTAGAGGATTTTCCTAGAGTGGTTGCTGATAGGGACGAATGGCAAAAAAGGGAATTTGAGTTATCAGAATGACTTGATGATGAGGATGTGTTGTCACCATTCAAGTTCTCTGGCAAATATCAGTTCTTTATTTTGATACTCTTTCATCATACAGAAAATTCATTCTTAATGTAAGCAAAGTAACAACTTTAATTCACTTCTAGATTTTATATCATTATAATGGAGATTATGTGCCTGTCTGTAACCTAAACTATGTCACTACCAACATCACAATTCCCTTAGTTATTTATGTTATATTCTCAATGGTTATGAAATAGTCATTATTTAATCTTAATTAGCATCTCATAGTTTATGTTTTCATGTTATAGTTTCTTGCATTTTTATAATAACTATCAACACCCCCGGGCGTAAGTATTTAAGTTTTAATATAATGAAATATGTAAAATTAGAAAGGCTAACAAAATTAAATAAGAACGCATATAAAATGTTTACGCTTTTAATTGATTTCTATATAAAATCATTCATAGGATTGGTTTTAATACGTTGGAGAATAATAGAATAATATTAGAGGTCAAAAACACCAAGTAACAATGTCTCTATTAAAGTTTAACTATGTCACTACAACATCACAATTCCCCTAGTTATTTATGTTATATTCTCAATGGTTATGAAATAGTCATTATTTAATCTTAATTAGCATCTTGTTTATTAATAATGTCTCTATTAAAGTTTAGCTGAGATAGACTTGCCTCAAAACAGCCCATATTATTAATGCGTTTAAAATCCTGTAATGTGTGTTATATACCATTAAGAAATAAATGTTTGCATAATATATGGTGTGAATAATTTGCATACCGGTTTTTTGATGTAAGCAAAGTAAGTAACTTTAATTCACTTCTAGATTTGATATAGTTATAACTTATTATCTAGGAGGCCCGTGGTGTAATGGTTAGAGTTGTAGGAAATGAACTCATCGACCCAAGTTCAAATACTGGATGAGACTGTTTGCATTTCACATAGCATGATACCCTTAGGAAAGGTATGAATCCAACTACTCTCTCTCCAGCTATGGGTAAATAGTAGGGAAGACTGGGCTCTATAACCGTGGCTAGATAATCATTCTAGGAGAAGGAAAACTCTGAATTCAAACCTGTTAAACTCTGCTTAAGAAATTGACCTTGTGTCACATCCTGCTCATGCTGAGGGGTTGGTAAATATATATAACTTAATATCTCTACTTCATAAACATAAAAAGTTTAGTATTATCTGCGTTATTCAGACTATTGTTCCCATCTTCATTGTTATTTGTACAACGTTTCGGCCGATATGCCCTCTGGCCTTCTTCAGGTATTTCTTGTCGGACTCGGGAACCTTCTCGGACTCGGGAACCTTCTCGGACTTGAGAACCTTCTTTTCAAACTCGGGAACTTTCTTGTCGTAATCGGGAGCCATCACAGAGTTTGAAAAGAAGGTTCCCGAGTCTGAGAAGGTTCCAGTCCGACAAGAAATACCTGAAGAAGGCCGGAGGGCATATCAGCCGAAACGTTGTACAAATAACAATGAAGATGGGGACAATAGTCCGAATAACGCAGATGATAGTAATCTTCAAGCCTCATCTCAAACATTCAGAGAAATAAAAAGTTTAGAATGAATTAATATTTTTTTGATGAATTTAGTTTGAAATTTCTTTTTTCATGAATAAAAAAACATCGTTACCTTCTAAAAATATACTGTGAATCTTATCAAATTAAACTTATGATTTTTTTTATAAGTGCTGGAATTATATGGTTAGTTGGTTGGTTAGATTTTATGGCATGTCAACCCCTGTTGGGTTATTTTAAGCTGAAGACGTTTTCTTTTATTTATTCTTGATGGGTAATCAAATTGTTTTTAACTCATTTTTCTTTCTATTTAACCCAAAGATGGGACCCTAACAGGTACTACCACTCAAGGAGGACCTGGGTGTACTGGTGATGAAGGGGTACTCCATACTCTCCAGTTCTCCAGAATTGGAACTTCACCATTAGATGCAGTTTATCAATATACCCAGGACACTAAGTCCCTCAGTCACCGCCTTTAGCACATATGATAAAAAGGGGCTTGCCATAAGAGCAACAGGGTTGGGACAATCATATAGGTGCTAAGGCTTGATGTGACCAGCCAATTGATCAGGGGGAATGTCCGACCAGCCATCTAGCGTAATTAAGGGCCAAAGTGGAGTGTTGCATGTCAGGGACTGCTCAGACACCAGGATTCTGACCTTAAGCATCACAGATGACCACCCAATGCCAACAGGTGGCCCCATTGGGGGTGTTACAGAGGTGTTGTTGGTGTATTCTTCTGCCCCTGCCAACAGGATGAGTTGAAATTAGAAAAGAAAAATGTAATTGGATTGAACAGAAGATAAAAAATTTTATTTTCTCTATTTTCTAAATCCACAGCAATCAAGTGCAAATTAAAATGAATACAGTTCATTTGATAGAGCATCCACTTGGAAACCGCTAAGTTCTGGGTTTGATACTGACCCTCACTAACTTAGTTCATGATTAGCACAGCTCGGATCTGTGTGGTAAAGTGGGGAGCTGATGGTAGATGTGGTGCTCTACCTCAGATGCAAAAATAATCTCCCTAGACTAGCACTAGTGAAAAGGGGATAGACCTCTCACTGTCCACTTGATACTGACAATAAGCCACTCTGACAACTTTACTTCTTACTACATTTACATCTACAGTAATTAATTCAAATTTTAATTATCTTAAAAAAGGTACACACACAAAAAAATTATGCTCAGAGGGCGAGCCAGATCTGGAATTGTAATAAAAAAACTGAACAGGCTCATACACACACACACACACACACACACACACGCACGCGCACACACACAGAGTTTGGAAAACATGAGACAGAATCAAATGGACAGTCACTAGCAACAACTTCAGTCCTGGAGATCTTCTGTGGATGAGATTTTATCTCGAAATATTAAGAATAAATGACAGGTTAACAAACAACACCATAGTTACCTTCTTTTTTCTTTACACTTGCATTGTGATAGCCTTCAAAACCCATCAGCAAACCAATATAAACACAGTACTTCAAGCAAATTATAAAACCCTTTTAATTACCTTAATTTAAATGACTCTTATATTAGATCTTCAACTGAAATATTTTTGGTATATATTCAAGAGAATATAAAAAGCATGAATTTTTATTCTTAAATTGTAAATTGTAAGTAAATTGTATGTCAATAGCATTGATTGTGTTAGGGGAGAGTTATCTCCCTTAATGAACGTTTGACTCTTCACTGAGACAAATGTAGTATCAGACAACAACATGGCTACTTGATGAATACACAACTTACACAACAGTTAATTGTTTATCCAAACCCATCCTGCCTTATTCCTGGTTGAGGAAAAAAATACCAAAAAACAAAAAAAAAAAAACAACAACAAATATTGTTGTATTTTAAAAATAACTTTTTAAATTTAACTGTTTTGTTATATTTTGTTATACCTAACATTTTGTGATATATCAGTTTGTTTTTTTTCAGCTAAGATCAAGTTTTTATTTTAATGAAGAACATACAGACTGACTAAAAAATAGGTTTAAAAAATATAGAATTATAAATTTGGTCTTTTTTCTAAGTTATTCTAAAATGGCACTCATTTAAATCTCTCACTTTAATACAGCAAAATACAAGAGGCAAATGGGTGACCATTTAAGCAACAACAAGTAGTGTAAGCAATCTGATATCAAAATGATTTGATTCAGCATTAAATGACCTGAAAAGGGTTGATATGCTGTAAACCAACTAACCAACCAAGTGGGAAACTGAGTTCAAATTCCAGCTACAGTATTTTTACATTCATCTTTTTGGTTGGTTGGTTGGGTTTTACGACATGTCAACCCCTTGGGTTATTTTATGCCGAATACTTTTATTGCTAAAAAAATGTTTAATGCTAACAAAGTTTTGAAATAATTTCATTTTTAATGGATAATACAATTTTGTTTATAAACTCATGTTTTCTATTTAACCCATAGATGGGACCCTAACGGGTACTACCACTCCGGGTCAGAGTGGACCAGGGAGCAATGGTGATGAAGGGGTGCTCCACATTCCCCAAACCTCCAAAACTGGAACCTCACCATCAGATAGAGTTTAACATCATTCCCAGGACATGTAGACCTGCAGTCACCACCTTCTAGCACCCACATGATAAAAAAAGGTTGCACTAATATCTGTTGCATGAGGAACTAAGTCAACGTCTTCACCATTTTACAGTGAATGTTTTCATGGGCTTAACCTATAGTCAGTAGTATAATAAAACAGAATCAGTGTTGTTATGATTTGTAACTTTTTATGTATATCCCAAATTTCCAGAAAAATATATAGATAAAGAGTTTATGCCCATCACTGGCAAAATGGGAGTGGCTTGTCAACTTTTATGATGTCATATCATACCTTTAGTTACATTTCGTCCCTCCCGCAATGATTTGCAATACAGATTGCTTTCATTTTAACAAACATCTTTTTTTAATTCAAAATATTAATCTGTAACCTTTATGTATAAAGTAGAATAGAGTGATCTGCCCCTGTGTCAAGGCTGAACAGAGTGATCTGCCCTTGACCATATACACTATAAATATACAGACAAAGTCAGCCATTTACATTATACTCTAGACCAGAGTTTTTCAACCTTTTTTATCTCATGGCACAGTGAGCTGGCAATAAATTGATCGAGGTACATCATCAGTATATAAACATATAATTATTTTATCATTTAAATCTTAAAAGAAAAGGAATAGTGAAAATGTGCTTCAAGTGTAAAAGAAAACAACGTAATTTTATTTCTAAAGGTATATTTTAATCAATTAAAACAAAAAATATTAAAGTAATAGAATAAAAATATAAGAGGATGATCAACCGTCCTCAACAATCACGGCACACACACACAGAAGCTTCACAGTACACAACACACCCGTTGAAAAACTCTGCTCTACTCATTTAAAAGAATGAAACGTAAAGGAATGAAACAAAATCTTTTTGAAAGGCATGAATCCTTCTCTTCTCCTCCCAGTTAAAATAGTAGGTCCGATTGGGGTTGCCAACCTTGGGTGGGAGATCAGTCAAGAAGGGGGTAATTTATGAGGAAGTGCGTCCCGGTCTCCCGCCTCAAAAACCGCTACCCGGTGACTATCAAAATAACAACCCCAGCTCATCGTAATTCTTGTTTATTTATCGTAATTTGTTGTAATTCTTGTTTAGATATGAAGATGGATATATAGTTTTGAATAGACTGAGATAGATAGATAGATAAACAAGTAAATGTATTGGGAGGGGGGTCGCTTCTTTTTTTTTTCATAATTCTTGTTTATTTAAACTGACAACAAGACATTAAACAAACATGAATAAGAAAAAATCTTAGTATTTAAAGTAATATAGAACAAATTGAGATAGATAGATAGATGGATAGTTTTGAATAGACTGAGCTGGGTTGTTATTTTAATAGTCACCGGGCAGCAACTCTTGAGGCAGGAGACCAGGACGCATTTCCTCATAAATTACCAAGAAGGGTAACTAAATTAAAAACTAGGAGCTGTAGTCCTGCTGTCTTGTGGGTTAGTTTTGGAAGACACAAAACAAAGGGAGATAACTCTAAACAAACCATTGTTGTAACTGGTTTGGTTTGGTTTGTTTTATGGCATATCAACCTCAGTGGGTCATTTAATGCCGATAAAGTTTTGAAATAAAGTCATTCTTAAATGGATACTCAATTTTTTTATAAATACATTTTTCTATTTAACCCATAGAAGAGACCCTAACAGGTACTACCAATCCGGGTCAAAGTGGACCAGGGAGCAATGGTGATGAAGGGGTGCTCCACATTCCCCAAACCTTCAGAACTGGAACCTCACCATCAGATAGAGTTTAATGTCATTCCCAGGACATGTAGACCCTCAGCCACTGCCTTCTAGCACCCATATGATAAAAAGGGTTGGGGGCAATAGGGTTGGGGCAATCATATAGGTGCTAGGGCTTGACATGACCAGCCGATTGATAGGAGGGGCCTCTCCGACCACCTGTCTAGCCCAAGAAAGGGCCAAAGTTGAGTATTGCAAGTCATGGACTACTCAACCACCTGGGTTCTATCCTTAAGCATCACAGGTTGCCACCCACGACCAACAGGTAGCAGAGGTGCAGTCAGTGCATTCTAATGCCCCAGCCGACAGCTTTTATTTTGCTATGGGAAGTCACTTCTTGGTTTGCCCAATGTTAACAAGCTGAAATAGGATATATCCAGTGTTTTTTTCAGCAAAATCAATTGGTGTGGTGAAATTTCATCTAACTCGTGTTTTGGGCTTTTAAGTAGGTTAAAGCCATGGAGAGACCAAGGTATTTTGGTGGAAGTAGACTGCACAAGAAGAACATAAGTATATATTTGTTGTATGAATAAGTCAGTGTGTGTATCTCACTAGCTAGAACTGGAATAGTTGTATGGCTACTTTTGTTATCCTTCCCCCCAACATAACACTTCTGACTTCATGCCGAGGTGTGATGACACACCTCTGTATCCGCTTTATTGAAAAAACGGGTTCTTTGGAGTGGCTGCAGAGGTGTGCCCACACCAAATAACTCAAATAAGTGTTGTATCTGTTCCAGTGAATAAAGCCTCCAGAAGAAGATCTAACCAGCAGCCAACTATCTTTTTAAAGAAATAATATGACATTACACAGTTACGGCCCCTTAACAATCACCTGATAAGAGACCTTGTGTGATTGGTTAAAGGCCATTGTCAGCGACCAATCAAAACACATATTACTAGGCTTAGTTTAGCCACCAAATTTTTCGAAGATTGATTCCTTCAATCGCCCTTTTTCGCTGCTATCACCCGTCACTACAGACGTGTTTTTGAAGCCACCTACAAGAAGAAGCCGGTGACTACGTAAAGTCAAACATAACTCAAGCTATCAAGAGATGCTCACCTCTTCATACCAGAGACAAGATAAGTTTCTCAAATGCATTATTTTGCAACCCTACACATACACTCTACAATTTGTACAATTTATAGCATATTTGTAAATCTCACACACATTTTGCACGTTGATATTTTGTTTGTTGAATACACCATTTGTCTAAAATCCTTGTGTCGTGTTTTCCTTACTTGTTGCCTTTTTTCATTATCTTGTCTACAAGTATTTGCCTCATACCCCACTTGTATGGGCTGGGCACAAGGCCTTGTTTTAACGTGGGCCCACCCACAAGCCGAAGCTCATGGGTGGGAAAGAACAAAAATTGCATCGATCCCTTCGGCATTCCCCCTCAAGGGGGCACCTCAGGCGCTGGGCAATGAACCCAGCCCAGCCCCTTTAAGTCAAGGGGGCAGGTATTGCCTGGGAGATAGACCCTGGGATCGACGCTATTAACTTGTAAAGATCCAGGGCCGAAGCCACTGGACCCCCACCACGAGGGGCGGGTTTGTCTACATATTTACTACACTTTTCACCACTGCAATATACTGGAACAGATACTACAATTTGATCCTCGCACCCTACCAGTTGATTTTTCCTGAAAAAGACACTGGATATATGCTATTTCAGCCTGTCAACCTTGGGAAAACTAAGAAATAACTTCCATTAGTGAAATAAAAGCTACTGGTTACGACATCTTTGTGCATCTATGTGAAAGTAGACTCTACTTAGAGACATGCAATCTACATATTATTACTCATGTTCCTTAAAAGTACGATCAGTTGAGAAATTTTAAGATATATATATTCACCAATCCCTCCGCACGAGCAGGATGCGACACAAAGTCAATTTCTTAAGCGGAGTTTAACAGGTTTGAATTCAGAGTTTTCCTTCTGCTAGACTGGTTACCTAGCCATGGTTAAAGAGTCCAGTCTGCCCTGCTATTTACCCATAGCTGGAGGGAGAATTGGATTCATACCTTTCCCAAGGGTATTAGTGCCATGTGAAATTCCAACAGCTTCGTCTAGGAATTGAACTCGCATTGACGAGTCCATTTCCTACGACTCTAACCATTAGACCACGCGCCTTTTTAATTTTAAGATATAAGGTGTATGCTAGATTCTCGCCCATACTTATAGACTAGGCAAGATCATGTGATCTATTCCTTGGCCAATCACTGGCAGTACTCTGAGGCTGTTACAATACTTAACCCATCCTACTGGTCATAATTACTGCAGCATTCTTGGATGACGGACATAGGATTAAATCACTGGATCTTTACCAATACACAGGATAGGACTTATACGCTTATCAAAAGATCATGAAAGGATTCCATAACATAGGACTTTCTTTAAGCTCTATTTCAACTGGCCAAGGATGGCCGTTAAAAACTTTACACAATCCCTATCATCTTGCAACATCCTCTGGTTAAAAATGAAACTGACCAAATTGCCTTAGATGAAATGCAAAAATGTAAATCCTTATTATCTGGTGTTGCTTATCTGCCGAATTCTCATTTCTTACGAGTGTCATCACCTCAGCTAAATAATGGACCATTCCGTTTTTATCATAAAGGAAGAAAGGGAAGAAAGAAGACATACTACACAGAAAAATATGATAAGAATGAAAAAAAGAAAAAAGTCAGGGAAAGACAGAGAGAAGTTGAATAACTAATAGGATTTGTATTGTTCATCAATTAACAAAGTAATAAGTAAAGTCGTGGCCTAAAGTTGGTATCAGCCAAGACGGCGAGGGAGTCTATCCCCTTTTCACTAGTGCTAGACCAAGGAAATTATTTTGGTGTCTGAGGTGGAGTGCCACACCTACACTCAGCTCCTCACTACTGCATAGATCCCTGTGCTACTCATACGCTAAGTTGGTAAGGGCCGGTTATCAAACCTGGAACCTTGTGGTTCCTAGTCGGACACTTTACTTTTGCATCTGAGCTGGAGCACCACACCTACCATCAGTTCCTTACTCTACCGCACAGATCCCTGTGCTACTCATTCACTGAGTTGGCGAGGGGCAGTATCAAACCAAGAACCTTGCGATTCCTAGGCGAGTGCTCTACCGACTGAGCTAAAACGGCCCTTACACTCACATCTATCAATAATGGAGATTGTCTGTATTTCTATCTGTAACAAAAACTATGTCATAGCTTACGTCACAATATTCTTATGCTATATACACCCAAAATTTGAGTAAGCAATTTTAAAAAGTGTTTTTTACTCTCGTCCTTTTTAAAAAATTTTTTTTTACAGTAACAAGAAGTTAACTAAAAAGTTTACAAATAAATAAATACGATTTTGCATAAAATTGATGTGGAAAATATTCAAAATAATTGTTTGATAATGTTAATAAAAGGCTAAATTCCTCTTTATGAAAATAATAACAAATACGATTTGCATCATTTATCTATCTATAAAGGTTTTATCTGATGAGGAGGGTGGCTAGACATCCTGCAGGATGAAAAACAAGACCTGTTCAAAGGGCACGGAGGAAGCTATTAGCTCAACGGCCATCTAGAACTTTTTTTTTTTTTTGGGGGGGGAGCGTTGGACCCCTTATTCCTTGTTAGATTATCCATCTAGGAGAAGGACAACTCTGATTTAACACCTGCAATTGACATGATTACCAGTTATCTTGCTTAGGCTTGTCACTGGACAACAATCATGAAAATTTAGAGAGTGGTATTCGTGTTATACAAGCATTTACCACTAAAATATCATGATGTACAAATGTTCCCTTGCTATGTCCAGATGAAACTATATAAAATAAAACAATTAATGACAAAGTAATTATATATACACATGAAATATCACTGGTTCTTACTTTTTGCATAAAAATGATGAAGATTTAATTCATATTCAAAGACAGTGATACTTAATTTGGATGGTCTTATTTTTAACGAAAGGGTGTAGCAAGATGATAACGGTCATTTTTAATTTAGTGTGTCCTAGGACACATATATTTGATTCAATGTGTCCCAACTAAATTTTCTTAATAAATTGTAGAGTTTTTATCTATGAACAACTATACCCATCTAGCTCCTATCTTGTACCCCATAGCATATAATTCATTTCCAAGAAAATATTGAAATGTATTTACAGTTAGCTGGTAATGGTGGGGGAAGAAAACAAAACACTGGGATGCATGGATACAATCTTATTGCGTCTTTTTAAATTTTTATGCATCAGTGACGCAGGACGCGTACCTATCAGCATCACTGTAAAAGTAAAAAGTAAAGTCGTCAGGGCGGCCTGATGTCGGTATCAGCCATGCAGCGAGGGAGTCTATCCCCTTTTCACTAGTGCTAGACCAAGGAGATTATTTTTAGCGTCTGAGGCGGAGCGCCACACCTACCATCAGCTCCTTACTTTACCGCACAGATCCCTGTGCTACTCATACGCTGAGTTGGCGAGGGCGGGTATTGAACTAGGAACCTTATGGTTTCTAGCTGAACGCTCTACCGACTGAATATACATAGAAATAGCATTGGAATTTTACTTAAAGATGTCCAGTATTTGTAAATCTCAAAAGGAAACAAATCAATACACCAGGGTCCCCCCCCCAATACCCAGGTAATGCTAATCATTCTTGTATTCATTTGCCAACAAACTTTTAAAAAATGGCACTGTTGAAAATATTTGTATATATATATATATATATGTATATATATAGCTCAGTCACTAGAGCATTCGACTTGGAACCACAAGGTTCTGGGTTCGATACTGGCCCTCACCAACTTAGCATATGAGTAGCACAAGTATCTGTGTGGTAAAGTGAGCAGCTGATGGTAGGTGTGGTGCTCCACCTCAAATGCCAAAAACAATCTCCTTGGTTTAGTGCTAGTGAAAAGGGAATAGACTTCCTCGGTGTCCGGCTGATACCAACTTTAGGCCACCCCAATAACTTTACTATATATATATATATGAGGAAAAAATAAGTAAAGAAAAGAAATGTAGATGGATAAAATGAATTTAATCGATATCACATTAATCGATATCACTTACACATGTGTTTCGGTCAGTTTATGTGTGTGAAAATATTTCGCACACATAGAAGAATCGACCTTCATCAGAATGAACATTTATTTTGAATGAAAAAAAAAATTTGTTGGGAAAATATATATATATATATATATTATATTTGGGCAGCATCTTTTCATTCCAACAAATTTGGATAAAATTAACTGAATCCTTATTGTTTTCAACTTTTTTCTTTTAAATTTCCAAACAATTCTTTTGATGTTAATAATCTAGTCAATCTATAAAGTGATAGAACATTTTGATTTATATGCTAGTGTAAATAAAATGCTAAATTCTTCTTTATAAAAAGTATTATTAAAGATATTGTTAAAAAATGGTTGTCAATCAATATAAGCTTTAAAGAATCTAATCTTATATAAAAGATCAAATATACTGAATTAAACACGACAAAAAAAAAAAGAGTGGAAAATTTCATGAATGAATGCTCACATGGAAAATACCTTAAGGGGCTTTCACGTGTATAATATAAGATTACTGTTTGTTGATAAAGGCAAGCTAACGCCCAGGTCAAGTTATTTTGCAATTTCAAGCATCAATTCAGAAAGGACATAAACACAGGAAACACACATTTAAGTATCAAATGATACCCTATCCTCAGAATAGTTTTATAGGTTTTGGTATAAAAAAAAAATTATAGTTAGGCTCACTCTAAACAGAATAAGAACAATAAATTATTCGTATACATATTTATCAACATCTCTGCGCTGAAAGCACCTGTTCCTGTTAAATCACTGGGACCATATTACCTTAAGGCACCCCTTTTCAATTTTGTGTCATTAGGTCATTTTTTTCATTTACACCGTCAATATCCGGTTGTTTGTTAGGGGTTAGGTGTTAGGGGTTAGGGTTACAGCCCCTAACCCTAACCCTAACCCCTAACACCTAACCCCTAACAAACAACCGGATATTGACGGTGTAAATGAAAAAAATGACCTAATGACATGAAATTGAAAAGGGGTGCCTTAAGGTAAGGTAAAGTAAAGTCATCAGGGTGGCCTAAAGTCGGTATCAGCAAGTCAGCAAGGAAGTCTATCCCCTTTTCAATAGCGCTAGACCAAGGAGATTGTTTTGGCGTCGGTTAGTGCTAGCTAAGTAGTGACCAGACCGAATGAACAAGCGACTCGTTCCGGTAGCTAGATGAGAGCTAAGTCGGAAAGGGAAAGAAGGGTCTGACTTTGGTTTTGATTTTTTTGTCTTTTTTGCCTTAGGTAATATGGTCCAATCACTGAAGTTAAGTAGCGATGAGCCTGTTCAATAATTAATTCAGTGACGTAAGCTACATCAGGTACTGTAAGCAACCAAAATCCTTTGTTTATCAAAATAACTTGATTTGGCATTTAATTGACCTGAAAGAGGGTTGATATGCTGTAAAACAAAACAACCAACTAGTTCAACAAATAAACCAACCCAAACCAGATACCTCAAAAGTTTTTAGCCATTTGTGTTTCTGAATGCAAACTGAGGGATCATTTTGGTATTATGACCAAGTTGTAAATTGATCCCCTATTTATTGACCACATTAGATTCATAAGTAGTGTTGAGAATTTTGACATATAAGGCGTGTGTTAAAAGCCCACTTCTACTTATAGACTCGCCGAGAACCATGTGACCAAGATCTTGGCCAATCACTGGCAGTACTCTGCTGCTGTTATAATATTTATACAAGCTGTTCTGATCTTAGCTACTCACATCTGCTTTGAACCTTCGTGGACGACGGAACATAGGATTATATCACTGGACCTGTGACACTACGCAGGATAGAACTTATTCACTTACCAAAGGATTCCATAACTCAGGACTTATTCACTTACCAAAGGATTCCATAGCTCAGGACTTACTTACTTTAAGTCCTTTTCAACTGGCCAAGGATGGCGTTCAAACACTTAACAAGTAGTTATTATATTCAACAAATTTTGGTCAAGTCACACTGAAAATGTCAGTTCCTGCTAGATCCCTAACCCTAACCCGAGGGTGTTGCAAAATGATAACGGTCATACAATTAAGGAACATGGGTATCAATATATAGATTCATCTTGGATGATTTGGATGGTCTCATTTTTAACCCGAGGGTGTTGCAAAATGATAACAGTCATACAATTAAGGAACATGGGTATCAATATATAGATTCATCTTGGATGATTTGGATGGTCTCCTTTTTAACCCGAGGGTGTTGCAAGATGATAACGGTCATACAATTAAGGAACATGGGTATCAATATATAGATTCATCTTGGATGATTTGGATGGTCTCATTTTTAACCCGAGGGTGTTGCAAAATGATAACAGTCATACAATTAAGGAACATGGGTATCAATATATAGATTCATCTTGGATGATTTGGATGGTCTCATTTTTAACCCGAGGGTGTTGCAAGATGGTAACGGTCATACAATTAAGGAACATGGGTATCAATATATAGATTCATCTTGGATGATTTGGATGGTCTCATTTTTAACCCGAGGGTGTTGCAAGATGATAACGATCATACAATTAAGGAACATGGGTATCAATATATAGATTCATCTTAGATGATTTGGACGGTCTTATTTTTAACCAAAGGGTGTTGCAAGATGATAACGGTCATACAATTAAGGAACATGGGTATCAATATATAGATTCATCTTGGATGATTTGGAAGGTCTTATTTTTAACCAAAGGGTGTTGCAAGATGATAACAGTCATACAATTAAGGAACATGGGTATCAATATATAGATTCATCTTGGATGATTTGGACGGTCTTATTTTTAACCAAAGGGTGTTGCAAGATGATAACGGTCATACAATTAAGGAACATGGGTATCAATATATAGATTCATCTTGGATGATTTGGATGGTCTTATTTTTAACCAAAGGGTGTTGCAAGATGATAACGGTCATACTATTAAGGAACATGGGTATCAATATATAGATTCATCTTGGATGATTTGGACGGTCTTATTTTTAACCAAAGGGTGTTGCAAGATGATAACGGTCATACTATTAAGGAACACGAGTATTAATATATAGATAGCTAGAAATATTTTCTAGTGATATTTTTTGTTTAAAATTTGCTTTTTTTCCCACTTTCTTTACAGACTACTGTACCTTATCTTTTTCTTTAATTACAGCTTAAGTAATAACATATTCTCTCATCATAATAACATATTTTGGTCTAAGACATTTTTCTACAATTATAAGAAACAAACAGAGATTGTTCTTTTGTTCAATCTTAGGGAATTATAACAAAAAAAAAAAAAAATTTTACCCCCCCCCCAATTTTTTTTTTTTAACACTTTCTGAGAAGGTGAACAAGAGCAATACAACTATATCATTAGTCTTTATTCTAATAATTTTCCTGTCTTTATTATATTTACTTTCCTTGTGATAATATCTACATATTAATACTCATGTTCCTTAAAAGTACAACAGGTGTCATCATGCAACACCCTGTGGTTTTTATTATAAAAAAAGAAAGGGAAGAAAAAGGACATGCTATACAGAAAAAAATATAATAAGAGACAAAGAGAGTAGGGGAAAGATAGAGAGAGGAGTTGAGCGCGTGGAAGCGATAACACTAATCTGTTTCAATTGAATGTAATGAAAAGATGAAAAGAAGGAAAGAAGAGAAGAAAGAAAAAAAGAGTGAAAGAAAATTAAATCAAGATTATTATACTTTTTACATATTGAACTATTTAGCAATAGCTCTTAAGTAAACATATCAAACATTGTAATAACTAAATCATCATACTGTGATATATCCACAGGTCCTGCTAGTTACTTATAAATACTGAACTCATGAAGGCGAACAAAATGGCTTTAGAATACACTGACTGTACCTCTGTAGAGGAGTAAGCCCCCCCCCCTGCCACACCAACGGGTCCACCTGTTGGCTGTGGGTGGCAACCCATGATTCTGTCCTTAGGACAGAATCCTGGTGGCTGAGCAGTCCATGACATGCAACACTCTGGCCCTTATTTGGACTAGACGGGTGGGCAGAGAGGTCTCTCTAATCAAACGGCTAGTTACCCCAAGTCCAACAACCTACATATAGATTTACCAACCCCTCCGCACGAGCAGGATGTGATACATGGTCAATTTCTTTAAGCGGAGTTCAACAGGTTTTAATTCATAGTTTTCCTTCTCCTAGACCGGTTGCCTAACCAAGGTTAAAGAGCCCAGTCTGCCCTACTATTTATCCATAGCTGGAGGGAGAGTAGGATTCATACCTTTCCCAAGGGTATTAGCGCAAAGTGAAATGCAATTACACCATCTAGGATTTGAACTCGGGTCGACGAGTCCATTTCCCATGACTTTAACCATTACACCACGCGCTTCCCAACAACCTGTATGAGTGTCCCAACCCTATTGCCCTTATAGTCCACCCCCAACCCTTTTTATGATATATGTGCAAGAAGTCAGTGTCTTAGTGTCTTGGGTATGAAATTAAACAGCATCTAGTGGTGAAGTTTCAATTCTAGAGCTCTGGGGAATGTGGAGTACCTCTTTATCACCATTACTCCCAGGTCCACTCTGACCCAAAGGAGTAGTAATTGTTAGGGTATTGAAATTGAGTTTGAAGAAAAAAAATTGAATATACTACAAGAATGAATCAAAGAAAATGTCTTTGGCATAAAATAACCCAGCAAAGGTTGACATGCCATAAAATCCAACCAACCAATCTATTAATAAATACTGAACTCAGGACAACACACAAAATGCCTTGGTTCAGTTTTAAACAGCAAGGAATAATTATTTTATCATCCAGCAACTATACTATTTCAATATAAAGTATAAATATAATAATATATATAAAGTATAAATATAAAACAAGTATGAATATAATATAAATAAAATAAATAGAAAATAAAAATATTAACATTATTAAGAATATGAATAAATAATAAAAATATGAATGATAAAATAATAAATAATAATATAAAATAATATAAAATAAAATCATTCAAAAGTATGAATATAATAATATATATAACACACTGAAACAAATATAATCTTTTAATAGTAAAGCAGATGTCTGAGTTTTCCTTATGTGCACACCAGCTCTAATCATTCAAATAAGTCCTATAATAATTTTCTCTTATGGACTACTATGTGTGGACACACCAGTGTTGGCCAACCAGAAAAAAATTCCATTCACTAGAGCAGTGGTTCTTAACAAGAGGCTAAATGGTTCCAGGATATCATAGAACTTTTTTGGGCATCCAAGCAAGAAAAAAATATTTAATCATAAAAATACAACAGGATTTTTAAACATCAAATGGCAGGGTGGGGGGGGTTTGGGGTTTTGGTTTCCTCCATAGTAAAATAGGAATCACTACCCTCAGTTTTCCATAGTTATTTTGTTTTTCATGAATTTAAATTGAATTGAATTTTCATGTTTTTAAAACATTCAAACTTTGCCAAGATTCCCTATTTAGAAAACTTGAACCTATTTTAATTCGGTAATTATGAACTTTTATTTAGTAAATTAGGGTGTCCCAGAAAAAACAGAACCCACAAATTTTGTAATGAAACTGTTAATTTTTCCATTAAACAAATAAAATATTAATATATTATAAAATAAATTAGGGTTTAGGGTAAGGGTTAGGGTTAGGATTAGGGTTGGGCTTAGGGTTAGGGTTAGGGTTTAGGGTAAAGGTTAGGGTTAGGGTTAGGGTTGGGGTTTAGGGTTTAGGGTTAATTTAATGGGAAAATGAATAAATAATTTGGGTTCTGTTTTTTTCTGGGTCAGCCTATACAGGGTGATGCAGAAAAAACAGAACCCAAATTATTTATTTATTTTCCCATTAAACTAACTCTAAACCCCAACCCTAATCCTAACCCTAATTTATTTGTTTAATGGGAAAATTAACAGTTTTATTACAAAATTTGTGGGTTCTGTTTTTTCTGGGACACCCTAATTTACTAAACAAAAGTTCATAATTACCTATAATTCTTACATAGTATTTAATCTGGATATGTTGAAAATGAAGAGATCGATTCATATAATACTATTAGTTTATATACTATAATAAAATCCCCCTTTTTTAAAAATCTATTACCAAAACCCATTTAGGTTAGTTGGATTTACTTCATTTCAACCTTTGTTGTTTTTTTGTTTTTTTTTAATGTTTTGTTTGATTCGTTCTTGATGGCTATTTGATTTTCTTTTTTAAACTTAATTTTTTTAAACAATTATTTAAACTCATTTTTTTCTATTAAACCCATAGATGGGACCCTAACAGATACTACCACTCCGGATCAGAGTGGACCTGGGAGTATTGGCAATGAAGGTGTACTCCACATTCCCAAGAGCTCCAGAATTGGAATTTCACCATTAGTTAGAGTTTATGCCATACCCAAAACAATAAGACACTCAGCCACCACCTTCTAGCACATACATGATAAAAAGGATTTGGGCTGGCCATAAGGGTTGGGACAATCATATAATCACTAGGGCTTGACATGACCAGCTGATTGATCAGAGGAGGATTCTCCAATTGTCTGTCATGGACTGCTCAGCCACCAGGGTTCCAACCTTAAGTATCATGGGTTGCCCCCCTTGGCCAACAGGTGGCCCCCATTGGGGGGGATATTAACCCCCTGCAGAGGTGCAGTTGGTGTATTCTAAAGCCCCACTGACAGGACTAAAACCTATTTAAGAGAGAAACTGCAAAAAACCAAAAAACCAAAAAAAACAAAAAACAATTATACTCACGTGCAGTTGAATCTCGGATGAATATTCTTTTAAGGCGACCTTTGAATGAATGATCATTTTTTGAGTATTTTATGGGGCTGAAAGACAAAACATTGAGAATTAAAATTAACATCTATATTAATAATGTAGATTCAGTCTCTATTTGTCTGTAACCGAAACTACGTCACTGCTTACATCATAATACCAAAAATTGACAATACATAGAAAAAAGAACAACCCTGTAATCAGTTTTACAAATTGTTTTTACTCTCATCCGTTTTTCAACAACAAAAGGTTAATGAAAAAGTTTAAAAATAAATAGATACATATGATTTTGTGTCAAATTTATGTGTAAAATATTCAAATTTATTTAGATTATTTAAATAATTTAATAACTAATACATGTATGCACCATTTTATTAGACAGAACTAAGTTTCCATTTGAAATTGTTTTATGTTTTTTATTCTTTTAATAAATTTGATGATTTTATTTACTTATGATACAAACCTTCTGACATTGAATTTTTACCCTCCCCCCCCCATCAGGCAATATCTTTCAAAAATTAATTTTTACACCACCTGGAAGGCGTTTTTTGCTAGTTCCTATAAATAACTATAATTTATATACTTGTGTACAATACAAGTTAGTCAACTGTTAATTAAAACTTGACTTATCATCTAGTCACGTTGAAAGCATTGGTTCCCATCAGACCAACAAAGTTAAATATTAATCAGCTTTAAAATGAATTATCAATTAATTCTTTTAATTCACACACAAAAAAGTTTAAACACAGATCTAGGTACCTTAAACACATACAAATATTTCAACCAATCCCCACCACCCACATTGCAGTCCACCACAAATAAACAGAGCCAAAAAAACTAAAAAAAAACTCCCCCCCCCTGCTATTTCCAATCGAGCGAAGAATCCAGGAGGTAACACAAAAAAAAACATCAAAAACAACCAAATTACCCCCAGGCCGACACCACCACCCATGTGACCCCAAAGAAAAGAACTCAATATATAGGCTTTGATAGATCAGGCTTAATTCAAGCTAACTTTAGGTTGTTTGTTTGTTTTGTTTTATGATATATCAACCCATTTCAGGTCATTTAATGCCAAATCAAGTTATTTGATAAACAAAGGACTCGGGTTACTTAAGGTACCTGCTATTGCTTAAGTGGTCATTCAATTAAGTATTAAACAGCTGCATCGCTGCTTAACTTCAATGATCTAGCAGGAACCGGTACTTTCAGCATGACTTGACCAAATTTGTTAAACAGCATAACTACTTTAACAAATTTTATGTTTTAAATAAAAACATTAACTTCATTTGGTTTAGTTTGTTTAATGGTATTTACAGGTGTATTTTTGTAATAATTTTGTGGATGTATTTCATATCCAATTCATAATTTTCAATATATTTTTATTTCTCTCAAGGAGGACAACACCTCATCCATGTTAGTATACTCAAACAGATCCCTCATATTATTTATATTGAAATATTTCTTTCTGATTGGAGATGAAAATAAATGTATATCTTTTTGCAGTATTCTCTTCTAAATAAGTTTCGGTAATCAATAAAAAAAAAATGAGGATTTTATTAGTGTAGAAACTAATAGTATTATACAAATCATTCTCTTTATTTTGAACATATCCAGATTAAATTCTATGTAAGATTTATAATTGTTGTGAGGTTTTAAGGGGTCAAATAAGAACAAAACGACGGGTAATAAATGTAGAAAAATGTATTAACAGAAAGTAGACAAATACAATAGAGAGATGTGGAAATTACGTCTGACGAACAGAGTTATTGGCACTTGCATTGGCTTACTGCTAAGCCACAATTATCCCTGTTACTTATAGTAACCTGTTGGCGCATTCCATTAGTCTTATAGGGTGTATCACCTATAACAATAATTAACCCAAGTTTTGGGAAAGTTGGCTGCCTTTAATGTCTTTTGTTTTTTTTTAATAAATAATTCAAAAACATTTTTGATCACATTACATTCATAACAGCATAACTACTTTTGAATATAATGTGGTCAAGAACTTTTTAAAATTATTTATCGACCTGGCAACTGTTGATTGTTTTAGTTGCAATCTGCCAGTAATTTCACAAGTGCTGTATTCTTCTTCATTAAGAATTTTGATCTGTACATACATCTCTGAGGAAATTCTTTTACTAGGCAGAGTCACTATTACCACACTTTGTATCACTATAATTCACGACTAAATCACAATTCTAATCACAGCTAAATCCCACCTGAATGAGAACACGCAATAAAAATGAATACTCTTTGATTGGAAAAATAATGTGTCATCCAATTTGACCAATCAAAATGAGTCTATCAAATGTGAAATGAATGAATGAACCCTGTGATGGAAAAGTACGGGAAAAATGTGAGTCATTCATTCTTGCCAATAGTGTATATACAAATGGTAGTTTCATTGATGAATAATTGGTTGGGCAAATTTGTTTAATAGCATATTAAACTTCATGGGTTATTTAATGCCAAAGCCATCCTTGTAGAAAAACAGTAGTGGTATTATTTAACCCATAGTTAATAATTCCACACAACCAACAATTAAGGAATTTAGGATTTAAAGGAATTAAATTAAGAATATATGTATATTAACATATATATATATATATATATATATATATATATATATATATATATATATGTATAGTAATATAATATATGTAATATATGTATTACAGAATGTATTATAAGTATAAGAATGTATTATAATATAATATATGTAAATTAAGGAAATAAAGTCCTTTATAATGCATATGTATGAAGTTTCTAAGATATATGAAAGTTTGTCAAAAACCTTCATATATATATATTTACCAACCCCTCTGCACGAGCAGGATGCGACACAAGGTCAATTTCTTAAGCAGAGTGTAACAGGTTTGAATTCAGAGTTTTCCTTCTCCTAGACTGGTTACCTAGCCATGGTTAAAGAGTCCAGTCTGCCCTACTATTTACCCATAGCTGGAGGGAAAATCGGATTCATACCTTTCCCAAGGGTATTAGCGCTATGTGAAATGCCAACAGCTTCGTCCAGGAATTGAACTCGCATTCAAAAACCTTCATATATGTTATTTACACATACACATTTCATATATCATATTCACACACACGCATTTCATATATCATATTCACACATACACATTTCATATATCATATTCATACACACGCATTTCGTATATCATATTCACACACACGCATTTCATATATCATATTCACACATACACATTTCATATATCATATTCACACACACGCATTTCGTATATCATATTCACTCACACGCATTTCATATATCATATTCACACACATGCATATCATATATCATATTCAGCTAGGTTTTTAAAAACAAATTAAAATTAATTAAATCTATTATTTAAGGTCAAACTTTTGTCTAAAATGATAAGTAGTAACATAATGACCATCATTAAAAAAAGAAAAATATCATTACATATGCAGTTTATTTTTAAAAGACTTAAAACCATTTGCTTTGGTCAATTTCGACGCAATCCGCCATTCAGCCTCTTTTTCAATGGTTTTAGGCGCTTGTTTATAATTTTAACGTAACATTTGGGATGGAAAAAAATTTTACCAAAAATCAGGTAATTATCCGATTTTAATGAAATTTTCAGTATTGATTTATCAATTAATAAATTTTATAATGCATCAGTTATTTTATTTCAAAACTTTAATTTTGTATTTTTGCTATGAAAAATTCATTTATAAAATTCATTTAAAATACTTAAGCCTGATGTTAAGTTTAAAATGTTATATTTTTAGATTATAAAAATAAGTATCTACTTAATGCAAACCTTATTTTTTTCGAAAAAAGTATGTTTTGAAGAAAAACTCTATTGAAAATGTACCCCCTCCCCTTTTTAAGCAGAAAAAACATCGATGTATAATTTTTTCTTTTATAAAATAATAGCCAATTAAATAATTATCGAAATGAGTAAAAAAGAAATCTCCAAAAAATTAATCATTTATTATTTTTTTACATTTTATTTTTCGATTTTTGGTACTTATTTTCTCATAGAACAGCAACCGTAAAACATTTTTTTGTTTCTATTCATAACTTCGGTCTTTTATCTCTTTATTTATACTGTAATTAGTATCGAAAATGACCAACTCGCAAAAAATGTTACGCCCCCAACATAAGGAGGGTCAAAATTAAGTGACCTGAAAAAAATGAAAAAGTTTTGAAATAAAATACGTAATGCATTATAAAGATCATTCATTGATACATAAGCACTGAAAATTTCATTAAAATCCGATAATTCCCTGATTTTTGGTTAATTATTTTCCCTAGGGGTGGGGAAAAGTCATTTTGTCAAAAATGCATTTTAGGCCCATTTTGGGTATAGCTAATATTCACACACATTCAACCTCTTTTTCAATGGTTTTAGGTGCTTGTTTACAATTTTAACATAACATTTGGAATGGAAAAAAATTTACCAAAAATCAGGTAATTATCCGATTTTAATATATCATATTCACACACATGCATTTCATATATCATATTCACACACACACATTTCATATATCATATTCACACACATGCATTTCATATATCATATTCACACACATATACATTTCATATATCATATTCACACACATGTATATCATATATCTTATTCATATGTATGCATTTCATATATCATATTCAATTCACACATATGCATTTCATATATCATATTCATATATATGCATTAAAAAGAACTTTTCTTGATACACATCTTTGTCCATTTTCTTTTTTGTATCTAATTTCTTTATGTATTTTCTTTTCTATTTAATTTTGCTTTGGTAATAAAATATGTTCAATTGTATGAATTTCCTTTATATTCATTCTTGAGAGGAAAATACTTTTCACAATCTTACCAACTAATGTAACATAAATCCTTAATAGGAGTGTGGATACTGATGTCTGTTTCAAAAAAGATCAGAATAATTCATCATTCTGTTCTATAGTTGGCATTCATCATAGCAACTGATTCACTTCATGAAACTTAAGCTTTCTCTTAAAAATCATGTAGTGTCTATAATGTGAAAAGTACATGTGAGATGTTTAAGAGTTGTTGAGGAACTCATCATTCACAATGACATGACACACACCTTACATTATTCTTTTAAGATAACTGCTTTTGAGTCAAATTTCCATCAATGCGCTTGCTGTTATATTCACGTATGGTAATGTAGGGGGGTGAGAAAAAAGAGAGGAGAAGAGAGAAGAGGAGAAGGGAGAGGAGAAGAGAGAAGATAGGAGGAGAGAAGAGGAGAAAAGAAGGAAAGAAAAAAGGGAATATAGAGGAGAGAATAGAGAGGAAAGAATAGAGAGGAGAGGAGAGAGGAGAAAGGAGAGAGAAAAGGGAGGACAAAAGAGAAGAGGAAAAGAAAAGAGAGAAGAGGAGAAGGGAGAGGAGAAGAGAGAAGAAAGGAGGAGAGAAGAGGAGAAAAGAAGGAAAGAAAAAAGAGAATAGAGAGGAGAGGAGAGAATAGAGAGGAGAGAGGATAAAGGAGAGAGAAAAGGGAGGACAAAAGAAAAGAGGAAAAGAAAAGAGAGAAGGGAGAGGAGAAGAGAGAAGAAAGAGAAGAGGAAAAGAAAGGAGGAGAGAAGAGGAGAAAAGAAGGAAAGAAAAAAGAGAATAGAGAGGAGAGGAGAGATAACTGCTTTTAAGTCAAATTTCCATCAATGTGCTTGCTGTTATATTCACGTATGGTAATGTGGGGGGGGGAAGAAAGAGAGGAGAAGAGAGAAGAGAAGGGAGAGGAGAAGAGAGAAGAGGAGAAAAGAAAGGAGGAGAGAAGAGGAGAAAAGAAGGAAAGAAAAAAGAGAATAGAGGAGAGAATAGAGAAGAGGAGAGAGGAGAAAGGAGAGAGAAAAAGGGAGGACAAAAAAGAAGAGGAAAAGAAAAGAGAGAAGAAGAGACGGTTGCCCTGATGAGGACAATGTTGTATCATTTACCATTTCTTGTGTCATGATAAAGAAATGAATGACAAACAATGAAAGTTTAACAGACAAGAAAAGGTGGATTTATAAATCTTATACAACAAATAATTTATAGCGTCAAAAAAGACAGTTTAGCAAAAAGTTCTGGTTGGTTGGTGGTTAAGGTCACAAAGGTTTACTTGCTTCATATTGTCATGGTAGGGAAAGGTTGGCCTTTGAGTGTGGCTTACAGCAGTTCTTTTGATGACATTGTATTTAATGGGCCGGGTTTAACTCAGTTGGTAGAGCACTCACCAAGGAATTGTAAGGTTCCAGGTTCAATACTGGTCGCCACCAACTCAGCGCATCAATAGCACAGATTGGGTAATCTGATCTGTGCAGTAAAGTTGGGAACTGAACGTAGGTGTGGCGCTCCACCTAAGCAAAAATAATCACCCTGGTCTAACGCTAGCAAAAAGCTGATAGCGACAATAGGCCGCTCCAACTTTTTTATTTTTTTTATTTATTGGGTAAACGTGTATTCTTCTTGGTAGCACAAGGGGAGTGGATGAGCATTCTTCTTTGCAACACAAATTAAGTGGTTTGGTTTGGTTTGGTTTGTTTTACGGCATATCAACCTCAGTGGGTCATTTAATGCTGATAAAGTTTTGAAATAAATCAATTCTTAATGGATAATACAATTTTTTTTATAAATACATTTTTCTATTTAACCCATAGATGGGACCCTAACAGGTACTACCACTCCGGGTCAAAGTGGACCAGGGAGCAATGGTGATGAAGGGGTGCTCCACATTCCCCAAACCTCCAAAACTGGAACCTCACCATCAGATAGAGTTTAACGTCATTCCCAGGACATGTAGACCCGCAGCCACCGCCTTCTAGCACCCATATGATAAAAAGGGGTTGGGGCTTGCCATAAGGGCAATAGGGTTGGGAAAATCATATAGGTGCTAGGGCTTGACGTGACCAGCCGATTGATCAGAGGGGGCCTCTCCACCCGCCTGTCTAGCCCAAGATATTAAATTAAGTGGTCAAGCGTTCTTTTCCTTGGACTGGCTGCAAATAGAGCCATAATGAGGGGGTCAATATGTGGTATTCAGGGTGTGTGGATTAAACTAGCTATTCAGTAGTAATGGATATGCAAGATGAGCTTGTTCACCATTACACCATTTTTTCAGCCTGGCTTCTATCTTTGAATTTCTCCCCTTCGCACAGTAAGCAGCCATAATCAACAGATTGAGACTAATTTTAAGGATTCCATTCCCGGGTTATTCTTTGTATTTTCTGTGCATCTACATTTTCAATGTCTTTACACAATCACCAGAATAAGTGAGAACTTTGTATGAATACCCCTGATCAGATATACAGTATTGGCTAGAATGAATGACTCTCATGATATGATGCTGAACGAGATATGACCATGTAAGAGTCTCTATCAACGAAATTAACGAAATCTATTTTGAATTGGACAAATCAAAGTGTAAAGACGTTGATTTTCGCGACTTTAACAAGGAAAATATTATATCAACGAAATTAACGAAATCTATTTTGAATTGGACAAATCAAAGTGTAAAGACGTTGATTTTCGCGACTTTAACAAGGAAAATATTATATCAACGAAATTAACGAAATCTATTTTGAATTGGACAAATCAAAGTGTAAAGACGTTGATTTTCGCGACTTTAACAAGGAAAATATTATATCAACGAAATTAACGAAATCTATTTTGAATAATTCAAACTAGACCGACCGAACGAACGAGAATTTTCTTGCTAAAAATTGTTGACCAAAGCATTACAAAGCATTTCTACAGCGAGGAGTATACAGACCGAAAGATAGCCAAAAGAATGAAATAACAAGCCAAAATGTCAGTAAAAAGGAAGCCATGGGTAGCAGCGTGGTGGATGTGAGAAACGGCAGATGATCCCATACTGGGACAATGGCGGGGCTCATATGATGCTGGGCGGAGGAACCCTAAACGGGTCAACGGCCAGGATCAAACAGTTCAGTTAGGAAACTACTACTCCTCATCTCTAAGACTGGCGCCTATTGATGAGTCAACAGCCACCGATAGATATCCATGACATTCATGGATATCCGCGCTGAAAGCGCGACATGATGATGATGATGAAGAGTCTCTTATGCAGCACATGTTTATGTAGGAAGAGGACTATAAAAGATTTGTGTAGAGTGCTCTTTGTGAATAAGCTGTGAAGTTGAGAATAGCCATATGTGCTAACTGTTGGTGCTGTGGGGAGAGGGGCATAAATGGTTTGGTTGTCTGTCATGAATATTCATGATCTGTTGGTGTGTCATTGTGATGACTCAAGCTACAGAGAAAAAAAAGATTAGTTTATTGGATTTTATGGCATGTAAACCCTATGTTATTTTATGCCAAAGATGTTTTGTTTGATTAATTTTTGATGGGTATTCAATTCTTTTAATCACATTTTTTCAATTCTTTTTTATTTTTTATTTAACCCATAGATCTGACCATAAGAGGTACTATGACTCCGGGTCAAAGTGGACTTGGGAGCAATGGTGATGAAGGGCTACTCCACACTCCCCAGAGCTCCAGAAATAGAATTTGCCATCAGATAGAGTTTAGAAGGGCCAAAGTAGAGTGTTGCGTGTTATGGACTGCTTAGCGATCAGGGTTCCATGAAAAAGAAAGAGAACAAAAGAGGAAATTCCAATGTATTTAGAGGCACTGCTGATGGAGCCATAGTCAAAATTAAAAAAAGGAAAATTTTGACGACGATTTGCAACTTCTGATTCAAAATACTTGACTTTTAAAAAAATTTTTTAACGAATCTTGAAATATTTTTTAAACTAAAATATTTATGTGCAGTTTAGAAAATATTTCAAGATTCATTAAATAAGTGAAATAAAACAATTACTAACCTGACTTACCAAAAAAAGTCAAGTATTTTGCATTGGATTTTAAAAATTAATTTTAATTTCAAAATTGATGTGTTGCAAATCGTCATCAAAATTTTCCATTTTAATTTTGACTATGATTTGTAAGTTTAGCCGTTTTCTTTTATGGTGGTAGTGGGGCAGATTGGTCAATGGAACAGGGGTGACAAAGGTAACACTATGCAACTGTTGGGGAATGTCATTTAAGAATATTGGATTTCAGGAGCTGTTGATTTTTTTTCAGGATTGAACAATTGAAGATTGTTATCATATTAATCTTTTCTGTCTTATGCTTTTTTTCTTTCTTTGTCTATATTTATAAGATCATTTACAACTTGGGGCAAAAAAAAAAAAATAATGAAATAATAAAATATGCTTAGCCCAGTTTTTTTTTGTTGTTGTAAAGGAATGCAAACAAGTGTGAAGCGATACATACTAATTATAGTACAAATTGTCATTCAGACAAGGTGTCCTGCAGAAATGCACACACCCTCTATTATTATTCTAAGAAATATATATATATATATATATATATATATATATATATATATATATAGGGTCATCAGACTCATCTTTTCCTTTTTTTATTAACAGGGCCAGACATAATACATTTTTATTTTTTCACAACCAGTTAATTTCTTCACATTTTAACAACAGCCATTGTTAATAGACACCTCTAAATAAATACTTAGTGAGATATTTTTCAAAATTACAGTCAAGTCACACTAAAAGCACCAGTTCCTTCAAGATCACTGAAGTTAAGCAGCGATGAGCCTGTTCAATAATTAATTGGGTGACCACTTAAGTAACAGCAGGTACTGTAAACAACCCAAATTATTTGTTTATCAAAAATGACTTGATTCAGCATTACATGACCCAAAAAGGGTTGATATGCCATAAAACAAAACAACCAACCTGTTCAACAAATAAACCAACCCAAACCAGATACCTCAAAAGTTTTTAGCCATTTGTGTTTCTGGATGCAAAGTGAGGGATCATTTTGGTATTATGACCAAGTTGTAAATTGATCCCCTATTTATTGACCACATTAGATTCATTAGTAGTTATGCTATTCAACAAATTTTGGTCAAGTCACTCTGAAATGTCAGTTCCTGCTAGATCAATGAAGTTAAGTGCCAATTAGCCTGTTCAATACTTAATTGGATGATCACTTAAGCAACATCAGGTACTGTAAACAACCTGAGTCCTTTGTTTATCAAAATGACTTGATTCAGCATTAAATGACGTGAAAGAAGGCTGATATGCCGTAAAACAAAACAACCAACCTGTTCAACAAATAAACCAACCCAAACCAGATACCTCAAAAGTTTTTAGCCATTTGTGTTTCTGGATGCAAACTGAGGGATCATTTTGGTATTATGACCAAGTTGTAAATTGATCCCCTATTTATTGACCACATTAGATTCATAAGTAGTGTTGAGAATTTTGACATATAAGGCGTGTGTTAAAAGCCCACTTCTACTTATAGACTCGCTGAGAACCATGTGACCAAGATCTTGGCCAATCACTGGCAGTACTCTGCAGCTGTTATAATATTTATACAGGCTGTTCTGATCTTAACTACTCACAACTGCTTTGAACCTTCGTTGTAAATTGATCCCCTATTTATTGACCACATCAGATTCATAAGTAGTTATGCTATTCAACAAATTTTGGTCAAGTCTGTTCCTGCTAGAAGTTAAACAGCAATTAGCATAGTATTATCTGCATTATTCAGACTATTGTCCTCATCTCCATTGTTATCTGTACAATGTTTTGGCCAATGTGCCCTCCGAAGTGCCCGAGTCCGAGATGGTTCCCCCGTCTGACGAGAAATACCTGAAGAAGGCTGGAGAGCATATCAGCCGAAACGTTGTACACATAACAATGAAGATGAGGACAATAGTCCGAATAATGCAGATAATACTAATCATCAAGCCTCATCTCAAAGATTTCAGAGAAATAGCAATTAGCCTGTTCAATACTTAATTAGGTGACCACTTAATTGACAACAGGTGCTGTAAACTATCCGAGTTCTTCATTTATCAAAATGACTTTATTTGGCATTAAATAACCCTAAAAGGGTTGATATGCCATAAATCAAAACTAACAAACAACCATATCTTAAAAAAACTAAAAATAAATGAGCCTAAATTTAAACAACAGGACAAAGGATTATAAAAAAATATAAAATTAAAATTGACTTACATAAACATTAACAAAGCACACTAGCATAGTATATATATATATATATATATATATATATATATATATATATATATATATATATATATATATATATATATATATATATATATATAGTATTTTTTTTAAATTGGAGGAAGGAAAATATAGTGCTCGATTACATTTGAAAGACCTGTATTTAATATATTCTATACATTACTGGCAGATTATTACCGTCAGTTTCAAGGCATCATATGCCTTTTGTCAGATAAATCGACTTCGAAGTGATATCTCGAAAAAAGATTTAAAAATTGTATAATCTAAAGTAAATTACCGAGCAAATGATACAAAGCTAAAGACTAAATTGGAATAAAACATTTCAAACTCTTAATGTAGAAAAAGAAAATTATTACATCCAAATTGTGGTAGGCTATGAATTCAAGGGTGTAAAATTTTACCATAGTCTAATGGACAGATATTAGTGGAATATGAACATTTAAAAAAAAAATTAAACGACAACATTGTCAGTGTTGATATATTAATTAATAAAATATATAATTCATTAGTTATTTTATTTTAAAACTTTTCAGGTCAGTTAACTTTAAACCACGTATCTTTGAGAATCTGTGTTATGCCTCAAAGATACGTGGTTCAAAGTTAACTGACCTCAAAAATGTTAAAGTTTTTAAATAAAATAACTGGTGCATTATATATGTTATTCATTAATATATCAACACTGAAAATTTCATTAAATTTGGTTAATTCCCTGATTTTTTGGTATTTTTTTTCTTTCGGTGGAGTAACATACGATGGTGGAATTTAAGTCCGTTAAGTTCGATTTAGTATTATCTGCGTTATTCGGACTATTGTCCTCATCATCATTGTCATCTGTACAACGTATTGGCCGATGTGCCCTCCGGCCTTCTTCAGGTATTTCTTGTCTGACTCGGGAACCTTCTTGTCGTAACCAGGAACCTTCTTTTCCAAATCGGGAGCCGTCACGGAACTTTGAACCTAACCCTTTATTCAGTCCACGGGGGTATCCTGTTCCCATTTCGCTAACCATAGCTGGGGTTGAGGCGTTAAGCTGTGTTGACTATTATTCTATTACTGCTGCCCTTGACCAGGATTGAACCTGCAGTCCAGAGATAACTATCACTTAGAACTGTCTTAACCTAACTCCTTTGTCCGCTAGGCCATGTGTCCAATGGCTCTCGAGTCCGACAAGAAATACCTAAAGAAGGTCGGAGGGCACATCGGCCGAAACGTTGTACAGATAACAATGAAGATGAGGATAATAGTCCGAATAACGCAGATAATACTAATCATCAAGCCTCAATCTCAAACATTCAGAGAAAAAGTTCGATTCAACCTATGATTTTTTTTTTTAGTTTGTCCACATTCCTTCGAATTGAACCAACTTTATTTAACCAGTATCTTCTCCCATTTGATAACGAAGACAATTCCGAAAATAACAATTTTTTTCAATAATTTCAACAGATTTTTGTCTCACAATGCATAACAGGTTTTTTTTTTTATCTAAAAGTCATTTTTATCTAAATACTTATTTAAAGCATACGATTCGTCTCCCATCATGAGGAATATTTTGTTGCTTTTCTCCTCCAATGAAAATTCTTTCTCATATAACAACGTGAATCATTTAAAGATTGTGAGATGAGAAATATGATCTTAATACATCAGATTGAATTGTCAAAGATATTGGCCCAAAGGAAATGCTTCAATAACTTAAGCAATTTAAACAATTCAGTCAAGGTTTCTTATAGCAAACGATAACAAGGAATAATATTACAACTGTGGGCTATTAACCGAAATTGTCTCTTAGAACTCCATGGTATTTTGAACATTAAAAAAAATAAATGAAGATACGGTTAAATGCGGATAAAATTGTCTTTTTACATAAAATAGAAATAAATTGAAAAAATAATACCAAAAGGGTAATAATTTTTCTACTTTACTTATATTATAGCGTTGTTTGTAATCGTCATGAATATATATATATATATATATATATAATATATATATATATATATATATATATATATATATATACTAGCAAAATAAAAAAACACCCCCCGGGCGACGTCAAATAAATATTGCCTAAGGGGATGGGAGTTGAAAATTTAATATCAGAGAGTTTGTATCATAAGTACAGTAAAATCATCAATTTTATTAAAGGAGTAAAAAATAAAATAAATTTATTAAAGGAGTAAAAAATATTAAAAAAATTGAAATGAAAACTTAGTTCTGATATCTTTAAATATATATTAAAATAAAACAAACTATATAGATAGATAATACCAGGTATGTATTTATTAAAACTTGTTTAAAAAAACAATTAGGACTGTTTAACATTGCATGCTCAAATTTGAGTGTAATTATTCTACGTTATGATGTTTTAGGTAGTGTGACGTAATCAGTGACGTCGTTTTTGTTACAGACAAAAACCGGAAGCGAATCTCAATTATTAATATATATATATATATATATATATAATATATATATATTATATAATGTTTTATTAAAACCTATTAAACCCTGCTTAAGAAATTGACTGTGTCATATCCTGCACATGCGGAGGTGGGTTGTTATATATAACAACCCCCTCCGCATGAGCAGGATGTGACACAGTCAATTTCTTAAGCAGAGTTTAATAGGCTTTAAGTCAGTTTTCCTTCTCCTAAACCGGTTACCATATCATACTTATAGAGCCCAGTCTGGGTGCCCCAGAAAAAACAGAACCCAAATTATTTATCTGTTTTCCCATTAAACAACCCTAAACCCCAACCCTAACCATAACCATAACCCTAACCATAACCATAACCATAACCATAACCCTAAACCCTAACCATAAACCCCCCTAGTTAAAATTAACAGTTTTATTACAAAATGTGTGGGTTCTGTTTTTTCTGGGTCACCCTAATTTTCCCACCGATTTGCAAGTTTAGTCAGTATGTTTTTTTTCTTCCATCACCACTTCAGTATCATTTTTAAAAGTTTAAACGGCAACTTTGCTAAGTAACAGCGGAATGCCCCAGTCTGCAACATCTCTATCAGTACACAATGTTATTTTACCCAATGTCATTGCTATTATATCACGTAGAGAGTTACAATGTGTTATGACTGCCAGATTTTTATATTGTCAAATTTATTTGTTCCTTTTTTCTTTCTTTCTGGGTTTTCTGTCTAAAATTTTCTCTAAAAGATCTAGTAAGTAAAAAACGTAAATTCAACAGAATGGGCGAGTATATATATATTATATATATATATATATATATATATATATATATATATATATATATATATAATCTGAAACACGTGTTGCGTATGTGAAATAAAAAGAATAAAACATTTTTTCTGAGAACGATACATTTTGAGGACCTTCTTCTTTTTTTATAAAATATTACATTTTCTCCCGTTGGAACCAGAACAACATTTTATTTATATATATATATATATATATATATATATATATATATATATATATATATATAAACTCCCTCGGTGTTTTTTCATTTGGCCACTACAATACTGATGATTATTTTAAGAAAGTACGGGTGTGTTGGTCTTTTCTTTTTAAAAAAAATATTTTCCCTAAATATCAATTTGAAATTTTTAATTTTTAAAACTGTTTTTTTCCCACACCAGTTGAGTTTAGAAATCATATATATATATATATATATATATATATATATATATATATATTTATTTGTTGAATTTTTTTAAATATAATTATTTTCGATAGGCAACTACCCAGGTTTCAGGCAATTTTGCCATCATCAGGTTTCTAATAATTCTTCTGGTGTTTATGCTAAGACATTTCTTGCTATTATGTTTTTGGACCGCAAATTACGTTGGTTGATTATTGTGGACGCTCTTTATGCTTTGGATTTTATTTTTGAATTTTTGAATTTCTGCATTCTTAAAAAAAAATGCTCATAAATATATATATATATATATATATAAAGAGGGGCAGGGAAAAATAACTGACAAGGCATTCTGAACAAGATACACACCTTTGAATTTTTTTTTTATTCCATTTAATTTTTACCTTTTATTCTAGTGACCAACTAAAAATCTCCAAAATGGGGCCTCCCCTACCCTAGTTTGTTTTAAATCAAGAATTTCATATAGAAATATGATCATGTATTTTTATCTATTTATTAATTTACTTCTTATCAAATTTATGTGGAAGTCACACATGAAAGTGACAAACATAACCTAGCTGTTGCAAATGATTTTCAATACTTGATTCTATGCTGTATAATATCATTCTCAAATAATATCATAATTTGGTTGCTATTATAAGGATGGTGCATAGTTATTAGATACTTTGCATACAAATAACTCCGACGAAGGTTAACGGACAAAACATTTAATATACACAGCACATGGATAACAGTAGATACAACGTACATAGTAAAAGAGTACATATAAAAAGGGGTACACAAATAAAGATAAGACACATTCATGAAAGGTACATTATAACATAAAAGAGTACAGACATGAGACTAGCGATAGTCCATGCTGTAAAGAACTTACAGTAATGTAAGGGGGCGGAGCTCCAACGAGAGGGGTTAGATAAAATCTACCCCATGTGGCTCGTAGTTGCTGAAACAGGAAAAGAGAGCGAAAGGCTTTGAACCCGGCGCTTAAATACTATGGTGCCCTAGCAGGCACCAACGAACTAAAAGGAGCAGACAACTCCACCAGGCGAATACAAACTAACGCTACACTATCAATCTGAACTGATTTGTTCTCCTGTGAAACATTTTTCAGCAAGAAACCTTTAGCATGAAACTTAATAAACCCCTTTGACCCATTTGATTCAATCACAGTATCTTCTACATAAACTGTACAAGTATTTTTTGAGTTTGAATTGCATTTTTGGTTCTTATATAAGTGGTAATGTAGGCGGAGTGGCCTATTGTCGGTATCTGTCAGACAGCAAGGGAATCTATCCCCTTTTCACTAACACTAGACCAGTGAGATTGTTTTTGCGTCTGAAGTGGAGCACCACAGCTACCATCAGCTCCCCGCTTTACCACACCGATCTACTCATGCGCTGAGTTGACAAGGGCTGGTAGCGAACCCGGAACCTCGTGGTTCTCTAGGCGAATGCTCTACCGACTAAGCTAAAGAGGTACAAATTGTACCTAAAGTTACCAAAATATTCCAAAACTTTTGACTCACCCTAATGTCAGTTATCAAAGTTGACGGATTAGCCTATTGTCGGTATCATTCAGACAACAAGGGAGTCTATCCCCTTTTCCCTAACGCTAGACCTGGGAGATTGTTTTTGCGTCTGAGGATCTACTCATAGGCTGAGTTGGCAAGGCCTGATAGCGAACCTGGAACCTCGTGGTTCTCTAGGCGGATGCTCTACCGACTGAACTAAAGCGGCCCTAATTGTGTCTAATGTTACCAGAATATTGCAAAACTTTTGACTGATACTATTTAATTTTGTGTCTATTCATTTAGTCTTTACTGCAGCTGTTGAGATTTCAAATATTTTTCCGTCTGATACATTCTAACTTGATGAAATTGATCCGTGTGCTTGAAACTGATCACTTTCTGGTGAAATTGATCAGTGATTTCAAAGACAACCAGGGGTCAAATATGGTGTGAGATGCAGTGGTAAAAATCAGCTGAAATCTTATCTGGCCGAATGCTAATTTTAGAATGTGTAATTTTGTAACAATTACTCGACATTTTTGAAACTGTCATTAGATATCATGAATAACTTTAGAACCTACAGGCCAAAAGTGGAACCTCACAAGCTGATTTGTTTATGGTATTTAATTTCACTCACAACTCGAAAGAATCTCGGAAGAAATATATGGAGAAAAAAATAATCACAATTTAGAATTTAACTTTTTTCTGATCGCTTTAAAAAAAAAAATGAGTAAAATAATATTTGAAATAAGCAAAATTTTTATTGAGGTTGTTGGTTGATTTATTTGGATTTTACGACATGTCAACCCTTGTTGGGTTAGTTTATGCTGAAGACATTTTAGTTTTATCTATTCTTGATGGATATTGAAAAAATCTTTAAAACTCAATCTTTTTTAACTCAATTTTTTCAGCACGTTTTTAAACTCGTAAATGGAACTCTAACAGGTATTACCAATACAGGTCAGAGTGGACCTGGGAGTAATGTTGATGAAGGGTTACTCCGCACTGCCCAGAGCTCCAAAATTGGAACTTCACCATTAAATGAAGTTTGACGTCATACTCTGGACACTAAGAGCCCCAGACTCCGCCTTTTAACACATATATGGTAAAGTGTTTGGGGGTTGCCATAAGGGCAATAAGGTTGGGACAATCATGTAGGTGCTAGGGCTTGACGTGACCAGCCGATTGATCGGAGGGGGGGCTTCTCCGACTGGTCGTTTATCCTAACTAAGGACCAAAGTGGAATGTTGCATATCATGGACTGCTCAACCACCAACAATCCAACCTTAGGCATTACGGGTCACAAATCACGGCCAACATTTGGTCCCATTATGGGTACTTTATCCCTCTGCTGAGGTGCTGTGGGTGTATTCTTTTGCCCTAGCCGACAGGGCGGTTTGTTGAGGAATTCAATGTGATGATAATGACTAATTAGTGCGTTTTCCAATTAAAACTGAATATCATTTGTCTTAAATTTTTAGATGAGACTTGATAATTTGCATTTAGATTTTTTCAGACTATTGTCCACATCTTTTTTTTTTTTTTTTACATAGCGTTTCGGCTGATGTACCGTCCGGTCATCAAGTATTTCTTGTCCGATTTTTTTTAAAGATGAGGCTTGATAATTTGTATTATTTAGGTTTTTCAGGCTGTTGTCCTCATCTTTATTATATGCACAACGTTTCGGCCGATGTGCCCTCTGGCCTTCTTTAGGTGTTTCTTGTCGAACTCGGGATCCTTCATGTCGTAATCGAAGGATTTCACGGAACTTCGAACCAAACCCCTTATTGGACACATGGCACAACGGATATATATATTTACCAACCCCTCCGCACGAGCAGGATGCGACACAAGGTCAATTTCTGAAGCGGAGTTTAACAGGTTTGAATTCAGAGTTTTCCTTCTCCTAGACTGGTTACCTAGCCATGGTTAAAGAGTCCAGTCTGCTCTGCTATTTACGCATAGCTGGAGGGAGAAGTGGATTCATATCTTTCCCAAGGGTATTAGCGCCATGTGAAATTCTAACAGCTTCGTCCAGGAATTGAACTTGCGTTGACGAGTCCATTTCCTACGACTCTAACCATTAGACCACCACTCCATGGCACAACAGATATAAGGGTTGAGTTAATACAGTTCCAAGAGACCATTATCTGTAGGCTGCATGTTCAGTCCTGAACAAAGTTGATAATAACTTATCACTTGTATCTGGTCATGGTTAAGAGAATTAGAACTGTCTACTTCAATGGATCAAATAAAGAATTCGTTTCAAAGTTCCGAGAAATCTCCCGATTACAACAAGGTTCATAAGTTCCACAAGAAACACTAAAGAAAGCAGGAAAGCACATAGACCAAAAACGTTATGTATATAAAAATTAAGATGAGGTCAACGGTCCGAAAAATCTAAATAATACAAATATAAAAGTGAATGAATTTATCATTTCAAATAAAATTTTCTATTCGTACAATAATCACATTCATTAATGTTGTTCAATAAAATAGGGATTAATTATCTGCCCATGACAGTAAGGGACCAATTAACGCACTACTGTAGATTGGTGCCCAATTTGACTCCTTTTTAGAATCATTTGTAATGCTGAACACCTCTACATCAAGACGTCAAGTCAGTCCCAGAACCAAGATGAACTTGAGCAAATAAGTCTGACTGCAACGCCATTAAGTTTGCAACTCTTGTATTTTTGAATATACGTTTCTACTTTCAAATTGTTTAAATCATCATCGAAATCTGTACGCCTATGTGGGAAATATATGCAACTCTTGTATTTTTCGAATATATGTTTGTACTTTCATAGTGTTTGTTAAATCTTCATCCGAAATTGAAGGTCTATCTGTTAATGTAGTAAGCATATGGGGCCCAACAAAAAAGACCATAATGCTGCGTTCTCAAATCTAGAGATTTTAAAATTGAAGAATAAGAAACCAAAAATGAAGGAGGTATACAGAACACATTCTTCAAAATTTTGGGTTCCCAAGTGAATGATGTGGCGCCAATTCAGTCTACCTATTAATCTACCACATCAGATTTTCTTTTACACACACGCACACACACACACACACACACACACCATTTATACGAAACATTGATCCATCTACCCTAGTTTCACCTTCAAGGATCTTCAGGATAAAAATGACACACACACACACAACACACACACACACACACACACATATATATATATATATATTATATATATATATTTACCAATCCCTCCGCACGAGCAGGATGCGACACAAGGTCAATTTCTTAAGCGGAGTTCAACAGGTTTGAATTCAGAGTTTTCCTTCTCCTAGACCGCTTGCCTAACCAAGGTTAAAGAGCCCAGTCTGCCCTACTATTTACCCATAGCTGGAGGGATAGTAGGATTCACACCTTTCCCAAAGGTATTAGCGCTAAGTATATATACATATATATATATATGTATATGTATATATATACATATATAAAGATACCGTGGTCATGGAGTCAACGGCGCCTGGTTACTGACAGTTGCTTGCCAATGTGATCTTCAGACCAAGAGCACTTGGTATGAATATCGCATAGGCAAGAAACTGTCAGTGACCATGAGCCGTTGACTCCATATCTACGCTACCTCATCTTAGATATAAATGCTCTATCTATGATATTGAGCACTGTTTACTTATAGATATAGCACCCATATCATATACATATTATCTATCTATTTCCACCCTCTTTCTCTCCCTCTCTCTCCCTCTCTCTCAATATATATATATATATATATATATATATATATATATGTGTGTGTGTGTGTGTGTGTGTGTGGTTGAAATAAATTTATTATAGCCAAATGATGGTTTGTTAAACTTTCTTTCTTTGAAAGTTAAATATTGCCCTGTATATAATTAATCTATTAGTTATTATACATTGAGCTCTCAGGGATTTATAAAAATCTTTGTATAAATCTATAAGTTTACACCTACAGGAGTATAAATTGTGGATGTACAGTGAGATTTTGATGATCCCAAATAGAATCCTCCCCTACTTACTAGTAAATTGGATTATTTTATCTATCTATCTATCTATCTATCTATCTATATATATATATATATATATTTATATATATATATATATATATATATATATATATATATATATGTATATACATACGCATACATATATATATATATATATATATATATATATATATATATATATATATACACATTTTTGTACAGCTAAACTTGTTTAAGATTTGAAAAATAACGACATACTTTATTGATCAGCAAAATTTTTATTTTCAAAAGAGAAAAGAAATAGAAACTTATTTCGACCGGTGCTTTGTCAAAAGTAACGACCAGTAGATCGTTTAAAAGTCACAATTTAAATGAATTGGGTAAAAGAGAGATTCAGTCAAGCAAATGGTGGGGTAACATGAAGGCAACAATATATATATATATATATATATATAGTGTGTGTATATGCAGAGATGAGCTTAGACTGCGGCACCTTGGGAAATGCCCATACCAATGCCAAGGGACCCTTAAAAACAAGCCACGTCTACGGCAAATTTTGCTCTCAACTTTTAAAAAAATCCTTTATATGAAAGAAAAAAGAAAAAGAAAATGAGAAAATTAACTCATTTTATCATCGTTGAAACTTTTTTTGGAATTCAATCAATGTTTTCTTTTTTGAAAATGTTACAATGTAATGTATTATCTATACATATATAAAGGACAGTTGGTGTGTGTATGTATGTCCGGAGGAAACAACTAAAATAAAACAATTAACAACAAAGTAAATATATCTACACATTCACTATCACTAGAGCTCGCTTTTTGTGCAAAAATAAAGATTTGATTCATATTCCTGAAGATATTTAAAAATTAGAATTTGAATAGTAAGAGAAGGAAAAGTCATTGATGGCATTCGTGATTAAAACAAACAAATTAATTATAGAAGGTCAAAACAATCAATGGATCTGCGAGACAAACTTTTTATCCCCTCCTCTGACCAGAAAACGCCGGGTAGCCGTTTCTAGTTTCTAAGAATTCTAGTCCTCATAATCTGTTTGTCAATAAAACTATTTGATTTAAAAGTATTTTGTTTATCTTTTTGGATTTTATTTCAATATTACTTTTTTTACAAATAAAAAACAAATTTTGCAAATTATAAAAAGATTGCCACGGTTTCCTTAGTCATTGTCATTGTGCTCTCATTTTTAAGGGGTCCACTAAAACAATTTTTGCTTGCTCCTCTTTAGGTTAAACTTATATATATATATATATATATATATATATATATATATATATATATATATATATATTATAATATATTAATAATTTGAAGGCAATATAATGAGTATAAAATAAAAACAAAAAAGATGTTGTTTTTTAAAATGAAAACAAAAAAACAACATCTTTTTTTATACGCATTGTATTGCCTTCAAATTATTAATATATTATAACATACTTAACAATGCTTCAAGCAAATTACCAATTACTTTTATATATATATATATATATATATATATATATATATATATATATATGCCGAGTTTGCTTGTCATGATTATTTTCATTAATTATCGAATTTTATACGATATACGTATTGTAACTGCCTTCAGGCAAAAAATTTAAATAACAATATACTTTACTCAACAATGCTTCTAAAGCAAATTATCTTAATCTCAATCCTCACGCCGGGGCATAGGCCTAAATTTGCGATCTTCTCAACGTCCACTCTACTTTGTATAGTAGTAGTAATAGTGACGTATTTACCCTTGACAAGCTAATTTCGCATGTATCGTTTGCTTCGTATCGGTGGCCTAGTGATAAAGTCTCTGACTCTGCGTGCTGAGTTCCCGGTTTCGATTTCTGTCGGAGGGAAATCGTAAGTATACATCGCTGATGAGACTTGATAAAGTTGAAACAGCTGTACGATGTTCTATGTAGGGGGCGATATTTACCGAGTTCATTTGTCATGATTATTTTCATTAATTATCGAATTTTATACGATATACGCATTGTAACTGCCTTCAAGCAAAAAATATAAATAATAATATATATATATATATATATATATATATATATATATAAAACATTTTGATTTGCATTTTTTCTTACATTTCGAGTATTGACAAACGCATTTAAACATCGTAAACAAAGGCTCACAAGCTTCTGCTAGTCCAGTTTTCTTTCATATGAATTAATAATTATTAGCCCTGTTGATTGTTTAAATAAAACCAAAACGCTATAGCGTCGGCTTCAAAAATGTCAATTTCTACGTAGTTTCATGTTTTTTCGCAAACTTTTTACACACACACACACACACACCACACACACACAATCAGGAAAAGATAGAAGTGAATCTGACAGTGTATATAAAAATGAAAATCAAGTTGCATCGAAAGATGTTTATTTAGTAGATGCTACAGCGTTTCGGTATGTTCACCAAACCATCGTCAGGACCGTCATTTGTGTAAAAAGAAACTATTTATAAACATAAGTTTGTACGCCTTTGTTATTAGTGTGTGTGTGTTGGTACTCAAATATGAGAAAAGACATAACTTATATATATAAATATACATAGTTGAGGAAGTTTATTCCTACTATATTTTCTGTTTAGCGCTTTCCAGTTGGTAGTTTTTCAGACAGAAATGTTAAGTTAATGTTTTGACACATTGTATTTTATATGGTGATAAAATTTCCAATTTTTTGGGCTTGGTTTTATTTTGTTTTGTTTTATTTGAGGTTCGCCTGTTCATTTCAGTCTCGTCTCTACAGGGGTGCCCAGGTGTAGACAAGTATATGAGCAAGTAGCACTTTTATAGCTTATAAATCCTTTTCTTTTTGTTACATAATTCGTGGGCAGCCTAAAATTATGACTGTAGTGTAGTAAAATTTAAACGACGGTATTGTAAATGGAAAGTTATCATTATAATCGTTATAAGAAGAGATTGACAAATAATTCACTTTTCACTGACCTAGCCGTTGATTTCTCATTTTGTTCATGTATCTAGAGGCCTGGATTGTCAGAAATCAGGATTAACATATTCTCGGTCAGCAAGTAATTTTGACACAGGACCTCTACCAGGTTTTGAGATTATTCATAAATTCCCAGGGATCTTGCTTGGTTCCATTGCAAGAGACAATTTGCCTGGGAGCTCTCTTCAATTTGGAGTTGGGAATAATTTATCCATCAGTGGAGAGTTTCCTGAATCTGATACAACAGATCACATTTTAGAGGCAAGGTTCTGCAGAGCTCACATGTTTTTTCAGACTTCTGGCCTAATAGCTGCATGTATGGATCTGTTTTCCTTGTCTTATTTGCATACAAGTCCAATCCAATCCAATCTTCGGTCATGGTAGATCCCTCAAAGAGACAATATCAAGATGATCCCTATTAGTGGTTTATTAACATAACACCGTATAGGAAAAGCATGGGCCGCTATAAATAAACTATCGATCATATGGAAATCCAACCTCACAGACAAGTTAAAGAGACGGTTCTTCCAGGCCGTTGTCATATCAGTACTGCTGTATGGCTGCACCACATGGACCCTAACTAAGCGACTAGAGAATAAGCTAGAT
>CM042153.1:72977630-72982630 GCA_023376005.1 Doryteuthis pealeii
TCAGATATTTAGTTACATGAAATGTATAGTTAAGCAAATAAAAGTTGTATAATTAATATGTTCTTGTGGTTGATGAATATCTTTGTAACAAGACTAAGAAATGAATCCAGAACACCAGCCAGCAAGAACATAGCAAAAGAAAGTCCAGACCTTAGAAGATTCCAGACCAAGTCAAGATAGATGAAGATATACCAAAGACGACCAGAACCAAAGCCAGCCAGAGGAAAATACGACCAGGATAAGAATTTAAGAAAGGGTATACAACATAAGCAATCTGAGTCCTTTGTTTTTCAAAATGACTTGATTTGGCATTAAATAAACCAAAAAGGGTTGATATTCCATAGAACATAACAATCAACTATGTATCTATCTACCCCAGCCTGTTCACATCTATCTCGGTCCTTTCATATCAATCTATCATAGACAAGTCCCGATGAAAGCATTGGTTCCTGCTAGATCGCCAAAGTTAAGTAGTGATTAGCCTGTTCAATACTTAACTTTGGTGACCATTTAAGCAACAGCAGGTACTGGGAACAAACCAAGTACTTTGTTTATCAAAATGATTTGAGTTGGCATTAAATGACCCAAAAAGTGTTGATATGCCATAAAACAAAACAACCAGCCTGTTCAGCAAATAAACCAAACCAGACACCTCAACAGTTTTTAGCCATTTGTTTCATGTGGATGTAATTTCAAGTTGTATGATTCCTTTCTTGACCATTTTTTTTGCCAACATTTTTTTTTTTTTTTTGTTTTGTTTTACGGCATATCAACCTCAGTGGGTCATTTAATGCCAATAAAGTTTTGAAATAAATCAATTCTTAATGGATAATACAATTTTTTATAAATACATTTTTCTATTTAACCCATAGATGGGACTCAACAAATTTTGATCAAGTCACATTGAAAGGTCGGTTCCACTAGATGTCCAAAGTTAAGCAACAATGAGCCTGTTCAATATTAAGATGGGTGACTATTTAAGCAACAGAAGGTGCTGTAAGCAACCCAAATCCTTTATCAAAATGACTTGATTCAGCATTAAATGACCCAAAAAGGGTTGATATGTCGTAAAACGAAACAACCAGCAACTAACATTATATATTTGATGGTTATGTGGATTTTGCTATGTTTAAAAGGAAAATGATTCAACCTGTTTCCAAAATTCTTTACTTAGATTGAAAAATCAAGGGGCTGGTTTAGCTCAGTTGGTAGAGCATCTGCTTAGGAACCACAAGGTGCCAGGTTCAATACCAATCCTCACCAACACAGCGCATGAGTAGCACAATTTGGATCTGTGAAGTAAAGTGGGAACTGAAGATAGGTGATGCTCTCCACCTCAGTTGCAAAAACAATCTCCCTGGTCTAGTACTATTGAAAAGGGAACAGATTCCTTTGCTATCTGACTGATACCAATAATAGGTCACTCTGTCAACTTTACTTACTTTTTCATACAACTGTATGAAATTATTAGGCCACTTTAGATTAATTAAATTTCTAATAATTGCCACCTTGATGTCTGGCTGATACTATCGGTCACTCTGCCAATTTCACTTTACTTACAGTAACAAAATTATTCGTACACTTATGAATTTTGAATATTTCTATGTATTTCTCAAATCTAATGCCTGTGTGGAGTTTTTTCGTATTTTTTCTGTTAATATCGCTAGTTCTTATTTAAGCAGCTGATGAACTTCTCTTCCTCTTTGCCTGCTGCTTTCCTACGAGACATAAAAGTATGACTACCCCTGACTGTTGACATGGCCATTAAAAGTTCTTAATCGATATAACTTTCTTTAGTCATGTATGGTAACTACGTTTTTTATGTACATTTAGTATCTCTTTGATACCTAAATATCTTGTATTTTACCATTCATGAATGGGTCATTTTCTCTACTCTTGTATATGTATTTATACTACTTATGTAATGTTTATGTAAATGTATTATGTACCCTGTTTATTCTGTGCTGTTATATAAAGTGTTTTGTCTATTTTGTTGGAGTTTGTTCGCGTTCCAAGAGTTAAAACTTTGTATTTTAGGTGATTGATACGAACAATCGACAAAACAATGGTCGTAAATATCGGGATTTAGCATGATGCCAGTTTTTTTTATCACAACAAAAAAAAAGGAAATATAAACTCAATTTTTGTGACAATATGTTAAATACAACAAATTTGACAGGAAAATTATCAAAATATTAATACAAAATTATTCATAGAGTATGAAAAATTTAAAAAATTGAACATTCTTGACAATAGTTAATAGCATGTCCTCTTATATTTATAATTAGCTGCAACCATTTTCAAAAGTTTTTGATGAGATTTGAACAAATCTTTTCTGAGATTTTCTTGCATTCTAATTTCTGAAGGGTTTTTGGTGACCTACAATTTATTTGAACTTTCAATTCTTGCCATAGATTTTCAATAGGATTCTGACTATTAAAGTCTAATTAGAAAAATATATTTAATTCAATAAAAAAATGCAGGAAAAATATATTTAATTCAATACTTTAATTCAATACTGAATTAAATTCAATACTTTAATTCAATACTGAATTCTGACTTACAAAAAATTTTAAAATTTTTTTGTAAGTCAGAATTCAGTATGAATTTCAAAGTAATTGGTCACTTTTGAAGAGCAATTGTTTTTGATTACAGTAAAATAAATTCAGTGCTGTGGCTTATTGTCAGTATCAGCGAACAGTGAGCGAGTCTATCCCCTATCCATCTGAGATGGAGCGCCACACCTACCATCAGCTCTTCACTCAACCACATAATAATCTAAAGTGGCTAAAAGATTTTATAAAGTACTGTATATAAAAAGTAAATTTGGCAGAGGGCCTATTGTTGGTATCAGCTGGACAGCAAGGGAGTCTCCACCCTTTTTCATAGTGCTAGACCAGGGAGATTGAGGTAGAGCCCCACACCTATAATCAGCTTCCTACTCTACTACACAAACTGTGCTACTCCTGCACTGAGTTGGCAAGGGCTGGTATCGAACCAAGACCATTGCGTTTCCAAAGCGATGATCTATCAACTGAGCTAAACTGTCCCCTTTAACTCTTAAAGTCCTATACCGCCTCATTTCCACCGTCCGGAAGTCTCTTCATTTTCCTAATCTGCCCTAAACAATAGCCTTTGTTTGAATGTAATATTAAACATATTTAGAAGTCTTTGATTTAAGGGAATTAACAGGTAACTGTAAATGAAAAGGCATTTTTAGACATTTTTATATATATCTTTATAGGAATGCTCTGGACTTAGAAAATTCTCAACAGGATGTTAAGAGTTAATTGAATACAGTATAATTCATAAATATATGTACAATTTAGAAATTTCACTTCATATATCATGTTGTATAAATTCCAAGACACACTTGAGTGGATTTAAAGGATACTTCATCATCTAGATATCAGTTAGACACAATTATATAACAATTTTAAGTCATATGAGACTATTTGGGTTATATGAGAATGTCGGTTACTTTAGTATCAACTTCCCATTTTGATTTTTTTCACTGATATCTTTTGACATCTTACACAAGAATTTCCAATGCAAACAAAAAAAGTTTAAATTCGGAGAAGACTATCTGTAACATTTGGTTATTATTAACATTATGATGTACATTAAATGATAATTTGATTTCACATGTTTTTATCTGCTTTTGTTGCTGTTTTCTTACAATTTCTTTGTCATCGGTTGGTTGGTTGTTTTATGGTATATCAACCCTTTTCAAATCATTTAATGCTGAATCAAGTCATTTTTTGTTGGTTGTTTTGTTTTATGGCATATCAACACTTTTTGGGTCATTTAATGCTGAATCAAGTCATTTTTTGTTAGTTGTTTTGTTTTATGACATATCAACCCTTTTCGGGTCATTTCATGCTGAATCAAGTTATTTTTTGTTGGTTATTTTGTTTTATAGGGGTCATTTAATGCTGAATCAACCCTTTTCGGGTCATTTAATGCCAAATCAAGTCATTTTTGTTAAACAAATGACTCGGATTGTGGATAGTACCTGCTGTTGCTTAAGTGGTTACCCAATTAAGTATTGAACAGGCTCATAACTGCTTAACTTTGGTGACTTCTATACTTTTTTGGTCGTAATTTCTATTTTCCCCACAAACAAAAATGGGTAATTTTGATCTTTTATCATCTCAGCCTCCTGTCCTAATTTATAGTTTTAGCTTGGCATTGTCAGGTGAATTTCCGGCCCAACTTGGATATTTTCCAAGTCATTTTTTTGTCAGCGAATTAATGCAGGATACTTACTTTTTGTAAAAAATTTGTTTCTTGTTTAATGTATTGCTTTGATTTTCAAAATTCGAATAAGTATTAAAAAGTATTAAAATTTGTTTTGAATAAAAATCATACGGTATGGAAATTGTTTTTAAATTTGAGTTTTGTAAAAATTGTGACGGAGAACAAGAAAGGAAAAAGAGCAAGACATTGTCTTGCCTGCTGGGATCGAATTCGCGTCCTCCCGCATGCAAAAACAAATGCGTTTCGGGCACTGGATGGACGCGAGGTTCGACTGATGTGCCTGGATGTTTGGCTAATATGCCCATAAAATAACAAGTGAGTCGTGCGCTGGGTGGTCAGCAGAAGCAGTCGACGACAAAGCCCTTTTCAGTAAAGAAATGGATTTTAGTCGAACAGAAACAAAACTAAATAGGAAATGTGATTTTGAACTGCTAAAGGATTTTCCAGCTGCTAGACGAAGAATGTGTTGACCAACAGAGGGTCTTGTGAGAAGATGGAGAACTCACTTGTTTTTGGTTCCCCCTCGGCGGGAGCTTGTTGATTCGAAGATCTATTTTGCCCCATATATTTTCCCCCTTCTATAAAAATTGAATTGAAAATTTTACAAATTCAATAAAAAAACATTTTTTTAAAGAGGGGGCTGTAAAATATGTACATTGACTTGCCGATAAAAATATCTACATGAACTATTCAGATTTGAGATATAACAGAAACATTTGAGAATTAATTGCAAGAATTAG
>CM042153.1:72987630-72990708 GCA_023376005.1 Doryteuthis pealeii
GGGATAGACTCCCTTGCTGTCTGGTTGATACTGACTTTAGGCCTACCCGACAACTTTAATTACTTAATGTTTGAATATATTTTTTATTGCAATAGTTTAAAAACCTTGTGATTGGCCAAAAGTAAAGAGAATAACTTAAAGCATCAGGTCATCCTAATAGCATGGATATCTATGAAATCTCTCATCAACTGTCCCTATCATTCATTGCCCACGGCAGGTCTCTGTGCAGCATCTAGTATCCATGCAATAATGAGGGGGCATATTTCTAATTTTGAACTTTAGTTATAATTGTAAATAATATTTACAGTTTCAGACTCTAGACAATCAATACGTTTGTTGAATCTTTTCTCTTGGCTGATATATGATTAAGAACTTAGTTTGTGTTGATATATCAAATCAAATGTTTAGTATCTTGTTTTTATTAGTTTCTATTTTCTAATGCATGGCTTATATTTGAGTATTTTAATCAATATTTCAGCTATAGAATATCATTAATGAAAGTATTTTTATTATAAATGTTTTTTTTTTTTTCAAAGTTAAAGCAAATAAATTCCTTAAAAATAACCTATAGAAATTGTGCATGCTTAGTAGTTCATTGAATAAAACAAACTGGTAATTAGCTGTATAGTTAGAAGTATGATTTTTTTTAAATGAATTTTTTTTTTTAAAGATCAGATCAAATGTATAATTTCGTCATTTAATTTCATTTTGACAGAATAAAATAACAACATTCCCTGGATTAAATACTGGAATTGTTAAATTTTCTTATAAATTTTTTGCCAAATTTTGAAAAACCAAAGAATTTTCAGTGCATTTTTGTCTATGATCTTTAATGCATTTCCTCAAAAATTGGTACAAGTTCAAGATGTAATTTTTGGTATCAGTACTTAATAGACACATAACAACTTTTGGTGCTTCATGTAATTTGATATTTTAGAAAAGTAAAATTCGACCTACTCTACACATTAAATATCACCAGTTCCCCGCTTTTTGTGTGCAAAAATTATAAGATTTGATTTATATTCAAAGATATTTAAAAAATTAAAAATATACATAGAAATAGCATTGAAATTCTTTAAAATGTTAAGCATTTGTAAATATCAAAAGTAAACAAATCAATACCCCTCCTCTACCAAGTCGATGCTGGGTAGTGCTTCTAGTATTAAATAAAAAGAAACAATAAGAAAATTGTTCTTCAAATGTTGCACGAACAAGGAATTTAGTCTTCGTTATTTATTCAAATCTTTAGAATATTCTATTTCTTTGATTTACCAGTTTAACAAAAATTCCTGAAGGTTTTGTGACCAAATATTCGTGGGGTTGGTTGTTTTATTAATTTTAATGGGCATATCAACTCATCCAGGTTATATCATGCCTAGCGGTTGGGGTGTTATACATATTGTGCATTCATATATATACTTTTAGTAATTGGTTTTAACAATGTGTTATCATTATTGGGGATTATATTGTATGGCATTGATTTGTTTCATGTCTATATTCTATGGTATAATTTTATTTCCCTCAAAAAGGAGAAAATATCCCCAATGTTAACATTTTCAAATAGATTCTTTCTATATTGTTTGCTTTAACTGTCAGGGGTATTTGACATGTTTCACATTGTGGTTGTTGTTCTTGTTTGGGTATATAAGAGTGCGTTAGTTTTGTATGACCAATGCATAATCGGGACATAATGACTTGTTCTTTTCTAGATTCCTTAAAGTTGGTCTGCAGCCTCCCAAAGTCTTTTGATTAGGAAGAGTTTATTGTGGATACAGTTCAAATATTCGGGATACATTTATTAAACTGGAAGAATTTGATGTAAGTAAGTAAAAGTCGTCGGGGTGGCCTAAAGCCGGTATCAGCAATCAGCGAGGTAGTCTATCCCCTTTTCACTAGCGCTAAACCAAGATTATTTTAACATCTGAGGTGGAGCGCCACACCTACCATCAGCTCCTTACTTTACCGCACAGACCCCTGTGCTACTCATACACTGAGTTGGCGAAGGCTGATATCGAACTAGGAACCTTGTGTTTCCAGCCGAACGCTCTACCGACTGAGCTAACCTGGCCGCTTAATTGAATTTGATGTATAACTTTTTATTAATCACATTTAATTCAGTCAAAATGTTACTGGATATAGAATGACTTCATACCTTATAAGAATCGTAGGAAGCGCGTGGTGTATGGTTAAAGTCATGGGAAATGGACACGTCGCCCGCGAGTTCAAATCCTGGACGTGGCAATTGCATTTCACTTAGCGCTAATACCCTTGGGAAAGGTATGAATCCTACTCTCCTTCCAGCTATGGGTAAATAGTAGGGCAGACTGGGCTCTTTAATCTTGGTTAGGCAACCGGTCTAGAAAGAGGAAAACTCTGATTCAAACCTGTTAAACTCTGCTTAAGAAATTGACCTTGTGTCATCCTGCTCGTGCAGGGGGTTGGTAAATATATAAGATCTTATTTGAATGGAGTTTATCTATATGTCTGTCTGTAACCAAAAGTACATCACCACCAACATTACAATTCCCTTAGTTATTTACATTATTTTTTCAATGATTATTAATATAATCATTATTGATCTTAATTAGTATCTCATCTTTTAACAATGTCTCTATGAAGAGTTAGTTTTGCCTAAAAACAACCATGTTGTTAATGCATTTAAAATCCTGCCATGTGTTTTATGTTTTTAATTTATGGTCAAAATCATTGATACATAGAAGAAATCTTATTTATTAACAATGTCTCTATGAAAATCTGAGTTAGATTGGCCTCAGAACAGCCAATGTTATTAAGGTATTTGCCTCTGACCACACTTATGAGGGCGTGACACAAGGACATTTTTATGTGGGCCCACCACAAGCGCGAAGCTCATGGGTGGTAGACACAAAAAATGCGTTGATCCCGTCGGCATTCCCTCGAGAGTGTGCCTCAGGCGCTGGGCAATGAACCCAGCCCTGCCCCTTTAAATCGAGGGGCAGGTTTTGCTTGGGGGGATACCCCTGGGATCGACACTGTTAATTTCATTAACAAACACAGGCCCCGAAAGACCTGTTATTAATGCAGGTATTAAATTGCCTG
>CM042153.1:72990718-73053218 GCA_023376005.1 Doryteuthis pealeii
AAGTGCGTGGTTGTAATGGTTAAAGTCATGGGAAATGGACACGTCGCCCCGAGTTCAAATCCTGGCGTGGCAATTGCATTTCACTTAGCGCTAATACCCTTGGGAAAGGTATGAATCCTACTCTCCTTCCAGCTATGGGTAAATAGTAGGGCAGACTGTGCTCTTTAACCTTGGTTAGGCAACCGGTCTAGGAAAAGGAAAACTCTGAATTCAAACCTGTTAAACTCTGCTTAAGAAATGACCTTGTGTCACATCCTGCTCGTGCAGAGGGGTTGGTAAATATATATAAGAATCTTATAATGATGGAGTTTATCTATATGTCTGTCTGTAACCAAAAGTACATCACCACCAACATTACAATTCCCTTAGTTATTTACATTATTTTTTCAATGATTATTAAATAATCATTATTTGATCTTAATTAGTATCTCATCTTTTAACAATGTCTCTATGAAGAGTTAGTTTTGCCTAAAAACAACCAATGTTGTTAATGCATTTAAAATCCTGCCATGTGTTTTATGTTTTTAATTTATGGTCAAAATCATTGATACATAGAAGAAATCTTATTTATTACACATGTCTCTATGAAAATCTGAGTTAGATTGGCCTCAGAACAGCCAATGTTATTAAGGTATTTGCTCTCACCCCACTTATGAGGGCGTGACACAAGGAAATTTTTATGTGGGCCCACCTACAAGCGAAGCTCATGGGTGGTAGACACAAAAAATGCGTTCGATCCCGTCGGCATTCCACTCGAGAGTGGTGCCTCAGGCGCTGGGCAATGTGAAAACCCAGCCCTGCCCCTTTAAATCGAGGGGGCAGGTGTTGCCTGGGGGGATAGCCCCCTGGGATCGACACTGTTAATTTCATTAACAAACGCAGGCCCCGAAAGACCCGTGTTATTAATGCATTTAAAATCCTGCAATGAGTCATTATATATCACTAAGAAATAAAGATTTATATAATATATGGTGTGATTAATTTGCATACTTGTTTTAAAAAAATCGATTTTAATAAATAATTACTTAGTGTTACTGATTTCTAATATTATTGTTTTATTCTCAGACATATTAACTCAATCCTATGTATAAATTCTATAATGTATAGAAATCAATTAATATAAGTTTTTTATGTGTTCTTGTTTAGTTTCATGAGTCTTTCTAATTTAATATATATGTATTTATTAAAACTGAAATACTTGTGCCTGATGCTGCATATTTTTGCTTGTATAATTAATATATTTGATAAACTAGTCATTTTATTTGTTTGAATAAAAGCATTTTCAAAAATGTTATACATATAGAAACTAAAGCTATTGTATTATGCAAGTCAAAACTTTGAAAATTATAGCTAATATGATTGCTATCAACTTGTACATTTTTATCATTCTTTAGAATGCATTGTAAATCTCTGGGAACTCTCTACTGAAAAGCAGCTAATTATAAATTTTTACAATAGAAAATATTTCTGGCTACCAGAAAAGCCCCAGTGTAACATATATTATTAGGAACATAGTACAAGAATGAATATTTTATTGTGTCTTAGGTTGGTCATTATCATTATTTTAGTTGGTTTTTGCTGTTTTTTTGTTTTATGGCATATTAACCCTTTTCTGGTCATTTAATGCGGAATCAAGTCATTTTTTGTTGGTTGTTTGATTTTACGGCATATCAACCATTTTCGGGTCATTTAATGCCAAATCAAGTCATTTTGTGTTGGTTGTTTTTATGGCATATCAACCTTTTTCAGGTTATTTAATGCCGAATCAAGTCATTTTTTTAATAAACAAACAACTCAAGTTGCTTATTATTTTGTGAAAATATTAATCCTAGCAACTCATGATATTCCATAAAATATTTTATCTGAAAATCTCATAAATTCTTTTCTGCTTGTATTTTTTATACATATTTTAAGGGTCGATGTAGCTCAGAGCATCCGCCAAGGAATTGCAAGATTCCTAGTTTGATAGTTATCACCACCAACTCGGCACATGAGTAGCACAGATCGAATCACCTGATATCTGCAGTAAAGTAGGAAGCTGAGGGTAGGTGTGGCACCCCACCTCAGCCAAAACAATCTCCTTGGTTTAGAAAGATTCCTGGTTCAATACCAGTGCCCCACGAACTTAGTGTATGAGTTGCATAGATTGGATAATCTGATTAAAAAAAAAAATCTCCCTGGTCTAAAGTGCTAGCAAAAAGGGCATAGACTCCCTCGCTGTCCAGCTGATATCAATTATAGGCCACTCCACCAACTTTACTTTTTTTATTTTATATATATATTATAGAAAAAAAATGTTCATAAATAAGTGTTTTATAATTTGCTTGAAGCATTGTGTTTATATTGGTTTGGTGGTTGGTTTTGAAGGCTATCACAATGCAAGTGTAAAGAAAAATAAGGTAACTATGGTTTGTCAACCTGTAATTTAAAAATAAAAATTACAGGTTAACACACCATAGTTACCTTAATTTTCTTTACACTTGCATTATGATAGCCTTTAAAACCAACCACCAAACCAATATAAACACAATGCTTCAAGCAAATTATAAAACACTTTTAAAAAATTATCATTTTATATTATATTATAATATAATAATATTTTATATCATCTTTTATAGAAAAAAATGTTCATAAATAGATTGCCTTCATGAAGCTTCTTTTTTTTTTTGTCCTTCAATAAATTACATAAGTTATTTTGTGAGTAACTAAAAGAACAGCAAGTAGAAAACAATGTATAAGTTGAATATTTCATGCATGCAGTTTATTCATTGAAAGGAATGTAAATGAAATGAGTTGGAAGGTTTAATGATAAGAGGTCAGTATTAAACTCATCTAAAAAAACTTTATCTTTTAAACTCATGTCAAAAAATACAAAAAACATTTCTTTCATTGACATTAACACATTGATAAAGATCAACTGCAAAATATAGAAAAGTTTATTTTTGTCCTTTTTCAATTTTTTTTCTATTTTCTTTTGTATTATTTTTTTTTTTTGTTTGATTGTTACACAAACTAATTAAATATATGAACATGAATAGACTTGTAATTTTATTGATAGAATGTTTCTCTTCAACGCGTTACTTTGATTTTTTTTTTTTTCAAAATAAAGACAAAAAAAATTGCATTTTGAAAATTGAGTATAGATAATTTGAGAGACTGAAAAGGTTATTTCCATGGGAATTAAAATTAAAGCCAAAATCTTGAATAAAATTGAAACGCTCATAATTTTAAAAATTCAATGCAATCAATTCCATTCTAAACATTCTGTAAAAACATTCATTACGTCGGGATGGCCTAAAGTCGATATCAACCAGACAGTGAGGGAGTCTAGCCCCTTTTCAATTGCAATAGACTAAACAAAGACAAAAAATAATATGCAAGTTGAAAATTGAGTATAGATAATTTGAGAGACTGAAAAGGTTATTTCCATGGGAATTAGAATTAAAACCAAAATCTTGAATAAAATTGAAATGCTCATAATTTCAATATCTTAATCAAATATTCCATCCTAAACATTCAGTAAAAAGCATCCGTTACGTCAGGGTGGCCTTAAAATTAGTATAAGCCAGACACTGAGGGAGTCTATCTCCTTTTCACTAGCGCTAGACCAAGGAGATTGTTTTTTTAGCATCTGAGGTGGAGCGCCACACCTACCATCATCTCCAGGGTCAGTATCGAACCAGAAACTCAGGCAGATGCTCTACTGACTGTGCTGTGTGTGATAAACATTGTTTGTTAGAGCTTTGGATAATTCCATTTTACTTTTGGTTGGGAAGGTAAAATTTTACAAGAAAATGATAATGCACTTGGATTAAATAAACCACAAAATTGTCACACACACACACACACACACACACACACACACGCACACATTCTCACATACTCACGCGCACAAATACAACAAACATAAAAAAAAAAAGTAAAGTGAACGAAGTGACCTATTGTCAGCATCAGCCGGACAGCAAGGGAATCTATGCCCTTTTCGCTAGCGCTAGACCAGAGAGATTGTTTTTGCTGAGGTGGAGCGCCACACCTACCATCAGCTCCCTACTTTACAGCACAGATCAGATTACCCAACCTGTGCTACTCATACACTGAGTTGGCAGGGACCCGTATCGAACTCAGAACTTTGTGATTCCAATGCAAGTGCTCTACCGACTGAGCTAAACTGTCCCTTTTAACAATCATATAGTAAGTAAGTAAAGTAGATGGAGTGGCCTATTATTGGTATCAGACCTAAAAACAATCTCCCTAGTCTAGCGTTAGGGAGATTGTATTTAGGTCTGAGGTAGAGTGCCACACCTACCATCAGCTCCCCACTTTATTGCACAGATCAAAGCCGTGCTACTCATGTGTTAGGTTGGTGAGGGCCAGTATTGACCCAGAACCTTGTGGTTCCAAGCCGGTTGCTCAACCGACTGAGCTAAACCGGGCCCTTTAACAGTCATATTAGATAAGATAATGATATATTTTAACATTTAATAATATAATTTACTTTCTTTTTCTCTTTTTGGCTTGAAATAACAGGTTTTTACGAAAGTCTTTTTCAAAAAGAAAAAAAAATCCTATTGTATTTCGTATTAAAATATGAAAACAAAGGTTTGAATTAAAATATTTTTGGAAGGTAAATTTAATTTTTTAATATACACAATCCGATTTTAAGATATAATGAGTAAATCACCATCAAGAAAAAAGTAAAGTCGGCGGAATGGCATATTATCCTGAGGTAGAGTGCCACACCTACCATCAGCTCCCCACTTTATTGCACAGATCAAAGCCGTGCTACTCATGTGTTAGGTTGGTGAGGGCCAGTATTGACCCAGAACCTTGTGGTTCCAAGCCGGTTGCTCAACCGACTGAGCTAAACCGGGCCCTTTAACAGTCATATTAGATAAGATAATGATATATTTTAACATTTAATATAAATTTACTTTCTTTTTCTCTTTTTGGCTTGAAATAACAGGTTTTTACGAAAGTCTTTTTCAAAAAGAAAAAAAATCCTATTGTATTTCGTATTAAAATATGAAAACAAAGGTTTGAATTAAAATATTTTTGGAAGGTAAATTTAATTTTTTAATATACACAATCCGATTTTAAGATATAATGAGTAAATCACCATCAAGAAAAAAGTAAAGTCGGCGGAATGGCATATTATCCATATCAGCTGGACAGCGAGGAAGTCTATTCCCTTTTGACTAGCGATATATTAGGGAGATTGTTTTTGCGTTTTAAGTGGTATGCAACGCCTACCATCAGCTTCGCACTTTACCACTCAGATCTGTGCTACTCATAGAATAATAATAATTCATGCATTTCAAAGATGAACGAAGACAAGTGGAAATTTGGGATTTCTGGACTTGACAAATGCAAAATTGCATTTTTCAATGGTTGGAATTAGTATTTTATGGAGTAAATTATATGGAGTATATAATTTTAAGATTCAAGCTTATTCTTTTTCACAACCTCAAACATTTGATATTCATTTTACCCAATTTGTCCAACAAAAGTGAAAGGAAACTTTGAAATCATATAAATATTTTATATCGATTCATTTTCAAATATCAAACTATATATTCTACTTATCAACAGGGATAATTGTCTATCATAGTAGAATAAAATTTTAAAAAAAATTGTTTTTATACTTATTTTATATTCCTTTATATATCATCTAACCTCAACATTAATATATTCTTATCTTTGAATTATATCAATATTTTATATTCTATATAGATTCATTTTAAAATATTATTTAAATTATATACTTTATCTTGACAACAGGAATAATTGTCTATCATATTTCTTAAAAATAAAATAGTATTTATACTCAATGATATCATCCTTTATATATTTTCTAACCTTAACACTAATATATTTTTAATATATATATATTTACATTTTTTTTATATTTAATATATTCTATTTATACTTTATATATCTTAAGTATTTATTTTCATTTTAATTACTTTATTTATTTTGATTAGTCATATTTAGTATACATAGTGTAATGGTTAGCAAGCTAAATTTGCAGACTATTGTTAGTGTGTTTGATTCTCATTGGGTGCACCATAATTCAGGCCTTGTGCCACATCTAAGCTAAGCTTAGTAAATTACTGTATTTGATATATTTTATTTATCTATAATATATCTTAATTATTCATATTTGAATTTGAATTATTTTGAATATTTATTCTAATTATTTGTATTCAATATATTTTTCCCTTTATATATTTTCTAACCACAACACTAATATATTTTTACCTATAAAAACAGAAAATGTTATATTTTCATTATAATCAGTTTTCCCTTTTAATCTTAATTTATGGAAGAATTTATTAAAATCAGATTAAAATACAGCAAACTGAAAACAAGCAAATAGTTTGTAAACAATGACATTGTCTCCATAAATCAAGACTCTATCAAGTATTTTTACTACCTGAAGACAATAACTGGTGATCTCAAATTGCTGAACATAAAATATTTGCTGTCTACAAATAACTATTTTAAAAGTCTTCCACTTTTCTCTTAACTTTTAACATTGTCGATATAAAAAGTGTCCTTCAGGAAAAGATTAAAAACTTCTTTACATTAGTTGTGTTTACTGTATTGATAACTGGAAATGTCATTCAGTTGTGTGTGTAGCAGCACTCCAAAAACAAAAAACAACAAAAAAAAAGAAGTGTTGAAGTTTTTAAAATACCAGCACATTTTTCATATAGAATATATATGTGAATAAAATCAACTTACCTGTGGATATCGTCTTCCGAAACTCCAAGAAAGCTGAATACAGATGCTCGTCGAGACATATCAATTCACTCTTCCCTGAAATTTACCAACAAGACTTCTCTCTCTCTTCTTTTCGTCTGCTGACTGAAAGTGGCACAATGCCAATATACTACTGATGATGACCAGTCAAGTTAGTTTTTAACAAGGGGAGTTAACTTCATTAAAACGTCTGCTTTTCTTTGAATGCTTCAATAAGCAACTTTTATTCTTTTCTTTCTTTTTCACATATATGAATACATCTATACACTATAGGTTTATTAAATCTTCATTAAAGAAAATAATTGATAAATATTAGAAAATATACATACAGGAATATACAGGGTGTCCCCCAAAAAATGACTTTTCATAAAATGCAATTTTTTTCATAAAATGTCATTTTTTTAATTAAATGATGAAAAAATTTCCTAATTTTTTCATAAAAATTTGACATCATTTCATAAAATTTCATTAAATTTTTTTCATAAAATTATTTTCATAAAATGAAAATTCTTTTTCATCAAATGAAAAAATTTGACAATTCATAAAATTTGATAAATTTTTTTTTCATAAAATTATGAAAAAATTTCATAAAATTTGATAATTTTTTTTTTCATAGAATTATGAAAAAATTTCATAATATGAAAATTCTTTTTCATAAAATGAAAAAATTTGACATTTCATAAAATATCAAATTTTTTGGGACACCCTGTATATTGATTCACACACAAACTGTGATCTAATAAAACACACACACATGCACATAAGAACAAGCATGCACACACATACACTACACACATATTTTCCTTTCAATCATAAAACAAAGAAACCTATTACTTAATATTGGTTTATAATTCACCTAAAAACAAATAGTTTTCAATCAATTTACATTAATCTATTTCTTAAATTCTTAGTTTTAATAAACTAATAACTAATTGATTCCTCTATAATTAAATATTACAAAATGTGTATACAAGAATATGAGGAAAAAAATGAGTAAAGAAAAGAAATGTAGATGGATAAAATTAATTTTATCGATATCACTTTTAATCAATATCACTTACACATGTGTTTCGGTCTGTTTATCAAAATGTATACAGATTTACGTTATTATATTATTAAAATAATCAGATGGAGTTGAAATGATGATGATAATAATAATAGGAAAAATGCATAAAATGTTCCGTACACAGATTTTTGCCGACCTTCATCAGAGTAGTATTTTTATTTTTTAAATATTTAAAAAATAAAAATACTACTCTAAATATTTAAAAAAATACTACTCTATATATTTAAAAATACTACTCTAAATATTTAAAAATACTACTCTAAATATTTAAAAAAATAAAAATACTACTCTGATGAAGGTCGGCAAAATCTCTCTGTGTACAGAACATTTTATGCATTTTTCCTATTATTATTATCATCATCATTTCAACTCCATCTGATTATTTTAATAATAATAATAATGTAAATCCGTATACATTTTGATAAACAGACCGAAACACATGTGTAAGTGATATCGATTAAAAGTGATATCGATAAAATTCATTTTTATCCATCTACATTTCTTTTCTTTATTCATTTTTTCCTCATATTGTCGGATTCATTTCCCATTCTCACATACAAGAATATATACCAATTCACACACAAACAGTAGGTCTAATAAAACACAAACATACAAATATATATTTACCAACCCCTCTGCATGAGTAGGATGTGACACAAGGTCAATTTCTTAGGCAGATTTTAACAGATTTGAATTCAGAGTTTTCCTTCTCCTAGACTGGTTGCCTGACCAAGGTTAAAGAACCCAGTCTGCCCTACTATGTGAAATACAAACAGCTTCGTCCAGGATTTGAACTTGCCTTGTATTCATTTCCTATGACTAACCATTACACATGGACCTTCACAAACATACAAATACCATACACACACAGCACATGTACGCATATAAATTTTTTTCACTTAAAATATCAAATTGTCCATCTATGTGAAAGTTGTGTAGGGGCCGGGTTAGCTCAGTCGGTAGAGCGTTCAGCTAGAAACCACAAGGTTCCTAGTTCGATACCGGTTCTCGCAAACTCGGCGTATGAGTAGCACAGGGATCTGTGGGTAAAGTAAGGAGCAGATGGTAGGTTTGGAGCTCCGCCTCAGACGCAAAAACAATCTCCTTGGTCTAGCGCTATTGAAAAGGGGTAGACTCCCTTGCTGACTGGGCTGATACCGACTTTAGGCCGCCCCGACGACTTTACTTACTTATACTGAATACTGATACCAAAAATGAGTTCTTTTACTTGCACCATTGTTTGAGGAAATAGCATCAAAGATCATCTACTAAAATGTACTAAAAATTCTTGTTTGCTCAAAATTTAGTCTTTAGAAAACAAGGATTTTTAGTGCATTTTTGTAGACGATCTTTGATGCTATTTCCTCAAACAATGGTGCAAGTAAAGGTCTAATTTTTGGTATCAGTATTCAGTTACTAACACACAACTTTCGCATAGATAGACAATTTGATATTTTTAAAAAGTGAAAAATTGACCTACCCTAATGCACACACACACACACACATACATTTTTCCTTTGAATCATATATAAAACAAAGAAACCTATTACTTAATTTTGTTTTATAATCTATTTAAAAACAAATAGTTTTCAATTATTTTATCATTAATCAATTATTTTCTTAGTTTTAATTATTACCTAATAACTCATTGATTTCCTCCATAATTCATTTAATAAAATTACTGTTATTCTGTCAAAAATTGAATTTCAATTTTTTTTTTAACATCGTCAAAGGTTAAAAATATATTAGGTTATCAGCAAGGATTTTTCTTTAACACATATCTTATTATAACGGAGATTCAGTGTCTGTCTGTAACCTAAACTACATCACTGCTTATATCACAATACCCTCAGGAATTGCATAGTCAAAATCTTTAATACATATAATAAATCTTATTTATCAATGATGACTCTATGAAAATGTGAGTTAGATTTGCCTCAAAACTGCCCATGTTATTAGTGTGTTTAAATTCCTGTGATGTATTTTATATATCACTAAGAAACAAAGGTATACATAATATATGGTGTGGTTAATTTTCATAATGGTTTTAACAAAACCGGCTTAATAAATAATTAATTGGTGTATTGATCTCTAAAATTGTTTTATTCTTGATGTATTAAATGAATGATTTTATATAGAACCAATTAGAATATAATCAAAATAAGTGTAATATTTTTATGTGTTCTTATTTAATTTCACTAGTAATAGTAAAATATCTTTATTGTATTTTTCTCTCATCTAATACTTTTATCTTATTATTCATCATCAACACAGGATGATTTCATCACATGATCAAAAAAGAAAATTATCCCCTGATTTTCTCCATTTTCTTAATCCTAAGTTCGAGTTTTTCCACCGGTGTGTCGCGGCACACTAGTGTACCGTGAAGCTTCTGTGGGTGTGCCATAAGATGGTTGATCATCCTCATATATTTTTACTCTATTACTTTAATATCTTTTGTTTTAATTAAGAATTTTTTGTACTCTTAAAAATAAATGATAAAATAATTATATTTTATATACTGATGGTGTACCTCGATCAATTTATTGCTCAGCTCACTGTACCGTGAGATGAAAAAGGTTGAAAAACTGTCCTAAATTGACTTATTTCTTGGTCATCCTTTATTTATCTGTTATTTTTGTTAACGTATAAAAAGTTATGCAAGTACCAATTGTACCGAGCCAAATGCCCCACTTATCTTAACTATTATAACCTAACAATTATTGTTAGTAGTTTTAAGATGTTAGTAGTTTTATTGCTTAAATCTGAAACATTAGTTTACTATAAAAATAAGGGTTGGGGGGATTGCAATTTTTTTTTATGAAAGTTTTTGTGTTTTATTTGTATAAGTCATTCATACATTTTGATATTACAATACAACTTTATATGAGATAATATAGAGTTGAGTTGTAATATTAAAATGTGTGAATGATTCTATAACATTAAAAAAAATGCTTATAAGTTAGCCTTAACCTGAGAAAAAGAAAGATAGATTGATAGACTGAGAGAGAAAGAGATATTATTTTTCTTTTAGAAAGAATGCTTATAGCTGGCCTTAACCTATGTGTGTGTGTGTGTGTGTGTGTGTGTGTGTGAGAGAGAGAGAGAGAGAGAGAGAGAGAGAGAGAGAGAGATTTGTATATATACATATATATATATATATATATATATATATATATATATATGGAGAGAGAGATATTAAACTTATCATTTTTCTTTTAAGAAAGAATACTTATTGCTGGCCTTAATCTGTGTATTTGTGTTATAATATATATATATATATATATATATATATATATATATATAACACAAATACACAGACTAAGGCCAGCTATAAGTATTCTTTCTTAAAAGAAAAATAACTATTTAATTTACCTGACGAATTCGTTAGCAGGAAACCATTGGTTATAAATATTGTTCCCATGTAAATAAATAAAAGCAAAACCTTTTATTTGTTCATTCATATATATATATATATATATATATATATATATATATATATATATATATATATATATATATATATATATATATATAATATATTATTAATTTTATATCTAATTGGTTTCTATATAAATCATTCATAGGATTGATTTTAATATATCAGAGAATAAAACAATATTAGAGATCAATAACACCAAGTAATTATTTATTAAACCCGGTTTTGTTAAAACCATATATATATATATATATATATATATATATATATATATTATATATTTATATGGAGAGAGAAGAGATATTAAGTTATTTTCTTTTAAGGAAGAATATTTATAGCTGACCTTAACCTCTGTGTGTGTGAGACATTAAACTTATTTTTCTTTTTAGAAATAATACATGCAAAATGTATATGGACTTTTATCTGCATATCTTCACTTTTAAAAATAAAGTTTTTATACAAATAAATGAAAAAACATAAAATTATGAAATTATTAACTCAGCACATGAGTAGCACAGCTTGGATCTGTACAGTAAAGTCGGGAGATGATGGTAGGTGTAGTGCTCCATCTCAGAGGCAAAAAAACAATCTCTGTCGTCTAGTGTTAGTGAAAAGAGAATAACACCCCTGCTGTCCGGCTGATAGCAATATAAGATTTAATGTGGTGTTAACACCAATTTCTTATCATGCGCTAGGTGATCCCAGAAGGTCACTAAGTGCAGGACATTTACATATTTATATAAAACAATTTCCAACAAAGAGTTATAACAAATGGACTTTATAAAATCAGACTATCTTTTTGGTACAAATAATGTTCAATAGATATGAAATAATAATAGAAAAAAATCTTTGTCATAGATGCAGTGCCACATTGGGATATTGATCTTGCTATGAAAAAAAATCAAAAATCATCAATAACTTAAAATTGGTTGACTTTAAGACTTTTTTGATAGCCTTTTTGGATTCCTCTGGCAAAAATGCTTTTATAAACCAATTTTTAGTAGAACTCATTTTACAGACAAAAATAGATTACAAAAAGTCACCATTTTTCACAGGTGACATGGCCTAGATGATCTGACATGGAATTACCCTTATATTAAAACTTAAATACTTGTGTCCAGAGGGCACATATTTTTGCTAGTTTATAAAAATGTAGTAATTTGTAAAAAAAATATATAATGTTTTAAAGAAGAAGTGAATTGATTCATTATTTTAAAAGAAATTCTTTTTCTGATTTTTCATTTTGGTAAGATTTAAAGATTCCATTTATAAATACAACCAAATTTTAATAAATAGCACAACTTTTCAACTTTTCCTTTTTCTTTCTTTCTTTCTTTCTTTTTCTTTCTTTCTTTCTGCCTATTCCATTCCATGTCTTTTTCTTTTGTTACTTTCTTCTTTTAAACTATTACCTTTATTTCTTCCTTTTCATCATTCTCCCATTGTTTCTATGTTTCTTTCTTTCTCTATTTATTTCCTCTTTCTACCAATTCCATTCCATATCTTTTCCCTTTCGTTTCTTTCTTTCTTCTTGCTAACTGATCACTTTATTTTTCCTTTTTCTTACTTCTCCCTTTGTTGCTTCTTTCTTTCTTTCTTACTTACTTTCTCTCTTTCTTTTTTTTCTTTTCTTTCTTTGTTTCTTTTTTCTTTCTTCTTTTCTTTCTTTTTTCTTTTTTCTTCTTTTCTTTCTTTCTTTCTTTCTTTCTTTCTTTTCTTTCTTTCTTTCTTTCTTTCTTATTTCCTTTCTTCATTTCTTTCTTTATTCATTCTTTATTACTAAATCTAGCTTAGAAAATATATTTACTAACCCATCTGCACAAATAGGATGTGACACATGGTCAATTTCTTAAGTGGAGTTTAAGAGGTTTGAATTAAGAGTTTTCCTTCTCCCAGACTGGTTGCTTAATCAAGGTTAAAGAGCCCAGTCTGTCCTATAATTTACCCATAACTGGAGGGGGAATAGATGGATTCATACCTTTCCCAAGGGTATTAGCACTATGTGAAATGCAAGAATTTATCTTAGTAAATCCCAAAGCTAAATAGAGAGTAATGACAGGTGGAAGATAATGCTCCTTACCTACTTTCAAAATCAAAATTCAAGATCCAGACATTTCATCTAGGATTGAACTCTGACCTCTGCTGTGAGGGGAAAATATATAACTACAAGACTCCCTCGCTGTCTTCCCAAATAAAGTTGGCAGAGTGGCCTATTGTCAGTATCAGCCAGACAGCGAGGGAGTCTGCCTCTTTTTCGCTAGCACTAGACCAGAGAGATTGTTTTTGTTGAGGTGGAGTGCCACACCTTTACTGCACAGATCAAATTACTCAATATGTACTACTCATGTGCAGAGTTGAAAGGACTGGTATTGAACCAGGAACCTTGCGATTACTAGGTGGGTACTCTACTGACTGAGCTAAAATGGACCCTCCAAAGCTAAATATTTCTATTATATTTGATAATGTCCCTATCAATCATCACCACAGATAAGTCTTCCACACGGCATCCAGAATACGCACATAGATGATTGAAGGTTTTTGCTGGTTGACCTACATTGGAGTGTCCATGTGTAGCTGTCTACGGGAGAACACCACTCGTTTTGCTTTGTGTGTGTGTGTGTGTGTGTGTGTGTGTGTGTGTATATATATATATGTATATATAAAAAATGTTGTTCTGGTTCCAATGGGAGAAAATTCAATATTTCATAAAAAAGAAGGTCCACAAAATGTATTATGTTTTCAGAAAATTTTTTTAATTCTTTTTATCTTTGTAAGATAAGAATAACATTTTTTCTGAAACATAATACATTTTGCAGACCTTCTTTTTAATATATATATATATATATATATATATATATATATATATATATATATGGAGATTAGGTCTCTATTTATCTGTAACCAAAACTACGTCACTGCTTACATCACATTTCTCAAAATCCTCATAACAAAATAAATACACTCAAAATTTGAGCATGCAACCTTAGACAGTCCTCATTGTTTTTTTTTTAAAACAAGTTTTAATAAATACATGCCCTGTATTATATTTCTGTATATAGTTTGTTTTATTTTAATATCTTATTATAATGGAGATTGTGTGTTTGTCTGTCTGAAGCCGAAACTAAATCACTACTCAAGTCACAATTCCCTTAGTTATTGACGTCACATTCACCATGAATTTATTTTTATTTAAACCACAGTTATTGATAAAATTGTTATACCTTATTAATACTTTTGACTTTATCTACATTCTAATAACATGCAATTGTATTTATATATGCAACAAAATAGCGGGTTACAGTGTGAACAGGAAAGCTAATTTGCATATTGATATTAAAAGTTTAATTTTATTAAATATGCGCTTGGTATTATTGATTTCTAATTGTTTGTTTTTTTCTTAATGAATATGAGCAAAAAGCTCGGGGATAAATCTTAAAAGAAATCCTTTAATATAAAGAAATAACAGTAATTTTATTCTTTACCTCCTAATTTAACTAAATAGTTAAATTAGGAAAATTCAGCAATAAAAGGAGGGAGTGATGAAAAATGATGGAAGACTTAGTTTCAAAGTTGTTCTATTCTTCGATTATACCCCCTCTGTTTCAAATCATTTTATTTGGATTTTTATTTAGTTTCAAAAGTATTTCAAATTTAACATATTTCATTACATTAAAATTCAAATACTTGCACCCGGAGGGTGCATATATTTGCTAGTATGTCTAAAGTTATCAGAACTAAGTTTCCATTTCAAATTGTTTTATCTTTTTTACACCTTTGATAAATTAGATTTTACTTACTTATCGCACAAACTCTCTGAGATTGAATTTTTAACTCTTACCCCTTAAGCAATATCTTTCAAAAATTAATTTTTAAACCGCCCATAGGGTGTTTTTTTTTTTTTCGAGTATATATAATGTATTTTTTTTATACTTATAAATAATGGGTAATCATTATCAGTGGGAGAACACACATCTAAATTAGAATTGCATAAACATGGTCTTTATGATCACATAGGCGAGAAACTGACTGTCACCAAGTGCTTTTGACTGTATCTACACTATTCTAACTTTAATATAACCTTAACACAGTAAACAGCATATCATACCATGATTTTTATTAAATCAATACACTTAAAATCCTCTGAGAGAATATTTTATTTTCATATTTATTTATTCTTTTTTTTTTTTGTGGGTGGAGGGAAGAAATAATTATAATCTCTAAAATTCCAATTTATCATATTGAACAAAAACATTTATTGCGAACACTATTATATTTCTGGCAATTTTTCAGATGTGAATGATAAAAAAACATTAAAATAGGTTTGGGACAATCATATAGATGCTATGACTTGACAAGACTGGCTGATTGATTAGATAGCGCCTCTCCAACCACCCACCCACCTAGCCTAAGTAAAGGCCAAAGTGGAATGTATGTCATGGACTGCTACCAGGATTATGTTCTTAATCACCATGGGTCACTACCCACAACCAATAGTTGGCCCCATCGGGAGGGGGGGGGATTTTACCTCTCTGCAGAGGTACAGTCAATGTTTTCTTCTGCCCCAGCACACAGGGTATAATTACAATTGGTATGACTTATTATTATTATTACTAGCAAATATATGCACCCTCCGGGTGCAAGTATTTTAGTTCAATTTTATAATAAAATATCATATTAAATTAGAAAGGCTAATGAAACTGAATAAGAATGTAGATAAAAAGATTTTGAACAGAGGGGGTATGATTGAAAAATAGAACAACTTTGAAACTAACTCTTTCATCATTTTCCGTTACTCCCGTCTTTCATTGGTAAATTTTCCTAATTAAACTGTTTAGTTAAAATAGGAAGTAAAGAATAATATTACAGTTATTTCTTCTTGTTAAGGGATTTCTTTTAAGATTTATCCTCGAGATTTTTGCTCATATTCAATAAGATAAAACCAAACAATTAGAAATCAATAATACTAAGCATATATTTATTAAATCAGTTTTTTAAGATCAATATGCAAATTAGCCTTCCCATTCACACTGTAAACCTCTATTTTGTTGTATATATAAATACAATTGCATGTTATTAGTATGTAGATATGGTCAACAGTGTAAGTTATGTAAAACAATTTTATTAATAATTGAGGTTTAAATAAAAATAAAATCATGGAGAATATGATGTAAATAACGAAAGGAATTGTGACTTGTATAGTAATATAGTTTCGGTTACAGACACACAAACCCACAATCTCCATTATAATAAGATTATTACTATTAACAGCAGCACAGATGTTGAAATGCATTGATGTATGTAATAAATTCCATAACATAAATTCTGAATTCAACTTCACAACTCACTTTTACTACAGAGGGGTAAGACTGCCCCAATGGGGCCACCTGTTGGCCGTAGGTGGTGACCTGTGATGCTTAAGGATGAAACCCTGGTGGCTGAGCAGTCCACTTTGGCATGTACTTTGGCTAGACAGACAGTCAGAGAGGCCTTCTTTTGATCAATCAGTTGGTCATGTCAAGCCCTAGCACCTATATGATTGTCCTAATCCTATTGCCGTTATGGCAAGCCCTAACCCTTTTTATGATGTGTGCTAGAAGACAGACTGGAGTATAATGTTAAAATGCATCTAATGGTAAAGTTTGAATTTTGGAGCTCTGGAGAGTGTAGAGTACCCCTTCATCGCTATTAATCCCAGGCCCACTCATACCCAGAGTGTTAGTACCTGTTAGGGTCCCATCTATGGGTTACATAGAAAAAATGTTTTTAAAAAATGTGTTTAAAAAAATTTGAGTTTAAAAAAAAATTTGAATACCCATAAAAAATGAATGAAACAAAACATCTTTGGCATAAAATAACCCATCAAGGGTTGACATGCCATAAAATCCAACCAACCAACCAACAGAATGAAATGAACTGCGCAGAAATGTACACTGTGAATAATATATCAAGACTTTAAGCATAGTAAATTTCATCAAAATGACTTTTCAGCATTAAATGACCTGAAAAGGGTTGATATGCCATAAAATACAAAAAAAAGAAAAACAAAAGAAAACAACAAACAAAAAATGACTTGATTTGGCATTAAATGACCTGTAAAGGGTTAATATGCTGTAAAACAACCAGATTTTGCAAGCTATTAAACCATGCTACCCAAAATTGGTTTAGGAATTTTAAGAATGATGGTTTGTCTTTTGAAATAGTGGCTAGCTGTTAACAATTATGATACTTAAACAATAAAAGATGGAATAGAACTATGCCAGCAGAACTCAAAAAACTTTTTAAATGGCTAAGATCTTTGAAATATATTACGAGGATAATCCAAAAACTAAGCACTGTAAAGAAAACTTGAATACCAACTTTTATTTCACACTCTAACAGTTTTTGGCATTAAATAACCCACAGGGTTATTATGCCATTAAAAAAACAAGCCAAATGAAGTTAATGAAAATTATTTATACCAATTTGAAGATATTAAGAACTTGAAACAGAAATTTTTATCTAAATGACTTATTTCAGCATTAAATGACCCGGAACGGGTTGATATGCCGTAAAACAAACAAACCATACAAAATAACTGGGAGCACAGGGAAACTGTTTGTGTGGCTATTGGCAACACTGACATGTTTTTTGTGCATGCCGCTGCACCTGCCTCCGTGCACTCCTCACTGCAATGTTCAGTCTTTGCTTAGCAATCAGTTCTCATAGAGCTCCCAATTGACGCTAACACCAACAGTAAAGTTTTTGCAGTTATTTGATTTTAGAACACAAAAGGCATTAAACTGATTGAAATTCATTGCAAATTAACAGAAGTGTATGGCAAGTCATGCATGGATGTCAAACATGTCCGTGTGGCGTTATTTTCGGATTTGCCTGGGGAGTTGTCTGCCCGTTTAGTTTCGCTGGTTCCCGCTAGGGGCCTTTGATATTTAAGCGGCTGGTTTGAACGTCTCTCTTTCTCTTTGCCTGCCGACCTATGAGACACCACTATGGGTTAGACTCTGTCTACCCCCTTCTCGCTGGGGCTTCGGCCCTTAACACTGGCCACTCACTGCTAGTAAGTCTTGTATACGATATATGACTATCCTTTAGTCATGTATCCGTAACTATGTTTTTATGTACATTTAGGTATCTCTTTGATACCTAAATATCTTGTATTTTACCATTCATGAATGTGTCATTATCTCTATTCTTGTATATGTATTTATACTACTTATGTATGTATGTTTATGTACGCCTCTATGTATTATGTACCCTATTAATTCTTGTGCTGTATATAAAATGTTTCGTCTATCAACCTCTGTTGGAGTTTTATCTTCAAGTATTATCACTTTGAATTTTACATCCGCAAGTGATGTAAGAAGTTTGCAATGATGACGAGAGACCATATAACCCTTAAGCACCCCATCTGTGATCTCAATTCATAAGGACATGTTTTTCATTTACACCATCAAAATCCGGTTTTTGGTAACAGACGATTTTTAGAGTTTTTTTTTTAATTATAAAACTAACCCCTAACCCTAACCCCTAAACCTAACCTCTAACAAACAATCGGATTTTAACGGTGTAAATAAAAAACGTCCTTATGAATCGAGATCGCAGATAGGGCGCTTAAAGTTTATATGGTCCATGATGAGGTTCAACGCTTCCGCAAAACATGACATTAAACTGGTATGACATAGGCATACAAAATTGCCACAGCGCCTACAAATATGCATCGACCAAAATGGCATTTATGTAGAAAAATATACATGTTTAAACTTTAAAATGATGTAAACATCATTGACAATAAACAATAAACGTTTCTGTGATTTCTAAATATTTAGGAGACCTTACCTTTGGTATTACCCTTGTGTATGTAGAGCATTAGATAAGTTTAAAGAATATACAGGAACTCTTGAGTTTTCCTAGAAAGTCTCAGTTGATTACAAAAATGATAATACTTTTATTACATCATAATAATTTAGCGGTTAAGAAAAGGTGGTTGCACCAGAGTTAGATCGCCTCTGGTGGGGTCTGCAATGCGAGGGATGTATGATGTTGTAAGACCCGAAACATCCCAATGAACTTTGCATAAAAACATCACTGAAGACAACCACCGGCGCCCAAAAAGAAATGAGCGTATGTTTAAAGAATATAACATTTTGGCGGTTTTACCGCTAAATTTCATATTTCTTTCAAATTATAGATAGATGATAGTAAACCTCATGTCTTTTTAAAGATGAGGAAGTTAACAACTTTGTCTGAAATTTATAGAATGTGGATGTACTATCTATATACAATGGAGATTCAGTGTTACTCTCTCTGTAACCAAAACTATCACAATACTCTCAGGATTTGTATAAGTTTATCAATGAGTATTTATCTTATAGTCAAAATCATTAATACATAGAATAAAGAACAACCCTGTATATACTCAGAAATTAAGTATGCAACATTAAACAGTTCACATTGTTAAAACAAGGTTTGATAATTACATGCCCAGTATTATTGATTTCTATATAGTTTAGTTTATTTTAATATATACTTAAAGTTATCTAATGTATAGAATTTTACAAGGAAATTATTTATAAACAAGAAATAGTCACATAATCTTCTACATTAGATTTTATATCTTATTATACAGTGAAAAAAAAATCTGTTCTATCTTGATTATCATCTGTTGTAAAATTTTGTTTTACAACAGACGATAATCAAAACAATGGTTTTGATGCCAACCCCCCCACCAAGAAAAACCCTAAAATATTTGAATTAATATGAATTTAACTGTTAGAAACTTGGTTTTATTAGAAAGAAAATATATTTATTTGAATTTTGACAGCAAAACTATTTTTTGTCTATTATTGAAAAATATAAGATTTCAAAGATCCTGTTTATATTCTTTTTATGAAAGAGTGGGATAAAGATTATTTTTTACACTGCCAGGAGTGTGTTTTTTTGTTTGTTTGTTAGTATTAATAATAAACAGCAATATGGTATAGGAGAGGAAAGCAAGTTTCAGATTTACTCATGAAATTAAATACCCAAATATTTGTTATAAAAACAAACCCATTGTTGCAAGTAGAATATTCTTTAATAATTTTGATATTTCAGACAGTTGTCCTCATCTTTGTTGTGTATAAACACAACATATAGGCCACAGTAACCTCGGGCTCTGTTCAGGTGGTATTTATAAATTACTTTAATGACTTATTTTAAGGTCATTTAAAAAACATCTGAACAGAAACCAAGGTTACTGCAGCCTGAACGTTGAGTTTATACAAAATAAAGAAGAGGACAACAGTCCGAAATATCAAAATTGTTCATATTAAGCCTCATTGCATAAATACATAGGGCCGGGTTTGCTCAGTCGGTAGAGCATTCGGCTAAAAACCACAAGGTTCCTAGTTTGATACCGGCTCTCACCAACTCAACATATGAGTAGCACAGGGATCTGTGCGGTAAAGTAAGGAGTTGATGGTAGGTGTGGTGCTACACCTCAGATGCTAGTGAAAAGGGGATAAACACCCTCGCTGATTGGCTGATACCGACTTTAGGTCACCCGACAACTTTACTTAACTACTATAAGTAGAATATACTTGTTTAAAAAATGATGATTGCATTTATTGCAAAACTAACACCAAACTGTTTAGGAATATTGAACTATATGACCTTTAGGCACCCCTTTTTGATCTCGATTCAGAAGGACATGTTTTTCCTTTACACCGTCAATATCCGGTTGTTTGTTAACAGATGGTTTTTAGAGTTTTTAAATCATAAAACTAACGCCGAACCCCTAACAAACAACCGGATATTGATGGTGTAAATGAAAAACATGTCCTTCTGAATCGAGATCAAAAAGGAGTGCCTAAAGGTCATATGATCCAGAATATTTGCATTTTTGACTCTAAAACTTATTTTTACAATTATCTTTGAAGTTGAATTTATTTGCTTTCCAAAAAACGAAAAAGGAAATAAAATCTGTACATAAAAGTTATTTTCTTTTCATAAATAAAAGGAAAAGAGAAAAAGAAAAAAAAAACTAAGGCTACATGCACTAATAATCACTAATAATCACCAGTTTTATACAAAAGAATTTAATTTTCTCTTATAAACTCTGTTTGCCACCTTAGGAGCAACAGTTAACCTCCTACAGAGTGATCAACTATGAAAATAAAATGTTAACGTACATAGAAATCATTAATCTGATAATTACACTTGCTACACAATTCATTTACTCCATACAGAGTTTTTCCTTTAAAGAAACAACTACACATGACTGAATCTTTTCTTCTCTAACATCAGAATGATTAACTTTAAAAATATTATCTATTTTCTTACTGACTACACCGGATAGTGAGTGGTGTTGGGTTGATCCAAATCTTTGTTTATTGTATGATAAAGCATAAAATTGGTAACATTCATAAAAGAATTCGATTATGCACAGCCTTGTCAGCGGGGGGTTAGTATACATTGACTGGCGGACCTGAACTTTCAGAACACCCCCCCCATCTAAAATTTTTGTTTTTAATCTTTTTTTTTTTTTCAACGGATTATTATCGATTGCACACCAATCTATCCGATTGTAAAAAAAAAATTTAAATATAATATATAATAAATAATTTGGGTTCTGTTTTTTCTGGGCCACCCTAACTTTGACAACTTTGCACCAGTTTCCTTTCGAGCGGTTCCGATATGGGGGATTGATTTACTATAAACTTATACGGGGAAATCAGCACCCCTGAAAACTCAAAAAATAAGAACTTTTTCGAATTTTTTTTTCACGGTCTGATAGATTGGTGTGCAATCGATAATAATCCATTGAAAGAAGAAAAAAAATTAAAACAAAAATTTTAGATCGGGGGGGGGGTCTGAAAGTTCAGGTCTGCCCATTGACTGTATATCCGGTGCTGTGTGTGGGGGGCTTAAGACCCCTGCCAAAAAAGGGGGGAGTCTTGGGTATAATGCTAAGCTGCATTATTTTATTTATTTGTTAAATTTTACCACCTCAATGATAACAATCCAATGCATCTGGGGACTGGAGTAGTTTTTTATTGCCATTACTCCCAGGTCCACTCTGACCTACAGTGATAGTACCTGTCTGGGTCCATTCTATGGGTGAAATAAATCTATTTAAAAATCATTTGTATTTGATTGATATTAAATAGGGTATTATTAAAAATAATATACTAAAAATGATATATTAAAAATAATATATTAAAAATAATATATTAAAAATAATAAAGGGTATTATCAAAAATAATCTACTAGAAAGAAGAATGGGAGATTATCTAATTGATATAACATGTTGGCATCCTTCTGTTTGCTAAAGACGATGGTGTAGTGTCCAATTTTTTATCTTCATTTGGCCGAGTGGTTGAACAGGCTAATTTTTGAATGTCAGTCTCTGGTGCAGTGACTGCATACAAACAGTGATGATTGCTAGGGATGCTGTTATCTCTCCTTCCTTCTGGCTCTCTTTGCTGTGGTGGCTACTTTCCTCTCCGTTTAGTGCCATGTTTGACAAGGAGGCACCAGGCCACTCGGTTTTCTACACCAACCTCCCATGTGTTGGTGTTGATGTGGCATATCTTCATGCCTTTCTTGTAGACGTCTTTGAAGCATTGGTGTGGTCTCCCTACTGGTTGAGAGCCTTCTACTAATTTGCCATACAGTAGGTCTTTGGGGATGCTGCATGTTTGTTTGGTCTAGCATGTTTGTCTTGGACACTTTATCTTGCTAGCGATGCGGCGTAGGCACCTGAGTTTGAAATTGTCAAGTTTCCTCTTGTGGCTTTACTACTGTAGAGGAGTGTATTGAGAATGCATGCTTTGTAGATGTGCAGTTTGGTTTTCTTAATCATATAATATTCTATCTAAAATTATAAGAAATCATTGACAAAATGAGGATTAAAGTTCACTTCTCATGATATTTCCCTGTTCATCAAACTACTTCTCCTTTTTACACAAACATGTGAGAATTACAGGCTCCATTTAAATCCACCTTAATAACCAACTACTTAGATGAAAATAAAGTAACACTTTTATTGAATTTCTACGTAGACGACTGACTCTTTTTTCTTTAGTGATCTCCCTCGTTCAAAGATATGATATTAATTGATGTCGTATCTCCAGTTCCCCTTCCAATAATTAAACAAATCTACGGTTCTAATCTAACAGTTTTCAGGTCACAGTGCCTTTTTGGAACTATCAGATGAATTATTTAACAGAATTTGATCTGTAAATTCAATTTCTTTTTCTTCCCATTATTTCTGAAATCATTTAATTCAATTTTTAAATTGTTTATACTATTGCCATTACCAACATTTAGAAATGAATCAAATTTCAGCATTAAATAGCCCATAAGGAGTTGATATGCCATTAAACAAATAAACCAAATAAACCAAACATGCTGTATATACAATCAATTTAATTGATTATTTATACAGATTTCTATTAATGAACAGACTGATATATAGATAGGTACATAGATAGATAGATAGATAGATAGATAGTGAACACACTGATAGATAATGTAGAGTGAGATAGATAGGTAGATAGTGATAATGTAGTGTGAGTGAGACAGAGATATAAATAGTCTGAGATAGGTAGCTATATATATATATATATATATATCTACCAACCCCTCCACACAAGGTCAATTTCTTAAGTGAAGTTCAACAGGTTTGAATTCAGAGTTTTCCTTCTCCTAGACCAGTTGCCTAACCAAGATTAAAGAGCCCAGTCTGCCCTACTATTTATCCATAGCTGGAGGGAGATTAGAATTCATAATTTTCCTAAGGGTATTAGCGTTAAGTGAAATGCAATTAGCACATCCAGGATTTGAACTCGACAAGTCCATTTCCCATGACTTTAACCATTACACCACACGCTTTCCATATATATATATATATATATATATATATATATATATGTCTGTATTTGGGCAGCATTCTTTCATTTATACATGTGGAATTAAACAAAAGGCAGGTCTCCTGTTTAACGATTTTATTGGTGATCTTTTCAAGCTAAACTAATAGTATAAAATGTAGTATACAAATTTAAATGTCCCTTAGGAGATTGCTGCCTCCCAAAAAATGAAAATACCTACATCAGTTTTACCTCAATGACTTTGTCACACCGTTTAACTCTTCATATGACAGATAATAGCTCCATTTCACAACATCTAAAATTACATGCATGCCCTCACTCTAATTACTGTAATATCCTAACAGAAAATATGCACAATCTGCACAAAGAAAAGAATAAACAAAAACTCCAAATACTAGAAGCCTTATACATCAAACAATACAAAATCCTTAAATAAGATTAATTTTCAATGCAGTACTGACATTTTAAAATGCCTATAACACTTTTCCTATCAATTCTCCTACTTCCAGCCTCTACATCTATTAATATACTTTGAAAAAAACTGGAACACATCACCCCTGATGGTGGCACTTCGAAGTGCCGAAAGTACTCGGGATATGAACTTTGGTGGACTAATCACAAATTCCATCCAAATATAAAAAAGTTGTCCAGAAAGGTTGAAAAGATCACCAATAAAATCGTTAAACAGGAGACCTGCCTTTTGTTTAATTCCACATGTATATATATATATATATATATATATATATATATATATATAAATATATATCAATAAAGGAAGGAAGAACTCAACACCGTAATTCCATAATAAATTTATTTCGACATTTTATTATTACTATCATATATATTTTTTTACTTTATATTATTATTTTTATTATTATTATTATCTTTAATTTATCTCATAATATTATTATTAATTTATTTTTAATTTATTGTATTTTTATTTTTATTATTATTATGATTATTATTTTTAATCTATTTTATTATTATTATTATTATTTGAGTTTTCACATCAGTGTTAGCTGATGGTCTTTCACTGGAGTCTGAGTGACAGCAAGTCTCCTCAGGTCTCCAGGACTCTTCTGAGTATTCTGGCAGATTGCAGCAGTGTAGTGTTCTGAATGGTTTCAATCCTTCCTCTGATATCCAAACTATTATTATTATTATTATTATTATTTTCAATTTATTTATTTTTTTATTATTATTATAATTTATTATTTTTTACCCTATCTTATTATTTTTATTATTATTACTATTATTATTTTACTTTACCTTAATATTATTATTATTATCATTATTTACTTTTTCTTATTTTTAATATTATTATTATTATTATTTACCTTATCCCTTTTTTAATATCATTATTATTATTATTAATAATATTTTTAATATTATTATTATTTTAATTAATTTATCCTATTATTATTACTATTATTATTATTTTTATTATTATTATCTTTACTTTATCTTAATATTATCATTATTATTATTATTAGTATTATTATTTTTAATTTATTTTATTATTATTATGATTATTTTTAATTTATATATTTTTTCAATTTATTTTATTATTATTATTATTATTATTAGTAGTAGTAGTAGTAGTAGTAGTAGTAGTATTTTTAATTGATTTTATTTTTTATTATCATCTTACTATTAATTTATTTTTTTATTATTTATATCATAACTAGTATTTTCTTTCATACATCATTATACTCTAATGTTTAAATCTTTAAAAAAAATTTTTATTTACTTGTCTATTTATATTTTAATATACTACTCTGTTTTTTCTGTCTTGTCACTTTTTTGTCTGTGTGGACACCCTAAGAAGCCAACCTTCAAATGTATCTCTTTTTTCTCATTCACTTCCTGTTTCTATAGTTACAATCCTATACTGTTAAAAATATTTTTTATATTTTTTATTTTTTGTTTTTGTTTGAATTTATATATTTTTTTAATATTCAGCTTTTTGGGTTTTTTGTGATGTGCTTGTCCATAAGTGAATTGAGACCCATCTGATGAGACGAAAATTTTGGGAGCCGGTTTAAATCAACTTGGATTTATATGGGCCCCAATTTTGGTCGAAATAAATTTATTATGGAATTACAGTGTTGAGTTCTTCCTTCCTTTATTGATAAATATTGCTCTGTATATAATCTAAAAGGTTATTATACATTGAGCTCTCTTCAGTGATTTAAAGATTCGCTGTATTTATACATACCGGATCATCAATATTAGTACAGTGGATCTTAGAAATCACATATAGAATCATCCCTTACTACCAAGTTTTGGATAAATCTCTTATATAAATATATATGTATATATATATATATATGTGTGTGTGTGTGTGTGTGTGTGTGTGTGTGTAAAGAGACTGTGATAGATAAATAATAAACAGACTGATATATAGATAGGTACATAGATAGATAATGAACACACTGATAGATAATGTAGAGTGAGATAGATAGGTAGATAGTGATAATGTAGCATGAGTGAGACAGATATAAATAGTCTGAGATAGGTAGCTATATATATATATATATATATATATATATATATATATATATATATATATATATAAAGAGACTGTGATAGATAAATAATGAACAGACTGAGATATAGATGGCAAGACAGATAATGAACAGACCGTGACAGTTTAAAGCATTAAACAGACAGATTTAACTTTTGTAGTGAGAATCCAAAAACAACATTAAATAGATAAATAAAAATTTCAAAATAAATCAAGTTTAAAAAAAAAAAGATTTTTAGTGATACCTATTTATTTCAAAAGATGGTTGTATATCTTTTTAGTTTGTATTTGAAACCAGGTGAACCCCGAATATTTTGAATGCTGATTTCCTAAGAAACCCCTACACACATCCCCTGAAAAGATTTGCTCAAAACAATCTCATTTCTCTCGATTTTGTCTCAGTTTAAACAAAACAAAACAAAAAAGAAACTGATGAGAATTTTCATTTAAGGAAATTTGAGTAATCTCCCTTTAAACTAACATTACACTGTACAACATCTATGAATATTTTTCTTTATAGAATACTTTTGTTTTTGTTTTTTAAATAAGTAATTATTTCTAGAAGTTCAAATCAAATATTAATTTTTGACGAAGTATTTACTGGTATTACCTTTGTATACACAACCAACAAATTATAATTACAACATCGATTTTTGACAGATTAATTTACATAAACATTTATTGTGGATTAAGTGGACAATTGATAATTTCAAATATAAAAATTAGGACAAGAAGGAATACAAACTGAACCATTAAACTGACTATGTGTTAGATAATAAAGATTATATATCTAAATATCTATATGCATATATATATATATATATATATATTATATATATATATATATGAGGAAGAATGAATAAAGAAAAGAAAGTACAGAAATGAATAATAGATGAATTTACTCAACATCACTTACACATATGTTTCGGTCAGTTTATCTTTGTGTATACGATTCAAACTATTATTATCATTAAATAAACAAATGAAAAGAAATAATAATAATAATAATAGAAAAATGTAAAAATATTCTGTATACAGAGAAAATTCGACCTTCATCAGAGTGAAATTTTATTATGCATATATATATATATATATATATATATATATATATATATATATATATGCATATATATTCATAGAAAAATGAAAAAGTTCTTCTATTGTTGCACATAAATTAGTTATGCATTATTCATTGCAGGTAGGTATGTTAGATGACCAGATTAATTTAATATCACAGGATGTTGTATTAAGTGATAATATCACCCCATACAAGTATTATTATCAATAAGTGACATTGCATCATACAAGTATATATATATATATATATATAAATATAAATAATTTACTAAATCACTTTCTAATAAAAATCCATTAACTTCAAAGAAAATTTTTTTACATCAAGTCCAAATTAGATACCATACTTCCTGGACCGGAAATCTTGCATCATACAAGTATATTGCATCATACAAGTATATATATATATATATATATATATATATATATATACTAAATTGTAAAAACTTATTAATTCTCTCTAGTAAATAATTTACTAAATCACTTTCTAATAAAAATCCATTAACTTCAAAGAAAATTGTTTTACATCAAGTCCAAATTAGATACCATACTTCCTAGACCGGAAATCTATGACTAACAATTACAATATGAATCTCCTAAATCCAGTATCATTTACACTATTAATCTGAACAAAGTGTGTAAGTCAACTTTATTTCTTGAATATTAGACCATTTGAATATTCTTTCATGATTCCAAAAACCCAGTACATTTATTCTTTATAACCTTGACATCACATATATAAGCCGGTTTAGTTCAGTTGGTAGAGCATCTTCCTAGGATTCACAACGTTCCAGGTTTGATACTGATCCCCTCCAACTCAGCATGAGTCACACAATTTAGATCTGCAGTAAAGTGGGAAGCTGATAGGTGTGGTGCTCCACCTCAGACACAAAAACAATCTCCCTAGTTTAGTGCTCACTATCTGGCCAATAGGTTACTCCACTGACTTTTCTTACCTTTTATATACAGTACTTATATAAAAGTATTTGGCCACTTTAGATTATTTTAAATTTCTAATTGACTCATAAGGGGAATCTTGGGTATAACATTAAACTGAATCTAATTGTGAAGTTCAGATTCTGTAGCATTGGGGTGTGTGGGGTACCCTTTTATTTTCCATTACCCCTAAGTCTTCTCTGACATGGAGGTTACCATCTATGGGTTAAATAGATTTAAAAAATGAGTTTGAAAAAGAATTTGAATACCCGATAAGAAGGAATAAAACAAAAATGTCTTCAGCATAAAATAACTCAAGGGTTGACATGCAGTAAAAACCAACCAACCAACCAGCCAACCAATCTTATGAGTGGATGTTTCACATTACATTTTTTACACATGAAACATTGTCCCTAGAGTCATTTCCTCATTTAAAGTTGATGCAGTGAGCCAATCCCATTCACTAAGCTTCAATAATATGCATCCCCAAAAAAGGAGAGCCAGTAAGCAATCTCAAAATAAGGAGAGTAAGCAATCCCAAAATGAGGAGGGCAAGCAATCCCAAAAAAGAGTGCAAGCATCCCAAAAAGGAGAGCAAGCATAAAAAAGGAGAGCAAGCTTCCCAAAATCTAAAAAGAAAAAAGGAGAGCAAACTTCCCAAAATCTAAAAAGGAGAGCAAGCTTCCAAAATCTAAAAAGGAGAGCAAGCTTCCCAAAATCTAAAAAGGAGAGCAAGCTTCCCAAAATCTAAAAAGAAAAAAGGAGAGTAAGCTTCCCAAAATCTAAAAAGAAAAAAAGGAGAGCAAGCTTCCCAAAACCTAAAAAGAAAAAAAGGAGAGCAAGCTTCCCAAAATCTAAAAAGAAAAAAGGAGAGCAAGCTTCCCAAAACCTAAAAAGAAAAAAAGGAGAGCAAGCTTCCCAAAACCTAAAAAGAAAAAAAGGAGAGCAAGCTTCCCAAAATCTAAAAAGGAGAGCAAGGAGAGCAAGCTTCCCAAAATCTAAAAAGAAAAAAGGAGAGCAAGCTTCCCAAACCTAAAAAAAAAAAGGAGAGCAAGCTTCCAAAATCTAAAAAGGAGAGCAAGCTTCCCAAAATCTAAAAAGGAGAACAAGCTTCCCAAAATCTAAAAAGGAGAGCAAGCTTCCAAAAATCTAAAAGAGGAGAGCAAGCTTCCCAAAATCTAAAAAGAAAAAAGGAGAGCAAGCTTCCCAAAATCTAAAAAGGAGAGCAAGCTTCCCAAAACCTAAAAAGAAAAAAGGAGAGCAAGCTTCCCAAAATCTAAAAAGGAGAGCAAGCTTCCAAAAACCTAAAAAGAAAAAAGGAGAGCAAACTTCCCAAAATCTAAAAAGGAGAGCAAACTTCCCAAAATCTAAAAAGAAGAGCAAGCTTCCCAAAAAAAAAGAAAAAAGGAGAGCAAGCTTCCCAAAATCTAAAAAGGAGAGCAAGCTTCCCAAAACCTAAAACAAGCTTCCCAAAATCTAAAAAGGAGAGCAAGCTTCCAAAAACCTAAAAAGAAAAAAGGAGAGCAAACTTCCCAAAATCTAAAAAGAAAAGCAAGCAATCTAAAAAAGAAAAAAAAGGAGAGCAAGCAATCTAAAAAAGAAAAAAAAGGAGAGCAAGCAGAAAAAAAAGGAGAGCAAGCATACATCATTATATATTATTGAAAGCTGCAGGTTTTCTATTAGAATATATTTGTCAAATGAAAGGAAATATTTTAACAAATGCTAGGGGCCATACATTTCCAGTAGTTGAATAGCCAGACCAAGTTTCAATGCAACGGTGCTTTTCTTTCACTTCACAACATGCGAGTAATAGATAACTGTTGACTCTATGAGTGGGTTCATCCACCTTTTGTCAGGTGACTTAAAGTTACCTGCCACATTGTTGATTGATTAGCACTAAACCAGTTCCTAATCAGGCTCAACAGGTGAGAAAGGTGATGAGATACCCAGTGTAATGAAAAAATAAAAAAAATAAATGCATATATATATATATATATATATATATATATATATATTTGCTTAACTGAAGTCATACCTAATTTTGAAAATTAATTAATTAATAATTAATGAATTAGGTGGCCATACCTATTCAAATGTAAGGCTAAACAAATCGAGAAAAATCAATCTCTGTATGTACATTTCGGCCTATTAGTCCTCATCAGCAGAGCTATAGACAGGAAGACTGCTTTGAGCGTGATTCGAACCCTGACTGTCAAGCTGACTCTAACCATTACACCAGCTGGTTTTTCCCAGATTTTTTGTTCGTTTTGAAGTAGGTTATATTCCACTTATGGTGACTTTACTACACGACAGTATGAGAAGTAAACAAACAAACAATGTGTTTTTGATATGGCTTTTTTTAGGCCGATAATCAGCTCTGCTGATGAGGCCTAATAGGCCGAAATGTACATACAGAGATTGATTTTTCTCGATTTTTTAGCCTTACATTTGAATAGGTATGCTCGCCTAATTAATTAATTATTAATTAATTAATTTTCAAAATTAGGCAAGACTTCGATTAAGCACATATTCTCCCAAAAATTGTCGGCTAAAAAAGCCATATCAAAAACACATTGTTTGTTTGTTTACTTCTCATATATATATATAAATATATATATAAATATATAAATATATATATAAATATATAAATTTTTTTTTTCAAACAAATTTTGTTAAATATATTGTTTCAAAGTAGAACCATAATTATTCAGAATAATTCTTTTGGATTTAAAAAAAAATCTTTTTTGAGTTAATACCAAGAAAATCATTAGAAAGATTGAAAAGAAAAACAACAAATCACAAAACTATTTTGATTCTGTTGTATTCAATAAGAAAGAAGACAAACCATTTTTCAGATAGATATTACATTTTCTTTTGTCATATATATCTAACAAAACTGGGCCCATTTATGAGTTACCCGCCGAAATAAATTTATAATACCCAAATGGTTTGTTGAGATTTTCTTTCTTATTGAAAGTGTAAATATTACTCTGTATATAATTAATTTATTAATTATCTTACATTGAGGTCTCTTAGAGATTTGAAATAATCCTAGTATGTATGTAATATATATATATATATATATATATATATATATATATATATATATATATATATATATATACCAAACTTGTTGGTAAATCCTCACAGTGAGAAAAAACCCACCAAATAGTTTGATTGTAAAAATATGCTACCAAACATCACCTGGTGAGAAAAAAAATTTTGGAAAAAAGAAAAGACCAAGATAATCGTACCAACCAAAAATAATCTATTGGTACAATATTTGGCCAAAAGAAAAAACAATTTATATGTATGTATCTATATAATTTATTTTATATATTCATACAAAACCGCCAGGAAACTAAAGCTAATAAGTAAAAAGTGCTCAATACCTAAGTAGAGCAAATAATAAAGATAAACCTAATGAGTCAGATAAACCTACTAAAAGTTTCGCTAAGTGCTCTTCAGGGCTAAGATCCAACTAAAGAGATTTGGAGCAAACACACATTTATCCAAACCTACCACCTAGGCACAAAAGAATTAGCATAGACTAAACTAACCAATAAAAGAAAAAGACAAAAGACGGAACACCGTATCTATTTATTTTTTTATTTTTTTATTTTTATTTTATTAATAAATTAAATTGAATCCTACAATTTCAGTTCTAGTATGCACCTTAAACCACATAAATATCTTAATTCTGTTTCACATTTATTTCATTCTTTAATTTGGGGAGGGTGTTTATTGGTTCTAAAACCATAAAACTCACAATTTGTGTGTGTGTGTGTGTAGAAAATGAAGACTATATGAAAAATCAAATTGACATGTTTTGCTATGAGGATATGATTTTCAGAATGAATCTTACACATGACAGTGGGTGTCTGGGGGGAGGTAGGAGCATGCTACTTTTTTATTTATTTATTTATTCAACATATACTGTGTGGTTAAATTTAGGACCCTATTAATTCAAATTATTTTGTTTCAGTTTTTTTTCTTTGTCTTTTAGCATCTAATGTTTCCTGGGTATTAATTTAGTGGGTTCAATCTTATGGCATGTCAGCCTTCGCTGGGTTATTTTATGCCGAAGACATTTTGTTTTAATTCTTCATGGGGTTCTCATTTTTTTTAAGCACATTTTTTAAACTCATTTTGTTTAAAATCCATAAATGAGGACCTAACAGGTACTACCACTCCCAGTCAGAGTGGATCTAGGAGTAATGGTGATGAAGGGGTACTCCACATTCCTCAGAGCTCCAAAATTGGAACTTTACCAATTAATGGTAGTAATTTCATGGATGAATGCTCTATAAATCTTTGCCAGAACAAATTGAGTCCCTTTTTTTATTAGATACATGTTATGATCATAGACGTTCCTGTAGTTTATTGTGGTATTAAATATTTTGTTTATCTTTAAATCCTCTTTATGTTTGTCTGTTCGCCTCTTTAAGTTTCCCACCCTGTCAGCTGGGGCGTTAGAATGCACCGACTGCATCTCTGCAGAGGGGTAAGACTCCCCCAAATGGGGCCACCTGTTGGCCATGGGTGGTGACCCATTATGCTTAAGGATAGAACCCAGGTGGTTGAGCAGTCCATGACCTGCAACACACTACTTAGAACCTTACTTAGGCTAGACGGCCGGTCGGAGAGGCCCCCTCCGATTAAACAGCTGGTCACATCAAGCCCTAGCACCTATGTGATTGTCCCAATCTATTGCCTCTTTGGCAAGCACCAACCCTTTTTATCATATGGGTGCTAGAAGGCGGTGGCTGAGGGTCTACATATCCTGGGAATGACATTAAACTCTATCTAATAGTGAGGTTCCAGTTTTGGAGTTTTGGGGAATGTGCAGCACCCCTTCATCATCATTGCCCCCTGGTCCATTCTGACCCAGAGTGGTAGTACCTGTTAGGGTCCCATCTATGGGTTAAATAGAAAAACATGAGTTTATAAACAAAATTGAGTATCCATTAAGAATTAATTTATTTCAAAACTTTGTTGGTATTAAATGACCCACTGAGGTTGATATGCTGTAAAACAAACCAATCTTTAAGTTTCTTGAAGTTTTGCTGATATATATATTTTTTTGGTGGGGTCTGGAAGATTACAGGCTACTTTTATAAATTCCTGTTTCAGATGGAATCTATTTTTTGTTTGTTGTTGATTATATTTTTGATTATTTGGTTGTTTTTATTTTATGGCATATCAACATATTTCGGGTCATTTAATGCCAAATTGTCATTTTGATAAACAAAGGACTCAAGTTGCTTACAGTACCTGATGTTGCTTAAGTAGTCACTCTATTAATTATTTAATAAGCTCATTGCTGCTTAACTTTAATCAAGCAGGAACTGGTGCTTTCAAGTGCAACTTGACCGTAATTCTATATTTAGGAAGCGTGGGTGTAATGGTTAAAGTCATGGGAAATGGAGTTCAAATTCAGGACGTGGTAATTGCATTTCACTTAGCACTAATACCCTTGGGAAAGGTATGAATCCTATTCTCCCACCAGCTATTGTTAAATAGTAGGGCAGACTGGGCTCTTTAACCTTGGTTAGGCAACCGTTCTAGAAGGAAAACTCTGAATTCAAACCTGTTTAACTCCGCGTAAGAAATTGACCTTGTGTCACATCCTGCTTGTGTGGAGGGTTGGTAAATATATATATTTAGGATGTATTTTATATGCTATCAAAATATCTTTTTCTAAGATGAAAGCAATTGTGCAAAACATTATTAGTTGGTTGGTTTTGTTTTCCAGCATATCAACCCTTTATTTTCTTACAATATCTGTTTTGTTTTATGGCACATCAACCCTTTTTGGGTCATTTAATGTTGAATCAAGTCATTTTTTGTTGGTAATTCTATTTTATGGCGTATCAACCCTTTTTGGGTCATTTAATACTGAATCAAGTCATTTTTTGTTGGTTATTTTGTTTTACGGCATATCAACACTTTTTGGGTCATTTAATACTGAATCAAGTCATTTTTTGTTGATTGGTTTTATGGTATATCAATCCTTTTTGGGTTATTTAATGCCAAATCAAGTAATTTTTCATAGACTCAGGTTGCTTGCAGTACCTGCTGTTGCTTAAGTGGTTACCTAATTAAGTATTGAATAGGCTCACTTTCACGTTCCACAGAACAAAAAACTTTTTTTCAGTAAAGCAAAGAAATTCTGATGACACAAAAAAATGATGATCATGTCTAGCAAAACTTTTCTCAGGCGTTTAGAGTTTTTTTTTCTTTTTATTTCAAAAAACAAATAAGAAAAATTGTGCTAAATGATATCTGATCTGATAAGAGAGTTCATGTGTCCTTTCATTGGTCTTCTTGTTTTTCATCCTGCTGAGTATCTAGCTATCCTCCTAATTAGGTAAACCTGATGGTAGGTGGGGGGAGCTGGGTGTGTCAATGACCACTCAACCATATGCAGGTGTGTATTGGGTTACATGGTACCAGTAGCACCTATTTAGTGACCTGGTGCTATACATGTATTTACGTAGATATATACACACACACATATATACATGAATATATACATCCACATACACACACATATATATATATATATATACATATATCCACACACATATATATATATACATATACACACATATATATATATACACACATCTACACACATACATATATATATACCAGGGCTCGACATTAACACTGTCCCGTCGTCCCGGGGATGATAAAAATTACATCCGGGACAATCAATATGTCATCTAGGACAGTTTGCTGGGACGGTAAAAATTTTTCCTAAAAGTTATTACTACAAACAAAAGTTTGACCTTAAATAATAGATTTAATTAATTTTAATTCGTTTTTAAAAACGTAGCAAACGATTTTTTGGTCTACCCAAGTATAGATGATGCTAATGAATTAAACAAAAATATTTTGAATTCGGGACGGTCCAAACCCCATTCGGGACGGTTGATAATTTTGGTTCGGGATGGTCATGAAAAAAGTTAGTGTCGGGGCCTGATATATACACACATATACATACTCACACACACTCCTATATAGACATACAGGCACACATATGCATATATTAATATATATATATATATATATATATATATGCACACACACGCACTCCTATATAGACACACACACACACACTTAATTTAATTCGTTTTTTAAAACATAGCAAACGATTTTTTGGGGCTACCCTAGTATAGATGATGCTAATGAATTAAACAAAATATTTTGATTTTGGCACGGTCCAAACCCGATTAGGGACGGTTGATAATTTTGGTTCGGTTTAGTGTTGGGGCCATATATATACACACATATACATACTCAAACACACTCCTATATAGACATACAGGCACACATATGCATATATATATATATATATATATATATATAATATACATATGCACACACACGCACTCCTATATAGACACACACACACACGCACATAATATATATATATATATATAAATTGTCACCTGTCAAATTAGAGTATGGCCATGACATGACATTTTGTAAAAGAATGATTAACCATGCAACGAACCGATGTATCTTTTTAGCCAGCAAGATATCTACAGTTTCTGAATCGAAGATATTTCATTTGACAGTAACCTGCTGTTATACAATTTCTATGTCCCTCTCAGTATGTCTTCTTCTTTTAATCTCACCTGCTGACTTGCATTCTTTAACACAGGTATGACAGGTGTTGTTGCAATTTGCAGCTAATTGGAAAAAAAAAAAATTTTCACCTACTTGGTTGGTTGGCTTCTATGGCATGTCAACCCTTGTTGGGTTATTTTATGCCAATGACATATTGTTTTATTCATTCGGACCATATTACCTTTAGGCACCCCTTTTTGATCACGATTAAGAAAGGACATGTTTTTACACCGTCAATATCCGGTTGTTTGTTAGGGGTTCGGGTTAGGGGTTAGTTTTATAATTTAAAAAAGAAATCTAAAAATCATCTGTTAAAACAACCGGATATTGATGATGTAAATGAAAAACATGTCCTTTCTTAATCGAGATCAAAAAGGGGTGCCTAAAGGTCATATGGTCCATTCATTCTTGTTGGGTATTCAATTTTTCTTTCTTTCAAACTCAATCTTTTTATAAAACACATTTTTAAGACTCATTTTTTGTTCATTTTTTGTTCTAGTTAACCCATAGACTAGTTGACCCATAGATGGGACCCTAACAGGTACTATTACTCTGGGTCAAGGTGGAATTGGGAGTAATGGTGATAAAGGGCTACTCCACACTCCCCTAAGTTTCAGAATTGGAACTTCACCACTAGATGTAGTTTAACATCATACCCATGAAACTCGGCCACTGCCTTCTAGAACAGATATGATAAAAGAATCATGTGTCGACACCTACAGTCAACAGGTGGCCCCATTGGGAGGTGGGATTTCACTCCTATGTAGAGGTGCCGTCGGTGTTCTACAAACCCCACTCAACAGGACGGGTATTCAGGAATACATGTATGCCTTTCCAATCCAGTGTTATGTAATAGGGTATTGGTGATTTTACAAGCATGTTGTGAGTACCTTCTTTTATGGCAATTACAGAAACAGTGGGTTAGTGTTTATACCAGTGACTCATGAGAAGAATGTCCGAGTGACGACGAGTTTGGAACATAAATGAATGGCAAGGCGATGTGTTATAGTTTTATTTGACAGGTTGGTAACTAAAAATAGAATCATTTTCACTTTGAGAAATCTCAGGTGAATGTGCTGAGAAATAGATTGTTTGACAAGTGCCATTGAAAATAACAATACAAAAATTCAGGATCAGAATTGAAGTTAAATCCCAGAGATTGTGATATCAAAAAAAAAAAAAAAATATCTGAGATTGGAGGAGATGAACCAGGAAAGAATAGGAGGAATGCTCAAAGATAATAAATGGTGGGTTGGTTGGATTTTATGGCATGTCAACCCTTATTGTGTTATTTTATGCCAAAGATATTTTGTTTTATTCATTCCTGTTGGGTACTCAATTTTTTTTTAGAAACTCAATTTTTTTAATACAAATATTTTAAAACAAGTACCACCACTCCAGGTCAGGGTGGACCTAGGATTAATGGTGATGAAGGGGTACTCCACCTACCCCAGAGCTCCAGAATTGGAACTTCACCATCAGATAGTTTAACGTCATACCCAGGACACTAAGACCCTCAGCCACCACATTCAGTATAGTGTCAAAACTATCCTGCTGAAGTCCCGGTTTTGATTTCTGTCAGAGGGAAATCGTTAGTATATATCGCTGATGAGACTTAATAAAGTTGAAACAGTCTGTACGATATTCTACACACCGAGTAATTCTTTGCGAAATTCACTTGTCATTGTTATCTTCTATAATTATCGAATTTATGCGATATTCGCATTGTAATTGCCTTCAAGCAAAAATATAAAATATTTCATATATATAATATATATATATATATATATATATATATATATATAGAGAGAGAGAGTGGCAGAAAGGGCTTACACAGAGCCAACAGCAGGAAGTGATGCTACACACATAAACAGAACAAATTTTTAGTCTTCTGTGTGGTATTTATGCGTACTGTTTCACCCACACAATTTCACTATCCACCCACATCTTCCAGAATGAAATCTCACCAGCTCTTTTCATAAACAACTGTGCTTACTACCATTTTAATTTTATTTCCTATTTCAGGTTCACAAGGGGTCAGTGTCCATTGTGAGAGAGTGTCAACATTCTCTATGCCAATGAGTGCTAATTTCTTTCCTCTCCATATCCAATATGAGATGAAAGTTCCTTTCTTTTGTTTGAGTAAGCCACATATATACTTTCAGGAATTCAGCTCTGTTGACAAGTAGAACTATGATCTACTGGAGGATGACTCAATGTCCCAAGCCGCAGGAACTGGAGAATTGCCTCTTCACTTCACATATCTTCCACAAACCATGACCTCTCTAGGGTCAGGGATCATACCAGATGCAAACATTATTCATATATCTCCCACCCACCTCTCCCGTAGTTCTTATGTGGAAAGAGACATTGTAATGAACTTACAAGGATCCTGTTTTCAGCCACAACTCTGTTACACCACAAAGTCTTTGTTATTTTATTTGGCTTTTCTAAGATTGGTCCACACAATAATATAGGACTAATAACATAACACTTTCATAGAAACATCATTAATTAATAAGATTTATTGGACCATATTAACTTAAGGCACCCCTTTTCAATTTCGTGCCATAAGGTCATTTTTTTTCATTTACACCGTCAATATCTGGTTGTTTGTTAGGGGTTAGGGTTAGGGTTAGGGTTAGAACCCCTAACCCTAACTGTTGTGAGGTTTTAAGGGGTCAAATAAGAACAAAACGACAGGTAACAAATGTAGGAAAATGTATTAACAGAAAGTAGACAAATACAATACAGAGAAGTGGAAATTACATCCGACAAATAGAATTGTCAGCTGACTCGCATTGGCTTACTACCAAGCCACAATTGTCCCTGTTACTTATAGTAACCCGTCGGCGCATTCCATTAGTCTTATAGGGTGTATCATCTATAACACTAACCCTAACCCCTAACTCTAACCCCTAACAAACAACCGGATATTGAGTGTAAATGAAAAAAATGACCTAATGACATGAAATTGAAAAGGGGTGCCTTAAGGTAATATGGTTCAATTTATTCTATGTATTAATGATTTTGACTATCAATTAAATACTAATTAATAAACTTATGCAATTCCTGATGGTATTGTAATGCAAGCAATGATGTAGTTTTGGTTACAGACTGTTATATATGGGTAAGGGATATATTAGTAGAAGTAGTAGTGTTATACACTAGAGCAGGTAAGTAATGAGCAGGTGCAACATCGTAGTAGTCATAGTAGTAGTAACAGTAGACATAGTTGTAGGCAATTGTACCTCTACATTGTTCGGTATTTATAGATGACATCAACCAATCATATCACTGTGAGGGGGGTACCTAGGTGTATGCATATTCATTACATCACAGATACACACTGAATCTCCATTATAATAAGATTTAACATGTTCTCTGATTCTTCTTACTGTTTTATTAAAATGAAGGATGAAATTTAAAAAACTGGATTTGACTTTATATTTCAAAACATGCATATATTAACTATCAACTAGGAAAGAAAAAAGATTGGTAATTTATTAAATTCCAATCCACAAAAAATAATGATGGAAATTTTAATCGGACCATATGACCTTTAGGCACCCCTTTTTGATCTCGATTAAGAAAGGACCTGTTTTTCATTTACATCGTCAATATCCGGTTGTTTTAACAGATGATTTTTAGATTTCTTTTTTTAAATTATAAAACTAATCCCTAACCCTAACCCCTATCAAACAACCGGATATCGACAGGTAAAATGAAAAACATGTCCTTTCTTAATCGAGATCAAAAAAGGGTGCCTAAAGGTAATATGGTCTTTTTATTCAACCAAAATGTTGATATCAATTATGGAAATAAAAAGGGAAAAGATATCTACACATTACAAAATGGCTGACATTATTCTAAAGTCTTATGACTTAAAATATTTAAAGAATACTATTTATAGAATGTTTAAGAAAAATGACTGTGTGACTGTTATTCTTGTGAAGACCTATTATTTAGCTATGTGTGGGGGGGGATGAAAAGTTATTTATAACATTATGAATTGTTTTAATGAGACTGGCACAACTTGTTAACATTCTCTAAATCTACATATAGGTAAAGGTTGAAATGGAATCCAATGAGAAACAGAAGGAAACAGTGTGATCAGAATACAAATGAATTTATTACTAGAAATGGATTTGATACTGAAGGGGAAAAAGAGAACAAAAGAGAGTAGAGAGAGAACAAGAGAATGAGAGAAACAGAAAGAGAAGCAGAAAGAGAAAGAACTAGAGGGGAGAGGTAGAGAGAAGGAACAAGAGAGAATGAGAGAGACAGAAAGAGAAGCAGAAAGAGAAAGAACTAGAGGGGGAGAGGAGAAGAGAGAAAGAACAAGAGAAAATGAGAGAGAGAAAGAAAGCAGAGAGAGAGGCAGAAAGAGAAGCAGAAAGAGAAAGAATTAGAGGGGGAGAGAGAAGGAACGAGAGAATGAGAGAGACAGAAAGAGAAAGAACTAGAGGGGGAGAGGGGAGAGAAGGAACAAGAGAAATGAGAGAGACAGAAAGAGAAATAACTAGAGGGGGAGGGGAGGAGAGAAGGAAAAAGAGAGAATGAGAGAAGCAGAAAGAGAAGCAGAAAGAGAAAGAACTAGAGGGAGAGAGAAGGAAAAAGAGAGAATGAGAGAGACAGAAAGAGAAGCAGAAAGAGAAAGAACTAGAGGGGGAGAGGTAGAGAGATAAGGAACAAGAGAGAAAGAGAGAGAACAAGAGATAAAGAGAAAAACAGGAAGAGAACAAGAGGGAGAAAGAGACAAAGAAAGAGAACAATAGAAAGAAAGAGACAGAGAACAATAGACAGAAAGAGAGAAACATTATAATCTATGCCAAGAAATAGTGCAATTAGTCTAATTTTTATTCATTTTTATCTTTAGTTTTTTTTATATATATAATTGTATCAATCAACTTCTTTTCATTTTAGTTCATTACATTTTTCAGTATTCTCCATTTATTGAATCTGGTGAAGAAAAGCAATATATTCTAAAAACCAGGATGTAAGTTAACTGCAAGGAACTTGTGAATTAAGAATTACTTTCTATGTATTATCATTGTGGTAATTTCATTTTTCAATCTGTCTTTTTCTTTTTCACCTACACACCTGCACACACACTCATATGCATACATACTCACATACATGCTCACACACATATATACCAACTTCCATGCATGAACATGAGGATGTGACATTTTTAAAACATCAAATTACATGAAACAGTAAAAGTTCTGTAATCGGACTATTGATTCCTGAGGGTATTGTGATGTAAGCAGTAACAGTTTCAGTTACAGACAAACACTGAATCTCAATTATAATAAGATAAATCTTTCATCATTGTTGTATAAAAGCAGAGTTGTTCCTTAACTTCCTGCATCGAAATTCTTCCATGTTGAACAAAATATCGTTATAATTTGTTATAGTTTAAAAGTGGCAGATTAATCTTTAAATATATTATATTTAAGTACTTCAATTATTAAAGGGAAAAGGAATTATTTTCCTATTTTCTAATAGTGGAAAAGTATTTTTCTACTCTTCCAATGTAAATTTAAATGCTGTTAGATATTCTAATTTATTATTTTAACTTCATCATAGATGGGATAGTGTTCTACTTTTTCCTTCCATTTGTAATCTGACATTTTTAAAACATCAAATTGCATGAAACAGTAAAAGTTGTGTATTGGACTATTAAGTACTGATACCAAAAACTAGATCTTGAACTTGTACCAGTTTTGAGGAAATGGCATCAAATATTGTAGACAAAAATGCACTGAATAATCCTTTTGCAATAAATGAATGTTAATTTCATGCTCTCACCTGAAATTATGTCATTTGAAAACTTTTCAAGTCTGAATACTTTATGTGGCAGGTGTCTTCCTATAATAACATAATTACCTTATTCTTGGGTTGCTTGGTGCTAGGGAAAATATTAAATTGAATCAAGGATCAATATTAGCATTAGTATATCCACGATAACTAACCCTGAATAAACTGAAGACAAGACAAGATAAGCACATTTACACATATGGAAATATTTAATATATACATATTAATACTCATGTTCCTTAATTGTATAACCCTTTATCATCTTGCAACACCCTCTGGTTAAAAATGAGACTGTCCAAATCATCTAAGAGTTATTATAGGAAAACACCTGCCACATAAAGTATCAGTACCTAATGTTCTACTAATCTAGTTTGCTAACCATTTCTCTACATGAGCAGATTAATCCTCTTTATATATGGTTACTTACTAAGCTTAGCTTAGTTGTGGCACAAGGCCAGAATTCTGGGGTGCCCAGTAAGAATCAATCTCACTACCTAATGGTCTTATACCATGTGAGGTGCCCAAATTAGCAAATCTCTTATAGTAACAATTGTAATTTGTAAATTTTTACTACTGTTGGAATTTTTGGTTATATATATTTACCAACCCCTCCGCACGAGTAGGATGTGACACAAGGTCAATTTCTTAAGCGGAGTTCAACAGGTTTGAATTCAGAGTTTTCCTCCTCCTAGACTGGTTGCCTAACCAAGGTTAAAGAGCCCAGTCTGCCCTACTATTTATCCATAGCTGGAGGGAGAGTAGGATTCATACCTTTCCCAAGGGTATTAGTGCTAAGTGAAATGCAATTACCACGTCCAGGATTTGAACTCGGGACGACGAGTCCATTTCCCATGACTTTAGCCATTACACCACGCGCTTCCTTTTTATCATATAAGTGCTAGAAGGCAGTGACTAAAGGTCTTTGTGTCCTGGGTATGATGTTAAACTTTATCTGATGGTGAAATTCCAATTCTGGAGCTCTGGGGAATGTGGAGAACCCTTTCATCACCATTACTCCCAGGTTCACTCTGACCCAGAGTCGTAGTACCCTGTTAGGGTCCCATCTATGTGTTAAATAGAAAAAATGTGTTTAAAAATAAAATTGATTACCCATCAAGATTGAATAAAACAAAACGTCTTTGACATAAAATAACCCAACAAGGGTTGACATGCCATACAAAAACAACAAACCAACCAACCAACAGTTAGTATATAAATACTAAAGTAAATTAATTTACTCCTTGACTAGAAAGGTGACATTGCTTCTTGTATAACAAGTTCAAGCCTCCCCCCCATCTCCTAAAAAACGACGACTGATTTTCTTTCCCAAATGCCTGTCAAACTTGTAAACTTTGTTCATGGACTAATTTTTCTCTTAAGTGTCGTTTGCATAAAAACCAGTTCTAGAACGTTTACTAATAAACTAGATTTTTCTTTCTATCTGTGGCACTATAACTAGTCAGTTCTAGGATTTAAATTAGTATAACTCGATATACCTGATAATTTTACTTGTTTTACTAATTATCTACTTAACAGCACAAGAAAAGAGAATACACGAAAATATTTCAAGTTAAACTTTTTAAAAAAACACCAAAAAACATGTTCACATAATAAACCTAATTTTTTGTTGAAAAAAATGCTAAATTTTTTATTTTAGATGATATTTTCATAGTTGCTATATCTATTAAAACAATTTTTTTGTTCTAAATGAACTAAATGCTTTTCCTGTTCAAGTGAGTAATCTTGATTTATTACAACTGTCTTCAGTTGTTTATTACACAAATAAAATACTGGATCAAATTTTTATGTCATTGTTACAGAAACAATTAAAAAGTTAATGCAGGCTAATGGAGATAACATTATTTTCTGTGCACCAGTTTTAAAATGGCAATAGTGTAACATCATAGAGAGAGAATGCAAAGAGCCAGGACTGTAAAAGTGATGTGTAATTCAGCATGGAAAGTTTTTAGGATGGGTCAGCATAACACCACATGGCATTTTTCTCCTGGTCAAGAGAAGTGTAGAAGAGTGAGGGGTGAGTTTGGAACAATGCATTGACTGGGTGAGATGTGTTTCTTACTCAGGGCAGTTTGACTTAGTGGGGGGTTGGGGGCTAAAATATCCTAAGAGAAAAAAAAAGTTTATTAAAGGAGTAAGAAATAAAAAAAATTGAAATGAAAACTTAGTTCTGATAACTTTAAATATATATCAAAATAAAATAAAAACTATATATAGATAGATAATACCAGGTATATATTTATTAAAACTTGTTTAAAAAAAAACAATGAGGACTGACTAACATTGCATGCTCAAATTTTGAGTGTATTTATTCTATGTTATGACGATTTTAGGTAGTGTGACGTAAGCAGTGACGTAGTTTTTGTTACAGACAAAAACTGGAAGCAAATCTCCATTATTAATAGATGCATGTAATTAAAAGCTGAGGAATAAAAGTGGATAAAACACAAACAACTTCATTCAATTGATATTTCACCACTGTGTATTCATCAGAATATTTCTTGTGTTATTACCAAAAACTATAAATGGCACAAGGCAATTTGTCCTCTAGCATTCCAAGTTGTTTTTTTAACACAAAACATCAAAGAATTGCCAACCAACTCAACATCAGATCCAACTACCAGATTCCAGCTTCTCCAAGTAGCACAGAAAATGAGATAAGTATACCACAATAATTTTTATATGATCCATCATCACTCCATTCCAAACGAGAACTGTTGCGCTACACTAGGCATATTTTTACAAACTTTTTAAATACGATAAAAGTGAGTACTCTCATCTGATTTTAAATCAAGGTTGTCAACCTGAAAATATTTTTTAAAAACTGTCTTATTACTTTCAATACACACTCTAACTTTTATTTTCTGTGCACCAGTTTTAAGATGGCATTTGGCATTTTTTACAAACTTTTAAAATGTGATAAAAGTGAGTACTCTCATCTGATCTGAGTGATATTTGATCTGCTGATTTTAAATCAGGGTTGCCAACCTGAAAATATTTTTAAAAAAACTCTTGTTACTTTTAATTCAAATTTATTGTTAATTTTCCACATAATATCTTCTGTTGTTAATACACCATATATTCAGGGTTGAATATCAATAACACAAATTGAACATTATGCAGAGAAAAACTTAAGATCACGATTCAACCTATAACTCAATGTCAGGTTACGGACTTATTGATCGAGTCTCATATATAGGTAGGTACACTAGTACATATGTATGAATCTGTTCATGGTTACATTTATCGGGGAATTTATCATAAAGAAACCATAAATTTTGTGTCATATTGTCTCCGAAATATTGTGTTCACAACTGGTTGATATTTATCATTTTCAGGGCAACGGTCTGTTTAGTTCTGTCTGGCTATGCTCTTTACACATCTATATTACTCTTAATGTCCCATACTGCCTCATTCCACCTATCCAGAAGTCAAATATGTTTTCCTAATCCACCGCAAATGATAGCCTTTGTTTGAATGTAATATTAAACATATTTAGAAGTCTTTATTTTTAGGGAAATAACAAGTAACTTTAACTCTCAACATCCTGTTGAGAATTTTCCATATTCCTATATGGATTTATGAAAAAAAATGGCCTTTTCATTTAAAGTTATTTCCCTTAAATCAAAGACTTCTAAATATGTTTAATATTACATTTAAAGGCTATCATTTGGGGTGGATTAGAAAAATGAATATGACTTCCAGCCAGGTGGAATGAGGTGGTATAGGATGTTAAGAGTTAAATGAAAAGGCCAGTTTTAGCCATTTTTGATAAATCCTTATAGGAATGGGGCTCTGAACTTAGAAAATTCTCAACAGGATGTTAAAAGTTAAATATACACATAGGTAACAAACGGGTGTAAATTTGCATAGGGGTGCAAATGCATAGAATCCTATACAGTCTTACAGAAGTGATGGAGAGGACAATGTTAGAAAATACAGATTATTTTTATCTGGTAGGTAAAATGTGAATGAGTTTTTAGTCAAAAAGAATGTCACAGTTTCCCTACTCCCCTAATCTAAGATCTTTAACAATTTCCTGTTCCTAAAAATCAAAACACAGTGGTTGTTGCTATTTGGGGAATTATTGATAACATACAAGAGTGATGCAGTGGAAGCATGCTGGGACTTTAACCCAAATGTCCGTAGATCGTAACTAAGCTCTGCTACCAATTGTTAATGGCGGTTGAATGGCAGTCACTCTAATGGCGGCTGATTGTTGTATATACAGTCTGTTGCCAATTCACTTTCTTCCTCTTTTGCCAAAGAGTTCCTTCATCCAAACAAAACAGTCCAAGGGAGATAAGTCATAATCCACTGTGATGAACTTTATGATTGGTTGGATGAATTTTTACACCATGTCAACTCTTATCAAGTTATTTCTCATCTTGGACAATTTGGATGGTCTCATTTTTAACCAGAGGGTTTTGCAAGATGATAAAGATCAGAAGATTAAGGAACAAGAGTATATATATATATATATTATATATATATATATATACCAATCCCTCCACATGAGCAGGATGCGACACTAGGTCAATTTCTTAATCGGAGACTAACAGATTTTAATTCAGTGTTTTCCTTCTCCTAGACAGGTTGCCTAACCAAGATTAAAGAACCGAGTCTGCCCTACTATTTACCCATAGCTGGAGGGAGAGTAGTTGAATTCATACCTTTCCCAAGGTATTAGCGCTATGTGATATGCAAACAGTCTTGACGAAGATTTGAACTCAGGTCGACAAGTCCATTTCCTACAACTCTAACCATTATGCCAATATTAATATATGGATAAGAACAAAATACAATGAACTTTCATGTGTTAATAATACTTTTTCAGACCATATGACCTTTAGGCACCCCTTTTTATCTCAATTAAGAAAGGACATGTTTTCCATTTACACCATCAATATCCAGTTGTTTTAACAGACGATTTTTAGATTTTTTTAAAATCGTAAAACTAACCCCTAACCCTAACCCTAACCCCTAACAAACAACCGGATATTGACGGTGTAAATGAAAAACATGTCCTTTCTTAATCGAGATCAAAAAGGGGTGCCTAAAGGTAATATGGCCCACTTTTTCTAATATTGTATCCATGGCATTTACAAACAAGTTGAATTATTAAATTTACTGTTATAATTGTACGATAATTATCATCATTCAACCTAAGGTCATACTGACAGCACAGATATCCATGACTCTTTCTCACCAACCATCCCTATCAGTCATCACCCCTGCGAGCTACTCTGCACAGTATCCAGAATCCGCACAGAGCTGTATTGATGTAGGTTTTTACAGGTTGGCCTACTCTGGTGTGTCCATGTGTTGATATGTTTACTTAAGAGCTATTGCGAATAGTTCAATATGTAAAAAGTATAATAATCTTGATTTAATTCTCTCTCTCTCTCTCTCTCTCTCTCTCTCTCTCTCTCTCTCTCTCTCTCTCTCTCTCTCCATTTCATTGAAACAGTAGTTTTATTCTTCCTACATTAGATAAGAACTAGCAGGACCTGTGGATATACCACAGTATGATAATCTAATTATTATTACGTTTGATATGTTTACTTAAGAGCTATTACGAATGGTTCAATATGTAAAAAGTATAATAATCTTGATTTAACTCACTCACTCTTTTTTCTTTTCTTTCCTTCTTTTCATTATGATTAATTGAAACAGATTAGCATTATAACTTCAGTGCACTCACCCCCCCTCTCTCTCCCTTTCTCTCTCTCTCTCTCTCTCTCTCTCTCTCTCTCTCTCTCTCTCTCTTGTGTCCACAGAAAAATCTCATTTATGTGTGTTGCCCTAACTTCTCCAGCAGTGTCCAGCATCTCTTATTCATCTTACTCGGATGGTTTGTGTGATAGGTGGCAAGTGGCTGTACAGTCGCTTTTTTGTGAATTGCTGCTTTGAAGATTTAATTAAGACAGTCTGCAGCATCCTTGTATAGTTTCCATCTAAGTTTTTCTCTTAGGATAATTCCATGTCAAATCATCCAGGCAATGTCACCCACCCTCTTCAATTTTTCTGAAAGTTAGACAATTCCCAAAATTTGAGCTTCCAATTCCCAAAATTGGCGGAATCATGTCGATTTTTAACTTTCCAAATTTGGGTGGTCGGTCAGTCACAAAAAATGGTTTAGCATAGGGGCAATAGGGTTGATAAAATTATATTGGTGCTAAGGCTTGACATGACCAGCCAATTGATTGGAGGGGGCCTCTCTTACCGCCAAAGTGGCATTTATTGTATTTTGTGATAAATCTATCCATTTGCTGATGTTTAATTAAAATAACTATCAACTTATCAAGAATACTTGTTGCACAATACAAAACCCATATTACTGGTCTTTCTTTTTATGCTTGGTTTAAATTAAAGTATATCAACTATTACTGGTTCTTTAATAAAAAAAATAAATACATTAAAGATCTTAATTGCCATTACTCCCAGGTCCACTCTGACCCAGAGTGGTAGTACCTATTCAGGTCCACATATATGGGTCAAATAGATCTGTTTGAAAATTATTCATATTAGATATAAATACTTGATACCATATAACTCTGTGTAAATTATTTGTATTAAGAATAGTTACTTTAAGCTATAATTGTTTACTAAGGATTATTATTATTATTATTATTATTATTATTAGTTACTTGAAATCCTATAACTGCGTGTAAAATATAGGAATACTTGATACAATATAACTGTGCAAACAAATAATTATTATTGAATAGGAACAGTTACTTTAAATCATAAATTGTGTATAAATTATTTGTATTAGGAATACTTGATACCATATAACTGTGCAAACAAATGATTATTATTGAATAGGAACAGTTACTTTAAATCATAAATTGTGTATAAATTATTTGTATTAGGAATACTTGATACCATATAACTGTGCAAACAAATGATTATTACTCTAGTCAAATAAAAAAAATGTGATTTTAAAAATATGATTGCAATGGAATATTGGGAATATAAATAGTTCTGATCCTAATCAAACATTTTCAAATGAATCAAATTTAGCAACCTAAAACAAATACGAAAAAAATACTACCAAACAACAAATCTAAAACAGATATTCTACCAAATAAACCCAGAAAAACTACCCGGATACATAAAAGAGGCACACATCTACAACAAAATCTAAAAATCTTCTCAAAAAAAGGAAAACACAAAAATATATGTTAAAAAAAATCATCTAAATGTTCCATTCACAAAAAATATATCAAAAACAAAAAATCTTTAGAAAATTAAACATTATCACCAATTCATTTCAAAAATGTAGTCGGCATTAAATGACCCATTGAGGTTGATATGCTGTAAAACAAGAACAAAATCAAAAAGAATCAAATTTCAGCATTAAATAACCCATAAGGGGTTGATATGCTGTTAAACACATAAATCAAACCAAACCGCTCTCCCTCTAGCCATGTTTTTATCTTCATTTTAATTTGATGTTATTTCTTAAAGACAGCAAAAATCATAAAATGTGAAACTGCATTTTTAATGAAAGAAAAATAAAAGATAAGTAAAGTAAGTAAATTTGGCTGAGTGGCCTATTGTCAATAACATCCTGATGGTGAGGGAGTCTATCCCCCTTTTGCTAGCGCTAAACCAGAGGGATTGTTTTTGCTGAGGTGGAGCGCCACACCTACCGTCAGGTCCTCACTTTACCACATGGATCAGATTACCCAATCTGTGCTACTCATGCACTGGGTTGGCAGGGACTGATATCGAACCCCAGGAATCTTGCGACCCCTAGCCTGGTGCTCTACTGACTAAGCTAAACCAGCCCCCCACCCCCCATGAAAGATAGAGATAGAAAAATTAATAATGAGCCTATTACCCTATCTTAAAGATAATTCAGTTTCAAATCAAACATTTTTGTAAGTGCAGATAAATAAAATTCAAGTAATATAATGTCTCATCTCTCTCATCTTTTTTTTGACGCTAAAATAAAAAAAATCTTTATTGCACGTTGTTGTTCAGCCATACCTTCTTTTTTTTTTTTTTATTATTACTGCTAGAGTCATAAAATCCTTATTTTATAATCTTACAAGTCATACCTTACTTGTTTTTTCACATTCCATTACCTTGAAATATTTCAAAATATCCCACCTTATTTTTATTTATTTATTTATCTATTTATTTATTTTTGTCTTCTTCCAACTGTGCAGGCATTATTTCTCCAAATCATTTTAGTTTTTATTAAAATTGCAACTATATGTTCAATGGTAACTTGAATTATGAGTTTAATTCGTTCGGTGACTGAGCTTATAAAACGATTTCCTTGAATATAAAATCAATTTTCCCCATCGAAATTAATTGAATTGCTATTAATCCGTTCCAGCCCACCCACCCCTACCAAAAAACACCCTATTTTTTTTTTGTTACATTATTTTAAATAAGAAAAATAGCACTGAATTGTATAAAAATATAATAAAATAGGGCATAAATAATTATGCACTATAATAGGTTTTAATGTTTATCTTTTAATAAATAATTAAATAAATCTTATTATTATAATGGAGATTGTGTGCTTTTCTGTCTGTAACCGAAACTATATTACTACTCATATCACTATTCCCTTAGTTATTGATATCACATTTTCCATGATTGTATTTTTATTTAAACCTCAATTATTAATAAAATTGTTTTACATTATTAATGCTGTTAACCATGTTTACATACTGACAACATGCAATTATATTTATATATACAACAAAATAGTGGTTTACAGTGTGAACGGGAAGGCTAATTTGCATATTGATATTAAAAATGTGATTTTATTAAATATGTGCTTAGTATTATTGATTTCTAACTGTTTGGTTTTATTTTAATGAATATAATCAAAAATCTCTTCAATGAATCTTAAATGAAATCCATTAACAAGAAAAAATAACTGTCATTTTATTCTTTACTTCCTCTTTTAACTAAATACTTAAATTAGAAAAATAACAATGAAAGACGAGAGTGATGGAAGAGTAAGTTTCAGTTGTTCTATTTTTTATTATACTCCCTCTGTTTTAAATCTTTTTATCGGTATTTAGTTTCATTAGCCTTTCTAATCTAATCTAATATTTTATTACATCAAACTTAAATACTTGCTAGTAATTATAATAAATAATTAAATAGCACAAATATCAGCCACTCAGATTCTAAAGGTTAATAAATTTATGGTTACTGTCACTGAAATGGTTATTTTGCAGACAGACTTAAAACAGCTTTTACATTATTCATTTCTTTTATTTTTATATGAAGCCTTGTCAACCAATATTATTATTGGTAATAATTTTGTCTAGTGTCTCTTTTATCTTTAATTTTTAGTTGATTACCTTTGTTTATAGCTGAGTGAGATGTAATAAAAATCAATTAAATAAATTTTTCTTTGGTGTAATAAATTTATAAACTTAAATGTTTTTAATGAACTTGTTAACATAAGTGTATTTGAAGTTCACTCGTGCCTCAAATTTTAGCTTGTAACACTAAGCAAAAAGTCAACCAAGTGATACCTCGTAACTCAGAAAAAATTGTCAGATGGGGCACTTATAAGTCAAGGTGCTATTAAGGTTTTATATTATATCATAAAGTTTTTTGGTTTTTTTTTGAGGAAGTGCCATTCTTATTTGTGTGCTGTGTACATCATTAAGTTATATTTTATCTTACCGTTGAGAAAGGTATGAATCCAACTATTCTCTTTCCAGCCATGGGTAAATAGTTGGGCAGACTAGACGTTTTTAAGCTTGGTTAGGCAACCAGTCTAAAAGAAGGAAAACTCTGAATTCAAACCTGTTAAACTCTACTTAAGAAATTGACCTGATGTCAAATCCTACTCATGCAGAGGGGTTGGTAAATATATATATATATATATATATATATATATATATATATATATATATTTAGGCAGGCATATATGTTCAAATGTAAAGCTAAACAAATCGAGAAAATGTCAATCCCTACATTTGAACAGGGATTGACATTTTCTCGATTTGTTTAGCCTTACATTTCAACCAGGGATTGACATTTTCTCGATTCGTTTAGCCTTACATTTGAACATATATGCCCGCCTAAAATTCATTAATTATTAACTAATTGATATATATATATATATTATATATATATATATATATATATATATCATCTTAAGATCAGTCAAATGACAAAAATAGTTTCCTGATTTTCAAAGCTGATCTCCTCTAAGTGGAAAGGGTCCAACTTGAAACTCAATATCTTTTAATGTTCATTTCTTCTTATTTGATATTAAACTAAGTCAGAAATAAAAGTCAAGTACAATAAATATGTATAGGGTTCAGTCAGTAGAGCATTTGCCTAGGAATCACAAGGTTCTGGGTTCAATACTAGTCCTCGCCATCTCAGCACATGAGTAGCACAGCTTGGGTAATCTGATCTTATTACACCATACATTCATGCTTCATTAAAAGTTATATACACTTATATACAGCTATTCTATGCATTAACATATATCCTAAACATCAATTATAATTAGAAACGATAATTGTAAAACTATATATTTAGACAACCTTGACATATATGCATGACTTTATTCCACATATATAACTACACACAAATAATATTCAGTATTATTTGGATTATTCGGACTATTGTCCTCATCTCCATTGTTATCTGTATAACATTTCAGCCAATGTGCCTTCCAGCCTTCTTCAGGCATTTCTTGTCAGACTCTGTAAACTTCTTGTCATAATTGGGAGCCATCATTGAACTTTGAACCTAACCCTTTATTTAGTCCACAGGGGTATCCTGTTCTCATTCCACTAACCATAGCTGGGGTACAGGTGTTAAGCTGTGTTAATTATTATTCTATGTTACTGCTGCCCTGACCAGGATTGAACCTGCTGTCTAGAGATAACTATCACTTAGAACTGTCTTAACCTAACTCCTTTATCCACTAGGTTATGTGTCCAATTGGATGACAAGAAGGTTCCCGAGTCTGAGAAAGTTCCCGAGTCCAACAAGAAATACCTGAAGAAGGCCAGAGGACACATTGACTAAAACATTGTACAGATAACACTGGAAATGAGGACAATAGTCCGAATAATCCAAATGATACTAATTATCAAGCCTCATCTCAAAAATTCAGAGTGATAGTGTAGATAACAATAAAGATGAAGACAATAGTCTGAATAATCCAAATAATACTAATTATCAAGCCTCATCTCAAAAATTCAGAGAAATAGTGTAGATAACAATAAAAATGAGGACAATAGTCCGAATAGTCCAAATAATACTAATTATCAAGCCTCATCTAAAAAATTCAGAGAAATAGTGTAGATAACAATAAAAATGAGGACAATAGTCTGAATAGTCCAAATAATACTAATTATCAAGCTCATCTAAAAACATTCTGAGAAATAATATTCACATCTAATTTTGGTTCTTCCTTTATTTCCTTCTTTCTTAGATTCATTCTTCATTTCATTCATTCATTCATTCTTTCTTTCAAATAACTGTGCAAACAAATGATTATAGACAAATACAAAATTGCATATATGACAGTGGACTGAAAAGTTCATAGGCTGACGTCATATCTGTTGTTGATGACTTTTATGACCAATGGGATACAAGCACTACAACTCCAATGAAAGACATTTGTGGTCCGCAAGGGGACTATATTGAAAAATAAACCTCAATTGGTTATATTCCAAGAGAGTATGTTGGTCAGTGTATTAACTTTTCAGCCAACCCTTGTATATATATATATATATATATATATATATACTATCACAGTCTCCTTATTATTCTGTGATACATTTTACTTTTCCTTATATCAACAAAAGCCCTGAAGAAGATCTACTAAACAGATTGAAACACTGCAGTGTTGGCTGAATAAATATCACTCATTTTATTTGAACCTGCGTTTTTTCAACTTTTTCACTATATTACATACCGTCATTCATTTCTATTTTTCTCTTCACACACACACACACACATATATATATATATATATATATATATATATATATATATATTATATTCAGACTATAGGGATTAGATTCTTGAAAACTAAATTGTTTAATAAACTGAAAATATCAATCAAGCTAGAGGTAATTATGTCCCATTGAGGATTAATAATTTGTTTCCTTTATTTTCATTCATCAAATTTCGGGATTAAGAATTGAAAATCTATTCAGAAACCCAAGCTCCCTGAAATAGACTATAATGCTAAATCTCTAAGTCTTTTGTTATTTCTTTACTTTTATATATATATAATGCTGTATATTTGTGTGTTATTAGCTATTATAATCAGCAGAGTTAATCATATCCAGGTGTGTAGAAAAAACAACTAAAAACAATTGTAGTCTTGGTATAATTTCCTATTATTTATTTATTTTTTTTTACATAATCCTTTAAAGGCCAGTGACTTCTCCCAAACAAGATAGAAGTCTAGTGATTCGCAGGACCTGTGGATATACCACAGTATGATAATTTAATTATTACAACATTTGACATGTTTACTTAAGAGCTACTACGATTAGTTTAATGTGTAAAAAGCATAATAATCTTTATTTAGCTCCATCTCACTCTTTTTTTTTCTTTCTTTTCTTTTCATCTTTTCATTATGTTTGATTGAAACAGATTAGCATTATCACTTCTGCGCACTCACCCCTTCTCTCTCTTTCCCTTACTCTCTTTCCCTTACTCTCTTTCTTTCTTTCATTTTCTCTTTCTTTCATTCTTTCATTCTTTATCTCTTATATTTTTTCTGTGTGGCATTTCCTCTTTCTACCCTTTATTTCCTTATAATAAAAATGGAATGATCCATTATTTAGCTGAGGGGATGACACTTATAAGAAATAAGAATTCGGCAGATTTGAAACATTTGTAAAAAAAACATAGTGAAAAATTCATCCATTTTGTTGATTTGACATTTCTCAGATTCTCCAGAAAACATTCACAAAAAAAAACATAGTGAAAAATTCATCCATTTTGTTGATTTGACATTTCTCAGATTCTCCAGAAAACATTCACAAAAAAAAACATAGTGAAAAATTCATCCATTTTGTTGATTTGACATTTCTCAGATTCTCCAGAAAACATTCACAAAAACTTAGAGACAAACAAAAGACAAAATTCATTTAGCTAACAGAAAATGCAATGAAAACAATTTAATAAGGTTGTAAGGTTAGGAGTGATATATACTTGAAGATACAAACTCCGACAAAGGTTTTATAGACAAAACATTTAATATGGTACAGCACATGGATATGACGAGATACATAAAATATAAAGAGGTGTACATAAACATACATACAAAAGTAGAAGGGAAAAACATAAAAGTACAGACATGAGACTAAGAATAGTCCATGCCGTATAAATCACTTACAGTAATGTAAGGGGGGCCAAAGCCCCAACAAGAGGGGGGGGGTAGACCAGAGTCTAACCCATGGTCGTGTCTCGTGGGTCGAACAACCGGAAAAGAGAGAGACGTTCAAACCAGCCGCTTAAATATAAACGGCCCCCAAGCAGCAAACTAAACGGGCAGACAACTCTCCAGGCAAAATACGAAAGTAACACCACAAGGTATTATATCATTAGAGTCAATAGTTAATAAGTTTGTTTTGTTGACTATTTTTTAATCTAAAAGGATTTGATGTTTGTTTATTGTAGACTTATATATATTTACCAAACCCCTCCACATGAGCAGGATGTGACACAAGGTTGATTTCTTAAGTGGAGATTAACAGGTTTGAATTCAGAGTTTTCCTTCTAGATTAGTTGCCTAACTAAGGTTAAAAAGCCCAGCTTGCTCTATTTACCCATAGCTGGAGGGAGAATAGTTGGATTCACCTACCAAGAGAAAAGTTAGTATATACTGCTTTAATATTGTTAAATTCAGATTACATGTGTTGCATATCATACTCATCTTGCGTTGCATCTTATGCACAGTGCACTATACTATATGAACTGTGGCAAGTATCAGTATTTAAGTAGTGAATCAGCCTCACATTATGGCTGTTGATTGGCAGAGGAATAAACCACGTGACCTCGCCCAGTTTATAAATTTAGGTGGTGTATTGCAGGACACCTTATATACTAAAATATTCCAACAACATGATCATCCAAATGTTGCATATCGTACTCATCCTGCATTGCATCTTACGAACAGTGCACTATACTAGAGTACACCTTCATACCACAACTTTACTGCATAGATACAAGCTGAGAAAGAAAAAGAATATATATATTTACCAAACCCCTCCACACGAACAGGATGTGACACAAGGTTGATTTCTTAAGCAGATTTTAACAGGTTTGAATTCAGAGTTTTCCTTCTCCTAGACTGGTTTCCTAACCAAGATTAAAGAGCCCAGTCTGCCCTACTATTTACCCATAGCTGAAGGGAGAATAGCTGGATTCATACCTTTCCCAAGAGTATTAGCGCTATGCTAATACTCTAGGTAGCCTTATGCCAGACTGTCTAGTTTTGTAAATATAAATAAAATAACATGCTATATTTTTCTAGAAATGTTATTTTTGATTAGAATTTTTTTATTCTTATATTTTAATTTTTTTATTCTTATATTTTTATTTTTACGAATTGCCAAATTTTTAATGTAAATTTTAATGTAATCTTAATATTTTTTAATGTCATTTAATATAAATTTAATAAATTTTAATGAAAAATATGTTATAATGAAATTTTAATGTAATTTAATGTAAATTTAATGTAAATTTTAATGTAATTTTTTTTATTCTTATATTTTGATTTTTTTATTCTTATATTTTGATTTTTTTATTCTTATATTTTGATTTTTACGAATTGCCAAATTTTTAAACCCTCAGATATGACCCTTAAAAAATGACACACATTTGTCAAATGATTAATGAAACTTCCTTTTATCCAACATTTTAGACTTTTTTACTAAAGAGGTCACTTGTTACAGTTTTTTTGTTTTTTTTGTTTTCTAATGTGAACAGACTTTCTTGTGTTCTGCTAAGGTGACTGCGTTAAAGTAACTCAGAAAGATAAGAGTATGAATATAATAGTATTACTACTAGTACAACTGTCAGGTTTTGTTTTTTTTTGGGGGGGGGTTCTTTTGTGATCTTTTACTTAGAATGATGATTTCAGGTATATAACTTTTAATGGAGGCGCGTGGTCTAATGGTTAGAGTCGTGAGAAATGGACTCGTCGACCCGAGTTCAATTCCTGGACAAAGCTGTTTGAATTTCACATTGCGCTAATACCCTTGGGAAAGGTATGAATCCAATACTCCCTCCAGTTATGGGCAAATAGCAGGGCAGACTGGGCTCTTTAACCATGGCTAGGTAATCAGTCTAGGAGAAGGAAAACTCTGAATTCAAACCTGTTAAACGCCGCTTAAGAAATTGACCTTGTGTCGCATCCTGCTCGTGCAGAGGGGTTGGTAAATATATATAATAACTTTTAATGAATTATTTTATCTTTCTAATCTTCTAATATTGATAAGTATCTTTTAAAATCTTATCAAGAGATACAAAGATAAAATTGAAATATTATCAAATGATAGACTGGCTGTGCTATCCACAGCCAGTCTGAGACAAGAAATGATAATAGTATAAAGTTATTAGTTGAGTGGCCTATTGTCGGTATCTGCTGGATAGCTTTTCCCTTTTTTCTGAGGTGGAGCGCCACGCTTACCGTCAGTTCCCCATTTTACCCTTTTTACTTAAAAAATAAAAAATGAATAGTATAAAGAATTAAAATTCACTGAATATTTCAGTTAATTTTACTAATGTTATTCATTTCTTGAAAAACCTATTTTAAAAAGAAACATATTTGTTTCATTTATTTATTAACAGTTTAATTCTGATTGGTGTTAAGTTAAAACTCTTAATATCCTATTCCGCCTCAGTCCGCCCGGACAGAAGTCACGTTTGTTTTCCTAATCCAACCCAAACGATAGACTTTGTTTAAATGTAATATTAAACATATTTAGAAGTCTTTAATTTAAGGGAAATATCTCAGGTAACTTTAAATGAAAAGGATAATTTTTAGCCATTTTTAAAAATAAATTCTTATAGGAATGGGGCTCTGGAATTCTCAACAGGATGTTAAGAGTTAAAATAAACTGACCATATGACCTCTAGGCACCCCTTTTTGATCTTGATTAAGAAAGGACATGTTTTTCATTTACACCGTCAATATCAGGTCGTTTTAAACAGACGATTTTTGGTTCTTTTTTTAAATTATAAAACTAACCCCTAAACCTAACCCTAACCCCTAACAAACAACCGGATACTGACGGTGTAAATGAAAAACATGTCCTTTCTTAATCGAGATCAAAAAGGGGTGCCTAAAGGTAATATGGTCCAAATAAACTATTTTGGAGAAAAAATAATCAGTCTGTAGAGCATCCACCTCAGAACCACAAGGTTCCAATTTCGATACTGGTCTTTGCCAACATAGCACATAAGTAGCAGAGCTTGGATCTGTGCTCCACCTCAGATGCAAAAATAATCTCCCTAGTCTGGCACTAGTGAAAAAGGGATAGACTCCCTCGTGTCCAGCTGATACTGACAACAGACTACTCCATCTATTTTAGTAGCAGAGCTTGGATCTGTGCAGTAAACTGGGGAGCTGATGATAGGTGTGGTGCTCTACCACAGATGCCAAAAACAATCTCCCTAGTCTGGAACTAGTGAAAAAGGGATAGACTCCCTCGTGTCCAGCTGATACTGACAACAGACTACTCCATCTATTCTAGTAGCAGAGCTTGGATCTGTGCAGTAAACTGGGGAGCTGATGATAGGTGTGGTGCTCTACCTCAGATGCCAAAACAATCTCCCTAGTCTGGCACTAGTGAAAAAGGGATAGACTCCCTCATGTCCAGCTGATACTGACAACAGACTACTCCATCTATTTTAGTACATACAATCATATACTATAATTTGATTCTTGGTAAATTTGTAACAATTTTTTTCATTGTCAGTATATTCATTTTATGGTAAATTCATCTTATAGTAAATTCATTGCAAGTAAATTCATCATGTCGGATTAATTCTTCTTATAATATAGGGTAACCCTAACCCTTTTTATTAAATTCTTAAAGCAATGATTAATATTTGTCTGAATCAGTAAGAAAGAAATTATAATGTGTCTGGTAAATTCATTGTCAGTAAATTAATTAGTAAATTCATTGTGTGGTAAAAATATCCTGTGGTAAATTCATCTTCTGGTAAACTCATTGTTTTTTAAATTCATTGTATGGTAAATTCAAACATAAATTATTTGTGGCTAAATTCAGAATTTAATCATTACATTGAATTATTTGAATTTTCCGGACTGTTGTCCTCATCTTTATTGTTATATACACAACATTTCGGCTGATGAGTCCTAACGAAATGAGAACTGTCTATATGAGTGGATTGAATAAAGGATTCAGTTCAAAGTTCTGTGAAGGCTCCTGATTACGACATGAAGGTTCCCGAGTTTGACAAGAAACATCTGAAGAAGGCCAGAGGGTACATTGGCTGAAACGTTGTGTAGATAACAATAAAGATAAGGACAACAGTCTGGAAAATTCAAATAATACAATGTAATGATTAAATTCTGAATTTAGCCACAAATGATTTATGTGAATTTACCATACAATGAATTTAAAAAACAATGAGTTTACCAGAAGATGAATTTACCACAGGATGTTTTTACCACACAATGAATTTACCAATTAATTAATTTACTGACAATGAATTTACCAGACACATTATAATTTCTTTCTTACTGATTTGTGAGTTTATTAAACAAAGATAAATAATTGGAATTTCTTAAATATATTCAGCAATATCTTATCTATTTCTCTGAATTTTTGAGATGAAGCTTGATAAATTATACTAAGTATAAGTACAAAGATTTCTTATCTCTATGAATACAATTTTAGAATAGAAACTAAACCTGTGCATATAAATATTCAATAATTAATTAGATAAGTCTTATGTAGATTTCTATTATCTTTTTTATTATCTTTTATGTTTTCTGTTTGATTCAATGGAAAATATTTGAATAAAGCTAACACTGAATATTCAAAAGATTTAAAAATGAAATAAGAATTAAGTCATTTTTTTTTTTTTTTTACTATTACTTAAAATTGTGTAGATTCCATATTTAAAAAAAATATCCAAATTATTTGAGGCTAATTCTCTTAATCATTCAGTTGTAGATAACAGATATATTTTGAATACTTGAAAGCTATACCTATACTTGTATGTATTTATTAGATGAAGCTTAATAGGAATAATTTTGATATTTTGGACTGTTGTCTTTCTTTCTTTCTGTCAGTTATTTGGTTTTCTTTTTTCTTTCTTTCTTTCTTTCTTTTTGTCAGTTATTCGGTCTTTCTTTTTTCTTTTTTCTTCTTTCTTTCTTTCTTTCTTTCTTTCTTTCTGACAGTTATTCTTTCTTTCTTTCTTTCTTTCTTTCTTTCTTTCTTTCTTTCTTTCTTTTTTGTCAGTTATTCGGTCTTTCTTTTCTTTTCTTTTCTTTCTTTCTTTCTTTCTTTCTTTCTTTCTTTTCTTTCTTTCTTTTCTTTCTTTTCTTTCTTTCTTTCTTTCTTTCTTTTTTGCCAGTTATTCTTTTTCTTTTTTCTTTCTTTCTTTTTTTGTCAGTTATTCGGTCTTTCTTTTTTCTTTTTTCTTTCTTTCTTTTCTTTTTCTTTCTTTCTTTTTTCTTTCTTTCTTTTTTCTTTCTTTTCTTTTTTTCTTTCTTTCTGACTGTTATTCCATCTTTCTTTATTATGTATAAGCACAACGTACAGGCCACAGTAACCTTGGGCTTTGTTTAGGATTTTTTTTAAAAATTACCTTAAAATAAGTCATCTTCAGATGATTAACCATGAGTTCAAACATGGTTTCACAGCTGAAATCATTACCCCTAGTTCAAGGGGGCTCCAATCAGCATAAATGCCACCAGACTTATTGAACAGAAACGCAGTTAGATATAGAAAAATAAAATGGAAGAAGTTACTTATTCTAAAAAACAGCAACCATGAGCACCTTTTTGATCTCCATCTTTCTAACACACGTGGGCATGTCAAAGTCAGAAAGTAGCACTGCTCACGTGACTTTCGGAAACATTTTTTCACGCTCAGAATTGCGGAGACATGGAATAAACTGCCCGTGTCTGTTGTAGGCTGCCGAAGCACTGAATCTTTCAAAGCCTCCATGCTTCCTGTGGTCCGCCGACACTATACCTGATGCCACTCTCCACATACATATGCATACACGTGCACACATACATGCATATTACTACTGTAAACTATTCATGTTCCGACACTAATACATTATTCTGTGTTCTTGACATGATACTTTGATGTGTTGTGGTGCACCTGAGCACTGTACACAATAAATTTCATTATTATTATCAAAATCTCTGGTCAGAATGGATTCCTTAAAGTGAATAATTCTTTTTGGTTGTTTTTCAGGATGCCTGCATATGATTATAGTAATTGGTGGGCTCTCTTTTTTGTTATTGTCATCATTGTCTTACTCTATACTTTTATGAGTATTGTACTTGCTGCCATATACAATTCTTATCGAGATAATTTGAAGGTAAGTTCACTTCTAATTTTGTAATCACAATCCATTGTTCATGCAAAAATACGATTTTTTTAAAATCATAAAACAAAAAATTAAAACAAAAATTTCAAAATGTCATAAAGAATGCTATCACTTACCTAACCGACTTAATCACAATAAAGATGAGGACAACAGTCCGAAATATCAAAATTATTTGAAAGTTACTCAACTGCTTTAAGAGCATCAGGTAGATTGGAAAGGGTTACTGATATAATGGAAATAGTTGTTGATTTTTAAAGTCTTTTTTGTGATAATTTATACGGACCATATGACCTTTATGCACCCCTTCTGAAATCTTGATTCGTGGGGACACTTTTCTCATTTAAAATCTGGTTAATTGTTAACAGCTGATTTTTAGAGTTTTTTTTTTTAATTATAAAACTAACCCCTAACCCTAACTCCTAACCCTAACCCCTAACCTAACCTCTAACAAACAACCATATTTTGACGGTGTAAATGAGAAAAGTGTCCCCACGAATTGAGATCTCGGAAGGGGTGCCTAAAGGTCATATGGTCCATTTATACATTAAAACATAGTTCTTACTGTTCCCAGGGTTATTTCATGCCTAGAGGCAGGGCTGTGGAGTCTGGGTTAAAAGCAATTCAGAGTCATTGGAGTTGGAATTGATAAAACTATATCACTATACTAAATCCAGTTGAATTTACACATTATATGTCCCTAGTTTAGTTTGTAAAGTTATACAGTGCACATATAAAGAGATTATAAAAATCTTGGTTTTATATTTATTATTATA
>CM042153.1:73058218-73130718 GCA_023376005.1 Doryteuthis pealeii
TCCGAGACTGAAATGCCGATGACCAAATTGTTAAAAATAAATACTAAAATCTTTTAACTAAAATAGAAATTATAAATTTTATCAAATATGATTAAAAACTAATTAACATTAATATAAAATGTCTTCATAATTGTCACTCATATCTTTATAAATATCTTATTATACTGGAAATTTGGTGTCTGTCTGTAATTGAAACTATGTCACTGCTTATGTCACAATACCCTCAGGTAGGAAGGTAGCATACACTGCTAGTTCTTGATACGAAAGCAAAGTCAGTTCAGGATAAAATGAGTTGCACTTAGCTTCGTTCGGCTAGTTTATCTCTCACAAAAATGTACCATTTCTTATATATTGAATCTTTTTATAATAATCATAGTTCTGTATTTAGGCTACTACTCGCTAATTCTAGAGTTTTTCAATGAGTATTTAATTTATACTCAAAATCATTAATACATAAAATAAATCTAATTCATTGATGATATCTCTATGAAAATCTTAGATTTGCCTCAAAACAGCCCATGTTATTAGGGTATTTGCTTCTCACCCCACTTATGAGAGCCCACCCACAAGCCGAAACTCATGGGTGGTAGACACAAAAAATGCGTTGATCCCATTGGCATTCCCTCTCGAGGGGGGGTGCTGAGGATGGTCTGAGGTTGCATGCTCAAATTTTGAATGTACTTATTCTATGTAATGACAATTTTGGGAAATGTAACGTAAGCAGTGACGTAATTTCAGGTACAGAGAAATAGAGATTGAATCTCTATTATGAATAGATATTTACAAAGATATTAGTGACAATTTGAATTAAATATTTATAAATGACAACATTTGTATTATTTATTAAACTCAGTTTTGTTAAAACCAGTATGCAAATTCTATGTAATGACAATTTTAGGAAATGTAACGTAAGCAGTGACGTAATTTCAGGTACAGACAAACAGAGATTGAATCTCTATTATGAATAGATATTTACAAAGATATTAGTGACAATTTGAATTAAATATTTATAAATGACAACATTATATATCATAAGTATTAACAAGAATATGCATCCTCCGGGTGGAAGTATTTAAAATTTAATGTAATGTAATATATTAAATTAGAGAGTAAAAAAATCAAATAAGAATGCATATTACACCTATTCTAATGATATTTTAATTGGTTTCAATATGAAATAAGGATTGATTTTAATACATTGGAGAATAAAACAATGTTAGAAATCAATAACACCAAGTAATTATTTATTAAACTCAGTTTTGTTAAAACCAGTATGCAAATTAACCGTATATTATGTAAATCTTTATTTCTTAGTAATATATAACACATTGTGGGATTTTTAAAAACACTAATAACACGGGCCTTTCGGGGCCTGTGTCTATTAATGAAATTAACAGCGTCGATCCCAGGGGGCTATCCCCCCAGGCAATACCTGCCCCCTCGATGTGTTTACGTCACATTTCCCAAAATTGTCATTACATAGAATAAGTACATTCAAAATTTGAGCATGCAACCTTAGACCATCCTCATTTTTAAAAAACAACAAACAAGTTTTAATAAACATATATCCAGTATATATATATATATATATATATATATATATATATATATATAATGATGTTATGGATATTATAAACTAATAACTATAAGTTTAATGCTTATGCAATCTTCAGATGAGTCAAGTGGTTGAGATTTTAAATTCCAGTAGTTTTTTAGCATTTATATAAACGTGAAGCATGTTCACACGATGGAATGTTATAATGCTAAAGTTTTTGTTTTTTCTAAACTGTGGCTTGTTTAGCGTTTATATGACATGAAGCGTGTTCACATGATTATATATATATATATATATATATATATATATTTTAAAATTATCAGAAAAAATTGTTTTATTTTTTTTATACCTTTAATAAATCTGATTTTATTTATGATAAAAACCCTTTAACATTGAATTTTTAACTACCATCCCTCTCAGTTGATATCTTTTAAAAATTAATTTTTACACCCACCGTGGGGGTTTTTTTTGTGTTTTTTTGTTATTTAGTTGCTAGTACTTGTAATATAAAATGTTGTCATTCGTGAAAAATTAATTCAAATTGTCAAAACAAAAAATTACTATTTTTCTTCTCAACTCACAAAATTTGGTAATTTTCACCTTTAGTTGGCTAAATCCCTAGCATAAAATTGTGCTTGCGCATTATCTGAAATGAACTTAATTGTTGTTAAGAACACATTTTATGATATTTTTGTGTTAAAGCATGCAGTTGTATTGTTTTCAAAAAAGGTTCTAAGATTTGTTTATTTTGCACAGAGACTTTCAAAATAGCTACTGGCAAAGTGAAAGTCAAGGGAGGTTACTCTAATTGCCTTATTTGCTAGGAATTTAGCCAACTAAAGGTGAAAATTACCCAAAATTCTAAGTTTATTGATTTACTGAAAAAACTTTATCATTGATTTATTATATTTCAACTTTTGCTGGATGAAAGTTATTCTAGAAAAACGTTATGGTTAACAAAATGAGAACAATCTATTCCAATGGATTAAATAAAGGGTTCAGTTTGAAATTTCATGAAGGCTCCTGATAGGCAACCAGTCTAGGAGAAGGACAATTCTGAATTCCAATCATGGAGAATGCCTATCATAAAAATAGTCATGGCAATGTCCAGTTTACCCTGAAATGTTATAGTGCTTTCAATTTCATCTGATTAATGTTAAACTTTACTTAGCTGTGATGATACGCAACCAGTCTAGGAGAAGGACAATTCTGAATTCCATTTATGGAGAATGCAATGGGAAAACCACTCCCCTATCATAAAAATAGTCATGGCAATGTCTAGTTTATCCTGAAATGTTATAGCGCTTTCAATTTCATCTAATTAATGTTAAACAGAATTCTATATTCTTTTTATAAATATATGTTCCAAACTATTTTAGTAAATAATAATGAAATTATTGCATACAGTGCTCAGGTGCACCACAACTCATCAAAGGCTCATCAATAGTACATAGAATAATGTACTAATGTCAGGAGAATGAATAGTGTACAGTAATAATGTGTGTGTATGTGTGTGCACGTTCGTTGTGAATGTCAAGTATAGTATTGTCAAATTACAGGAAGCATGGAGGTTTTGAAAGATGCAGTGTTTCAGTAGCCAACAACGGATGCAGGCAGTTTATTCCATGCCTCAACAACTTTGAGCATGAAAAAATGTTTCTGAAAGTCATGTGAGGTATGCTGTTTTCTGACTTTGTAGGCATGCCTAAGTGTGTTAGACACATGGAAATCAAAATCAAGGTTTAATCCATTTCATTTAGAATTGTTATATACTGGGCTTTTCACCGTACCAAATCTATATAACGTTGTATACCCTTCTTACTTCTTACTCTGGTCGTCTTTTCTTCTGGCCGGCTTTTGTTCTATCTTCTAACATCTTGGTCTGGTATATCTTCTAAGGTCTGGTCTTCTATTGAGGACTTCGGGTCTGGTTTCTGTTAGGGATCACTCCTTATCAGAAGCCCTGTGTCATTGTTAGTTTTTGGTAATAAACACAAGACTTCGATTTATGTTGATGTTACTTTATTTGTAAATCCCCAAACCAGACGTCTGCGCAGATCCTTACATCTTGCTAGCTCGCTTCTAACTTCTAACTGACTGAGTTACTTAGTATCCTTAAACCGGAACAGGGCCTTCTATGGGGGTTCCGGTTCTCACGATTTATCCCCGGAAAGCAAGGTGAGATTGAGGTCAAGTGCTGTCACTCACTCTCAAGGCCATGAGCTGCACTAATCGCCATTATGATTCTACAATACCTTATATAAGTATTAGGGGTCCTTTAATTATGTAACAGAATGTCTAAAATAAATAGATTATCAGAATCATCAAATCTAAGGAGTTTGAATAATATCAATTGATCTTCTCCTGTTAATTGAGAATAATGATATAATTAATTTACAGAATCTTTATAACTGTGAGATTTTATATGAAATGAATTTCAAGTGTTGTAACTTGAGTATTAAAGTTAACAGAGAAATAATAGGAAGAAACAGGATTATTAAGAATAGGGAAAAAGGTTTACTAAGCAAAGATACAAGGTGAACCTGGTAATTAGCAATTGCTAGGTTGAATTAACAAGTCCTATGAGATTTCATTGTTTCTTTCATCTGACATTTTAGGAAAAACATGATTCCATTCTCATTATTTAGGTACTATATGACAAACAGTTTTGACAAAATTAGAAAAATAAACTGACAAAAATATGAGAAATATAATTTTACAATGATCTATGAAAACTTTAAAAAAAAGAAAAGGGAATGTAAATATACTTACTTTATTTCAACAGAATCAGATATTGTAAAAACTTCATTAAAAAATGCCATTTTGTTTTGAAGCTGTAAAAAAAAAAAAAAAGAATTGTATCTCATAAAATGAACAATTTTATAGATTTTTATTCAAAATAAACTTAACACAATAAATTTTAAAAAGTTGCTTCTTATACCATCCAAAAAGTTGTTGGTTTCTTTAAACAATTGTGATACATAAAACTTGTAAATCTTATTATAATGGATATTCAGTGTGAATGGAATTTAAAATACAAATTTTTTGATACAAAATATTGCCATCTTATTATAATGGAGATTTAGTGTCTGTCTGTAACCAAAACTGTCATTACTTACATCACAATACCCCCAGAAATTGCATATGTTTGAATGAGCATTCAATTTATAGTCAAAATAATTAATATGCATAGAATAAATGTTATTTATTAACAATGTCTCAATGAAAATCTGAGTTAAATTTGCCTCAAAACAGCCCATGTTTTTAGTGCGTTTAAAATCCTGCAATCTGTCATATATATCACTAAGAAATAAAGGTTTACATAATAGATGGTGTGGTTAATTTGCATACTGGTTTTAACAAAATAGCTTTAATAGATAATTACTTGGTGTTATTGATCTCTAATATTATTGTTTTATTCTACAACATATTATAATCAATCCTATGAATGATTTTATGTGTTCTTATCTAATTTCCTTAGTCTTTCTAATTTAATATATTTCATTACATTAAAAGTTAAGTACTTATGCCCAAAGGGTGCATATTCTTGCTAGTTTCTAATCAACATCTTATAAAGACAGTGGTATCTCGACTTATGAGTTTAATTCATTCCACTTGTAATTCAATTTGGCGTTTTTTGGATATAAGGCGTGTGTCAAATGACCACTTCTACTTATAGACTCGCCAATAAACATGTGACCAACCTATTGACCAGCCACTGGCAGTATTCTGCTGCTGATATTATTATTTATACTGGCTGTTCTGGTCATAGTAAAAAGTAAAAGTAAAGTCGACGGGGCAACCTAAGGTCGGTATTAGCCAGTCAGCAAGGGAGTCTATCCCCTTTTCAATAGCGCTAGACCAAGGAGATTGTTTTACTATCTGAGGTGGAGCGCCACACCTACCATCAGCTCCTTACTTTACCGCACAGGTCCCTGTGCTACTCATACGCTGAGTTGGCGGGGACCGGTATCGAACTAGGAACCTTGTGGTTTCTAGCCGAACGCTCTTCCGACTGAGCTAACCCGGCCCCTTAAAGGGGGGGGGGGTTCTGGTCATATTTACTCATAACTTCTTGGATCTTCGTGAACGACGGAACATAGGATTATATCACAGGACTTATTGACTTACCAAAGGATTATAACTGAGGACTTACTTACTTATTTACTTTAAGTTCTTTACAACTGGTCAAGGATGGCGGCCAGATACTTAACACTCGTATATAAAACCAATTTTTGACATTGTTATGAACTGTTATTACCATTAATCTGTTCCTGTCCCCTTTCGCCCAAACAAACTGTTACAATTTTTGTGGCCATCCTTAGGCTTAAATCAAGAGCAGTGTCCAGCAGAGAACCCTTGTGTTAAGCAGAGCGCGATCCTTAGTGAAGAAACTTTTGGTTGCTCCTTGGTGTTCTTTAATGTTGGGTATGATCCTTTAGTTGTTCCTTGGTGTCTCTTAGTGTTGGGTATGATCCTTCGGTTGTTCCTTGGTGTTCCTTAGTGTTGCAGTTCCAATCGTCAATGTCAAATAAAGTGCAAATGAACGGCTGTCAATATCAGCGACTAAATAGTTAACTAACCACGTATTCGGGTTGTTGATTGCCTGGGGTTTAAACCATGTGACCTTGCTTAGTGTATAAGTTTAAGTGGTGGATTACAGCATGTCTTATATACACAAAAATATTTCAACACAGACCCTAATTTTTTTTGTTATGTTCTTTTGAATAAGAAAAATAGCAGTGTATTGTATAAAAATATAATAAAATAGAATGTAATGAATTATGTTCTGCAATATGTTTTGATGTCTTTTTTTTTTAAATATTTTATTTTGGCATAATAAATGATATAATGAATATGTAAATACCTTGGTACCCCCTCACTATAATCTCATTGGACAGTGTCATGTATAAATAGTTGACACTGTGTTGGTTCTAGACCGACGACCACACGTACTCGATAGCCGACAACCTTATGCCTTACAAGCTAACTTACTCGCTAGACGACACCTCGACTGACAGATGTACTAATTACTACTGCGATAATATACCAAATACGAACTTCAGAATATATCCCTTAACCCGGATATATCAATAAATTAAGAAACTTAAATGTTTTTAGTGAAATTATTAACATAAGTCTTTCTGAAGTTCACTCATACCTCAAATTTTAGTTTTTTTTCTTGTTTTTTTTGTGGGGGGTTGGTCTTTTTAGTTGTTTTTATTTTATTTTGGGGGGGTCTTGTTTTTTTTCTTTCTGTTTGTTTTTTTTCTTTCTTTTTGTTTTTGGGGGAATGGTTTTGTTTTTTTTTGTTTGTTGTTTTTTTTTTTCGTTATTTTTTTGTTTGGTTTTTTTTTTTGGGGGGGGTAATACATTTTCAAAATTTTAAAGGGGAAACATCAAAATAGCAATTTTCTGTCTCATTAACTTTTTTCTTCTTTCAAATAACTTCCTGTTTCAGTCAAATACATATATAATCCCTTCTATAATGACTGGAAATATGAGGCTAATTTTACCGATAATCTGTTTTGTCAGTAAAGCTTGCCTTAATTCCGAACTAATGAAAATACTTTTTTCTCATGTTTTCATAACACTTAATGTTTTTCTTAATAACCATCTCATTTCAGTAGGGAATGCCCCCCCTCCCTTATGAAATATGATGTATAGAAGGATGGAGACACCCATAAACACACATAAGCTCTCAACTTAAAGCAAAAAATTGACTGATAACTCATGAGTTGGAAAACTCATAAGTTGGAAAACTCATAAGTTGGAAAACTCAAAAGTTGGAAAACTCAAAAGTTGGAAAACTCATGAGTTGGAAAACTCATAACTTGGAAAACTCATAACTTGGAAAACTCATAAGTTGGGGTAAACTTTATCTGCAATTTTTGTCTGATCATCAAAGAAACATGTAGTCTAATTTTATCTTAATAGAATATGTTCCCGTTTTTATTCATTAAATTTAAACATTTTTTGTCAATTGTTGCCTTCAATTGGTTATAGTAATTTCCAATTTAACTATATGATTATCTTGACCCTGTTCTCCTTATGCCATGCCCCAACCCTTTTTTATCATATATGTGCTAGAAGGTGGTGGCTGAGGGTCTTAAAGTCCTGGGTATGATATTAAACTCTATCTGATGGTGAAGTTCCAATTCTGGAGGTTTGGGGAATGTGGAGCACCCCTTCATCACCATTGCTCCCTGGTCCACTTTGACCTGGAGTGGTAGTTTATGTTAGGATCCCATCTATGGGTTAAATAGAAAAACATGAGTTTATAAAAAAATTGTATTATCCATTAAGAATTGATTTATTTCACAACTTTGTCGGCATTAAATGACCCACCAAGGTCCATCTATGGGTTGAATAGAATAAAATGAATTTTTAAAAAATGTTTTAAAAAATTGAGTTTTAAAAATAAAATTGAGTAGGAATGAATAAAACAAAATGTCTTTGGTATAAAATAACCCAAAAAGGGTTGCCATGCCATTAAAACCAACCAACCAACCAACCAACCAATTTTACCTTCAACAAAACTTCACTTTCTTTGATTGAAGACTTTGGTAAAATTAATGCTGTTTTATTGTGCTTTCCTATTAACTCTTTCATTCCACATTATTTTAAAGTATTATAAGATGTAATTGTTCTTAGTATTATTAGCGTTATTCGGACTATTGTCCACATCTTCATTGTTATTTGTACAACATTTTGGCCGATATACCCTCCGGCCTTCTTCAGGTATTTCTTGTCGGACTCGGGAACCTTCTTCTCAGACACGGGAACCTTTTTTCAAACTCGGGGAACTTTCTTGTCGTGTTCGGGAGCCATCACAGAACTTTGAACCTAACCCTTTATTTATTTCATGGGGGTGTCCTGTTCTCATTCCACTAACCATAGCTGGGTAGGAGTTGTGTTAAAATTATTTTTCTAACTGCTTTCACTCAGCAAAAAAAAAAAAAAAAAAAAAATTAATTAACACAACTCCTACCCCAGCTATGGTTAGCGGAATGAGAACAGGATACCCCCGTGAAATAAATAAAGGGTTAGGTTCAAAGTTCCGTGATGGCTCCTGAATACGACAAGAAAGTTCCCGATTTCGAAAAGAAGTTCCCGAGTCCGAGAAGGTTCCCCAGTCTGACAAGAAATACCTGAAGAAGGCCGGAGGGTATATCGGCCGAAACGTTGTACAAATAACAATGAAGATGGGGACAATAGTCCGAATAACGCTAATAATACTAATCTTCAAGCCTCATCTCAAACATTCAGAGAAATAGTAATTGTTCTTATATGTTGGAAGGCCCAAATTATCCTTCCAACGTGGGTATATATGTGTACATGAAATAATCCAACAAAGTTATATATAATAACAAACATAGACTTTAATTCGTGAGCACACGTGGAGAAAATATATACATGTGACTAGGTACAGTAAGGTATAGAAAATAGATACATAAACATACATGACAGGTATACATATACTCATGACAAGGCACAGTAAGATATGGTTAACAGATACATAAACATGCAGGAAGAATGTAGGACTAAGTCCTAAAGAAGTTATACAGAGTTACATGTAGAAATAAGTCACTTACTGATAGTTTGCTGGGGGGCGCAAAGCCTCCAAGTGCCTAACCCATGGGCAGTGGTTGCCAGACCCAGAGAAAGAGATTTTCTCCTGGGTTGCTGTTTAAATACAGCAGCCACCTATGGGCGAAAACCTGCAGCAAGGGAAGATAACTCTTTTGGACTCGTGTCCATCCCAACAGCATCGACTTTTCCTCACATTTATGTAGCAAATAGTTCAGTAGATCTATTTGCTTAATTTATGTTGTTTGGTTGGTTTTGCAGCAGGTCAACCCTTGTTGGGTTATTTAATGCCGAAGCTAGTCTTATTTGGCAAGCAATTATATGATTTCAAGTAACTATTCCTATTCTGTATTTATAATCATTTGCAAATAATTATAGCTTCAAGTTACTATTCTTAATACAAATAATTTTACACGGTCATGGTTCACAATCATTTTAAACAGGTAAATACTTCATACTTAGTTGTAATATCAATATCTTAAGTATTAATAAAGTTCACAAATATTTTGAATAGGTAAAAACTTTATAAATAGTTCACAATCATTTTAAAAGGTAAATACTTTATACTTAGTAATATCAATATCTTAATGTATTAATAAAGTTCACAAATATTTTGAATAGGTAAAAACTTTATAAATGGTTCACAATCATTTTAAACAGGTAAATACTTCATACTTAGTTGTAATATCAATATCTTAATGTATTAATAAAGTTCACAAATATTTTGAATAGGTAAAAACTTTATAAATGGTTCACAATCATTTTAAACAGGTAAATACTTCATACTTAGTTGTAATATCAATATCTTAATGTATTAATAAAGTTCACAAATATTTTTAATAGGTAAAAACTTTATATGTAGTTGTAATATTAATGTTTTAAGATCAAATGCAGTTAAACATTTTAAACATTATCTAGAGTGCAGATCTTTTTGATCCATAGATGAGACCTTAGTAGTTTACTTCCACTCTGGGTCAGAGTAGACCTGGGAGTAATGGCAGGGAAGGAGTAACTAAACACTCCCCAGATCTCCAGGATAGGAGCCTCACTATCAGATGCCGTTTAACGTCATACCCAACCCACTTATCAACTGATGTAAAAATGATTTCCATGCATGATTTTTTATTATTATAGGTTATTTCCCATATTAATTAATTCCTCTGACGTAAAAAAAATGATTTTTATCACTCAATCTAAACTTGTTCGCTTAACAATAGAGAATACGAAAACTATTAATCTACTCACATTTCCATACACGCTATCTCTCTCTATCTCTCACACACACACACACACACACACACACAATGTAAGAGAATGTTCAATGTCATCTTTCAAAATCGTTTATTCCAGCGTTCATAAATTTTGAAATATTCTAAGAGCGCTAATTTTCCATTCAAAACATTTTTAAACAAACTGATCTCCACAGTCTCCTTATTATTCTGTGATAAATTTTATTTTTCCTTATATCAACAAAAGCCCTGAAGAAGATCTACTAAACAGATTGAAACACTGCAGCGTTGGCTGAATAAATATCACTCATTTTATTTGAACCTGTGTTTTTTCAAATTTTTCCCTATATTACATATATATATATATATATATTTATAAATATAATATAATAGGACCTACATGAGTCAGACACTATGGATGTGCTAGTCTTTTCTTGTTTTAAATTTTTTTCCCCAGATGTCAGTTTGGAAAAAAATTCTTTATTTTGAAAAACTGAATTATCTGGGTTTTGTCCACACCGGTAGAGTTTAGAAGTAAGAAAAAAAAAAATATATATATATATATGTATATGTGTGTGTGTGTGTGTGTGTGTGTGTGTGTGTGTGTGTATTTGGGCAGCATTCTTTCATTTATACATGTAGAATTAAACAAAAGACACATCTCCTGTTTAACAATTTTATTAACGATCTTTTCGAGCTTTCTGGACAACTTTTTAATGTTTGGGTGGAATTCGTGGATAAGTCCACCAAAGTTCAGGTCCCGAGTACTTTCACCTCAACCACATTGTCACGTTGTCTAACCCTCCATTTAACAGATAATAGCTCTATTTCACAACACCTAAAATTACATTCATGCCCCCACTCTAATTACCGAAATATCCTAACACATTCTGCACAAAGAAAAAAATAAACAAAAACTCCAAATACTAGAAGCTTTATACATAAAACAATACAAACCATCCTTAAACAAAATTAATTTCCAATACAGTACACACATTCTAAAATGCCTATAACACCTTTCTCATAAATTCTTCTCCTTCCAGCCTCCACATTAATTTAATTTTGTAAAAAACTGGAACACATCACTCCTGATGATGGCACTTCGAAGTGCCGAAAGTACTCAGGACCTGAACATTGGTGGACTTATCCACGAATTCCACCCAAAAATTAAAAAGTTGGCCAGAAAGATCGAAAAGATCGTTAATAAAATTGTTAAACAGGAGATGTGTCTTTTGTTTAATTCTACATGTATATATATATATATATATATATATATATATATATATGATGAAGGACTGCAAATCAGAATAGTGTGTGATAGAAACAGTGCTCAATGCTATTAAGGAAGAGCAGGTATAAAACCTAAAATTAAGGATACTACATTTCCATTACTCAAGTTTCATGCACTTCACACAATCTTCAGGCGGGAATGCAATAAACGGTAGCCAGTCAAGCGTTTGTATAGCGTGAAGTGTGTTCACGTGGAGAGATCTTCAAGTAAATGTCTTGTGAAAGAAGATCTCTCCACGTGAACACACCTCACGCTATACAAACGCTTCAGTGGTTACTTTTTACTACATCCCCCATCAGAAGATTGTGTAAAACACATGATACTTTAGAAGCAAAAATATAGTATCCATAATTATATATATATATATATATATATATATATATATACATATATATATATATATATATGAGTTAAGAGTAGAGGAAATGAATCCGACAGTATATGTATGAAAACTCAAAAGGAGTAAAATTATAATAATTGGAACAGTCCCAAAAGGATTGGAAAAGGGTTTGAGAAGTCTGGAAATCAGAGGAAGGATTGATACTATTCAGAACACTGCACTGCTGCAATCTGCCAGAATACTCAGAAGTGTCCTGGAGACCTGAGGAGACTTGCTGTCACTCAGACTCCAGTGAAAAACCATCAGCTAATGCTGATGTGAAAACTCAAAAAGAGAAATAATAATAATAATGAAATTTGTGTATATTGCTCAGGTGCATCACGACTCATCAAAGTCTCATGCCTAGTACATAGAATAATGTATTAGTGTCAGAAACATGAATAGCGTACAGTAATAATATACATGTATGTGTGCGCATGCATGCATATGTGTATGGAGGGGGGTATCAGGTATAGTGTTGGCGGATTACAGGAAGCTTCTGTTCAAAATTAAAGTAAGCAGCAAAGAGCCTGTTCAATACTTATATGGGTGACAATTTAAGCATCAGCAGGTACTGCAAGCAATCATTAAATGACTAGAAACATTGAAAGCACCGGTTCTGCCTAGATCATTCAGTAGCAGTGTGCCTATTCAATACTTAGATGGGGGACCATTTAAGCAACAGCAGGTACTGCAAGCAATCTGATAATTAAATGACTAGAAATGTTGAAAGCACCGGTTCCGCCTAGATCACCATGTTCAGTAGCAGTGTACCTATTCAATACTTATATGGGGACAATTTAAGCAACAGCAGGTACTGCAAGCAACCTGATATAAAGATTTCTTGATTTGGCATTAAATGACTAGAAATGTTGAAAGCACTGGTTCCCACTACACCACCAAAGTTAAGCCCCAATGAGCCTGTTTAATACTTAGATGAGTGACCATTTAGTAAAGCAGGTACTATGAGCAACATGATATCAAAATGACTTGATTCAGCATTGAATGACTCAAAAAGGATTGATATGCCATAAAAAAAAAAAAAAAAACAACAAACAACAAAAATTAAAGGTTTCCATAAAAATGAACCCCATGAATAACGCAGAACAATTCTTCATTGTGTAACATTGGCAATTATTTGCTGACATCCAGTCTTCAACCATATTAATATAAATGTTAATATATATATATATATATATATATATATATATATATATATATATATATATAAAATAAATGTTTCCCATCTATGACTTGTTTTTTTTTATGACAAGTGTGTTCACAAAGTTTCCAATTACATGCTCTGTTTATTTATATTGTATGTTCTGTCTTGTTTTCTGCTTTTATTATTAGTTCCTCACTGAGATATTTAACATTCGATCCGAGGGTCTTGTTTTTACAGGATCATGTTCAAATGAAATATTTTGAGAAAAACAAAAAACAATTTGCTTACAGCAAGCTTCAATGAATTTCTATCACATTGTCAGTCTGAAACGCAAAATTCAAAACAACTAAATTATATTCAACAAAAATGATAAATAATAAGATTGGTTCAAGAAGTCAGGTGGAAATCATTTCTATGTAAATTGTTTTTTTATTACAAGAATCCTAAACTAATTTCAACCAGGTAGAGTGTGATTTAGCAACCTTAGCATTAATGTCTTCCAGAAGGAGGATTTTATCAGAATTCAGAATAGCACAAAGTGTCTGGTCAAATTGGTCATAAAAGATGTTTATGTTTGCAGCACTGTTAGTCATAGTCGGGGCACAGGCAGCGATCAGAGTACAATATCTGCCTTTGGCCAGTGGAAATCATTTCTATGTAAATTGTTTTTTTATTACAAGAATCCTAAACTAATTTCAGCAACTGATTTTCGAGCGAGATATCTGTAAAATGATCACAATTATAAACATATTAAGAGGGATGGTACAACGGTTTTGTGCAGATGATAATCGAAATAAGTTTAAGTTTGGGATGAGTGTGTTATTATTATATATATATATATATATATGTTGAAAAGAGAAATAAAGGAAAGAAAATATTGAATGGATAAAATAGGATATTTTAATTAATTTAACTTACACATGTTTCGGTCAGGAGTTTATCCATGTGTACATTGTTCTATCTATTATTATTTTTAAATAACAAAAATGAAATGAAATAATAATAATAGAAAAATTTGTATGTAAATTGTTTTTTTTATTACAAGAATCCTAAACTAATTTCAGCCGGGTAGAGTGTGATTTAGCAACCTTAGCATTAATGTCTTCCAGAAAGATGATTTTGTCAGAATTCAGAATAGCACAAAGTGTCTGGTCAAATTGGTCATAAAAGATGTTTATGTTTGCAGCACTGTTAGTCATAGTCGAGGCATAGGCAGTGATCAGAGTACAATATCTACCTTTGGCCAGTGGAAACCTGAGAGTGATAAGTCTATTACTTACTGGCTTAGGATCCTCAGACATATTTGACAGAAGACCATTTCTGACCGCAAAAGCTTCACCGGATTCGTTTCTGTCTGTTGAACGCTTCCCGCTCCAGTATAAGGTATAGCCTGTCTCCTCTCTAATGCTTCTATTCTCAGCGAATCTGACTTCGATCAGAGCAGCAATATCGATGTTATATTTTTTAAGCTCTTTGGCTATTATGGCGTTCCTTCTTTCTGGTCTATTCAATTTATAGAAATAAAAATAAAGAATTTGCGGGGGTAGCAAGAGAATTATATCCATTCTTTTGGTATTATTCCTGGCATAATAAAAATGAACTTTGCAAGCCGAGTTCACATCCTGGATAAGGCACTGTTTTCATTTCACTTTGTGCTTTGTATATATATTACCAACAAATTATCAGTCATATGGAAATCCAATCTCCCCGACAAGCTAAAGAGACATTTCTTCCAGGCTGTGGTTGTGTCGGTACTGCTATATGGCTGTACCACCTGGACCCTAACAAAGCGCCTTGAAAATAAGCTAGATGGGAGTTGCACCAGAATGCTGCGAGCGGTCCTGAATAAGTCGTGGAAGCAGCACCCCACAAAAAAGCAACTGTATGGCCACCTGCCCCCCATCTCACAAACCATACGAGTAAGACGAGCTAGGCATGCGGGGCACTGCTGGAGAAGCGGGGACGAGCTCGTAAGCGACGTACTACTGTGGAAGCCAGCACATGGGCATGCTAATGTGGGCCGCCCAGCCAGGACCTACATTGACCAACTATGTATGGATGCTGGCCGCAGCGCAGAGGAGCTACCAGAGTCGATGAATGATAGGGAAGGTTGGCGAGAGATCATCAGGGATATCCGTGCAAACTGCGTGACATGATGATGATATATATATATCTATTTTGTTGTGTTTCTCAAAGAAAATGATAACACTGATGTTGATTTAAGTCTTTATCCCATATTTAGGGTACATGCTTGTACCCTGTGCAGATACATACATTACATATTTCTTCTCTCCCTCCAGCTATGCGTAAATAGTTGGTTGTTTGGTTGGATTTTATGGCATGTCAACCCTTGTTGGGTTATTTTATACCAAAGACGTTTTGTTTTATTCATTCTTGTTGGGTATTAAAATTTTTTTTCAAACTCAATTTTTTAAAAAACACATTTTTTGTAAACTCATTTTTGGATCTGTTTAACCCATAGATTGGACCGTAACAGGTACTACCACTTCGGGTCAAGGTGGACATGGGAGCAATGGGGATGAAAGGATACTCCACACTACTCAAAGCTTAGGTAAATAGCAGGGCAGACATGGATCTATAGCCTTGGTTGGCAACTGGTCTAGGAGAAAGAAAAAGTCTGAAATTAAGAGCAGTGTTGTGTTCAACTTCATTCTGGGTTATCTCAAGTCCTGCCATAACACTGATGCCAAATTGTGTAACACCTTGTCCTTCTCTTAGACACTATAACATTCTAGGAATGACTTCATCCCCCCACTAGTTAGTGTTAGATAGAACCATAACTGTTCTTCAACAAGAATGGCTTTGACATTAAATAACCCACTAAAAAGAAATCAAACCAAACTTTCTCTTATATAAAATTAGGAGCGGTGAGATCATGAAGAGGGAAGACCTGCTGTATGGGTAACTGCTGGTCTTTTATAAGAGAATATGCATAGTCTCACAAGTTGGTTCTTTGAACAGCTGTTATATACATGATATCCACCCCTAAGTCCAACCCTTCTTCACTGTGGTAGGGTGGTAACAACATGGTAATGTCAGAGTTATGCCATCCAGAACTCAAGTTCCTGGTAAGGCCACCCAAATTGGATTGGTCTATCACCCAGACATTAAAACACATGCCTCCCACCTCCAGCCCTTATTCCGTACTCCTGTACATATTAACCCTTTGACCTTGTCTCAAACTAAGCATTGTGAGTACGTAGTATACAATGACATGTACCAAAGGTTACCAAACAAGTCTTAGAGACTATTACAGCTGTAGGGATACAATAGATAATTATCTCCCTTAGAGAATTGGCAAGTCCGTCAGCATAGGGTGTCATATGACAATCTTAGAAAAGCCGTTCTAGATTCTTTTGACTGTGTTCTTTGAACAGTAGAAACGTTGTCTCTAGTCCCGCCAGTGAACAGTAAAGACACATAGCTTTATTACCACATTTGTCTATAAGCTCTTTTTTTTTTCATTTTTTATCCCTTGAACATACTGTTTGTTTATAGAACAATATATGTATAATTCTACCATTTGTATATTCTTTCTTTGAATTGCCACCTGAATGTATATAAGATTGTTAAGTGTTTAAACGCCATCCGTGGCTAGTTGAAAAGGACTTAAAGTAAGTAAGTCCTGAGCTATGGAATCATTTGGTAAGTGAATAAGTCCTGAGTTATGGAATCCTTTGGTAATCCAGGGACTCTGGTGAAAATCCAAAGGGCGTCAAGATTCAACGGCTTTTGGCGTACTTTTCACTGCGTAGCAAACAAGGTCATCTCCTTCCCTGACTGGGATATGCATGCAGAGTCTGGGGACCACTTGTGAATTTCCTATTGTTACTCTTTTCATGAATTCACTATTTCATTCATTTAGGATACGGTTGTTGGGTCAGTAAAATGTTGATTCCTGTATATAGAGTGAGTGAGGGAGAGGCTCTCTGTGATTGGATATATCAATCACGTGATGAGCCCAGAAGTTTAGGCGCAATATCCAAAATCCCAGCAGATAGATTCCACCAGTGGTTCCAGGAGGCAGCGATTTGAAGAGCTCCAAGAAATCACCCTAAGATATCTTCTCCAACGCACCGGTAAGTCCCTTAAACTCAGTTTATATACAGGAAGGACTTTATATTATTTGTTGTTTCATGTGCTGTCCGATAAATTGTTTGAATTAAAGGAAATATTAGTTCCTTTCTTGTTGTTGTTAGCCTTATAATTGAATGCTATACTAACACAATATGGTGAATTCATTGGATGGAGCCGGCTCAACCAACCAATGGTGAATGCCATCACAACAATATATATTATATCAACAAATATTTATTTTAAAGAATTCTTCTAGATTTGTAAAAACAAAAATATAAAACAATATTTTACTTGACAATTTTCAAACATAAACAGAGAAGAAAGAAACTCCAAAAAATTTTTGAATGTCGTTATTATTTGATTAATGATCAATAGATTTTTGGTGTTAATATTTCAATGACTGTTGTTTTCAAAATAATGAGAATGAAAACTCAGAATAAAGTCCAGCAGAACCTGTGGATATACCACAGTATGATAATTTAATTAATACAATGTTTGATATGTTTACTTAAGAACTATTGCAAAATACTTCAAAAACTAAAAAGTATAATAATCTTGATTTAACTCTCTCTCTCTCTCTCTCTCTCTCTCTCTCTCTCTCTCTCTCTCTCTCTCTCTTTCCTTTTTTTTCTTTTCATCATGTTTGATTGAAAAAGATTAGCATTATCACTTCTGCATGCTAAACCCCTCTCTCTATCTTTCCCCTACTCTCTTTCTTTCTTTTTATTATATTTGTTCTGTGTATCATGTCCTTTTTCTTCTCTCACTTTCTTTATAATAAAAACAGAATGTCCCATTATTTAACTGAGGTGACGACATTCATAAGAAATAAGAATTCGGTAGATAAGCAACACTAGATAATCAGGATTTTACATTTCATCTTGGATGATTTGGACGGTCTCATTTTTAACCAGAGGATGTTACAAGATGATAATGGTTGTACAATTAAGGAACATGAGTATTAATTTATAGATAGACCGCAATATTATCTAAGTAACAAAAGGAGATGGAATGAAAGAATTTTATTGTGAAAATTGTAAGTAAAAAGGTAGATCAGAAAATATTTGATTTAATAATTTATAGGCAAATTAAAAACATTCCTGATCAAATCTGGACTAGCAATCCTGAAATTTTGGATTCCCAAGTTTTAAATACTGCGATTGTCTACAGTGATTTTTTGCGACAAATTGTTTTGTACAATAATTTTTATAACTTTATAAAATAAATTTTGTTCCAGTTTATTTGTTTTGTTTTACGGCATATCAACCATGGTGGGTCATTTAATGCCAGCAAAGTTTTGGAAGATTTGTAGCGATAGTTTGGAAGAAAATCTTTTAAACTCAATTTTTTTTTGTAAAGAAATTTTCTATTTAACCCATAGATGGTACCCTAACAGGTACTACCACTCCAGGTCAGAGTGGACCAGGGAGCAATGGTGATGAAGGGGTGCTCCATATGCCTGAGACTTCCAGAACTGGAACCTCACCATCAGATATAGTTTAAAGTCATACCCAGGACATGAAGACCCGCAGCCACCACTTTCTAGCACCCATATGATAAAAAGGGCATTAGGGTTGGGACAATCATGTAGGTGCTAGGGCTTGACATGGCCAGCCGATTGTTCAAGTTTGATAAAATTTAATATGTAAATGCAAGAAGTTACATTTTGCCCTGAAGACCCAATCAAGGGCCCTCCTCATGAGCTAACTTAATTGCTGCCTGATGGGGCGACTTTTAAGCTAATAATAAATAAAAACAGTCAATTACAGAAATGTACAGTTCAAATTGTCAGCCTTACATTCTTCACTGGTTATAATTAGATTTAATGTTGAATTCATAACTTTTTTTTTTATTGAAAAATATATCAATATCCCCCCACTGTACATTAGACCCCCCCTCCTATTGAATAACATATCAATATCCCCCCCTGTACATTAGACCCCCCCCTCCTTTCCAGTGAGAGATTCCTTCATAAATATGCATGCTTACAAAACTCTCTTTTTACTTCAATCTGTTTAGTTCCCTAAAGTTGTTTTTAAATTGTTTCTTTTAAGATATTATTAAACACATCTTTTCTATATAGACTGGAAGGGGGTCAAGTGATGGGGGGGGGATGATGTATTGATTTGTTTACTTTTGAGATTTACATATACTGGACATTTTTAAGTAGAATTTCAATGCTATTTCTATGTATATTTTGATCTTCGAATATAAATCAAATCTTCATCATTTTTGCACAAAAAGCAAGAACTGGTGATATTTAATGTGTGCATATATTTACTTTGTCGTTAATTGTTTTATTTTCATAGTTTCATCCAGACATACATACATACACACCAACGTTCCTTTTTATATGTATTAGATTTAATGTTGAGTTCATAACTTTGTTTTTTTATTGAAAAATATATCAATATTTACTTAATGATATACTGGTGGAGATTAAAATAAAAATTTTTAAATTTTTAAAATAACAATTTCATAGGAACCCTCAGACAAGAAGAACTTTCTGGTATACAGAGAAAAGGAACCCCTTCCTGGCACCAAGAACCCTTGGCTATTTCAAACGCAAATCTTGCTGGGAACACACAGTATTGACTGGCTCAAGAGAAAGATTCCTCTCCAAGAAATAACTATAAACCTAGGAATAAAGTCTGAAACCTGAAAATACCTTTTGCCTTTGTGTCTTCTTTTCCCTTCCTTAATTCTTTTTCAGCCTGAGAAACCACAAGAAGGAAGAACCACAGATAATGGGGTTTAAAAGTAACAACCAGCGAACACGCACCAAACATGACCAAAAGTCTAAACCCACATAAAATCACAACATACCCCATATACTCTTCATCAGAATCCGCATCACAATTGTAAGTGTCAGCTGAAATTTCATTTAAATCTCCATGGTTGTCATCATTATCATTGTTAGATTCTCACTCAAAGTTTTCAAAAACATCGATAAGCTGAACCGCTGTAATGTCTTCACTTGTCTAATGTGATATTATTTCAACATTTTTATTATGTGTCTATCCCTGACCACCGATTGGGTGAGGCAGTGTGAGCATGCCCATTCCCAAAGTTTCTTCATTTATTTAACCAAGACTCTCCTAACTTTATAAACGCCTCTTGCAAGTGCTTATTTTATTCAACACATTTTATTGCTTTCACCTTTCCTTTCCCCTTAAAAGCACTTGTCACGTTATAGACATTCCGGGTTAAAGATGGACTAGCAATCACAAAATGTTGGATTGCCAAGTTTTTAATTGCTGTTTTTATTATTATTTAAGTTTTAATTTATTTACGGCTATTTTTTTTAATTTTTTATTGCCACAAATTTTTATAACTTGGAAATAAATTAGGGAAAAATATTTTTCAAGTTTTTAAAAAAAATTTGATACGTATTTAATGCAAGAAGTGACATTGTTGGTCCGAAGACCCAATCAAGGGCCCTCTACATGAGCTAACTTAATTGCTGTTTTTATTATTATTTAAGTTTTAATTTATTTACGGCTATTTTTCTATTTTTTTATTGCCACAAATTCTTATAACTTGGAAATAAATTAGGGAAAAATATTTTTTCAAGTTTTTAAAAAAATTTGATACGTACTTAATGCAAGAAGTGACATTATTGGTCCGAAGATCCAATCAAGGGCCCTCCACATGAGCTAACTTAATTGCCGCCTGATGGGGAGTCTTTTAAGCTAGTGATAAATCAAACAGTCAAAAGCACTTGTCACATCATTAACCAGATTTAGCACCTTCAGACTATCATCTCTTCGTCCCCATGAAATAGGCTTTGAAAGGCAAACAGTATTCCAGTGATGAGGAAGTGAAATGCAGCTGGGTAAATTGATATAATTGTGTATATATAATATTGTATACAAATAAGACCATCTAAATCGTCCAAGATTAGATGCAAAAATGGAAATCCTGATTATCTGGTGTTGCTTATCTGCCGAATTCTTATTTCTTACAAGTGTCATCACCTCAGCTTGATAATGGACCATTCCATTTTTATTATAAAGAAAGAAAAGGAAGAAAAAGGACATGTTACCCAGAAAAAATATAAGAAAGAAGAAATAGAGTAGGGGAAAGATAGAGGATTGGAAAAAATTGTTTTAGTGAATGTTTGGCTCTATGTATCCTGTGGGTGGTTGTATGAATACTATAGGTCACTGCATGCCTCTCATATGCATAGAGCTCTCCATACGATACATAAAGTCATTCTTAAAATGCATACATTGACCCATAAGATGCGTACAGTCATTTAGAAGATACTTACAATGGCCCATAAGATACATAAAGCCAGTGCCAGCACGCCTTACCTCATAAAACCCCAGATCAGAGGAGGCCGTTTTGGGGGGGCTTGTTGTGACTTACATTACGTTATATTATCAGTCACCCATATGTGCTAATGGTGCCATGTAACCCAGTACTATGTTTCATAGTCAGATCATCAGCAACTAAACAGGTAACCCTATAGACTGTCTGGGGAGGGGAGTGGTTAGACACTTTGCACACCTGTAAAAGGGCAGAGGAAACTCTTTGCTCAACAGCCATCAAGCACATTATTTCTTAAGTCCAACCTCTCCATTGCAGCAGGGTTGTTTTAATTTGGTAGTGTCAGAGCCATGCCATTGGGAACTTAAAGATCCTGGTTGGGCCACCCAAGGCGAACAGGTCTGGCACCCTGTGGTATTAAGGCCACAACCTTGCCAAAGGGGCTCTGGCTAAATCCAAAAAAATCCAAAGGGCATTTCCATCATCAGGAATGCAACTGTGGAAAATAAGTGGTAAACAAGGGCATCTCCTTCCTTGCCCAGGATATGCATGCAGGGTTTGGGGATTACTTGTGAATTTCCTATTCCCTTGTTGCTTCTTCCATGCTGATGTACATACAAACACACAAAAATACATACAGACATATTTTATCTATTTAGATATTACATGAATATTATTGAAATGTCTTGTATTACCACAATTTTTATTTGTCTTTGTGGCAAGTATTTTTGATAAAAAAAGGAATGGTCCATTATTTAGTTGAGGTGATGACACTCATAAGAAGTAAGAATTCGGCGAATAAGCAACACTAGATAATTAGGATTTACATTTTTGCATTTCATCTTGGATGATTTGGACAGTCTTATTTTTAACCAGAGGGTGTTGCAAGATGATAATGGTGGTACAAAAAAGGAACATGACTATTAATATATACATTTAACTGATATTGCCTAGTCTAAACTAGGGAAATAAACTAACTATACCATATAAAAAAAAAAATTCTTTTACAAGTTTACATCTACCTTAGCAACAGTGCGGATTGAATACTTTCATGTGAGTCCCTTGATCTTTGCTATCATCAGGAAAAGCGGATGAATCTGGGGTCTTAAATGCCATTCTGTTATTTGTGGCCCCCATCATGGAATTGTGAATTTCCTCTTCCCTTGTTACTCCTTTCATGAATTCACTTCAAGTGAACTCTTTGGTTGGATGGAACTTACTCAACTGACCCAGGGTGAATGCTGTTACAGAACACAGAAGAACCATGACTGGCATGTACTAAACCTGAACCCCCTCCCCCCACCGATTGGGTGGGATGTCCAAAAGGGCTACTTCTCAGTCTTCTGCTATTTCTACGTTTTTCTAAGTTATATTGTCAATCATTATCTTTTGTGCTCACTACTCTGAACCTCTCAAACCCATGCCTGCTTGTAAATGCAAGTTGTGTTGTCAAATTGGCTGAATTTTTATTAACGTTTTAAAATATAAAAAAAGAAAGTTGGGCCATTTTTTTTACTTGCTTTTTGTTCATCCCTATCATAAAGTAAACCAAATGTACCAAACTGCAAAGTCTTTCACGTGGACCAACAAGGGACAAATTCTGCTGAGGTTAGAACTCTGTTCCCAGTGTTCAAAAAGTCAGCCACAGAGTCCACACACACACACACACACACACACACACACACACACACACATATATATATATATATATATATATATATATAATAATATAAGTAAAGAAATAACAAAGACTTAGAGATTTTGCATTATAGCCTATTTCGGGAAGCTTAGACAAATTGTCTAATTCTCCGACTCATCTGATGAGTCGGGGAGAATTAGACAATTTGTCTAAGCTCCCTGAAATAGACTATAATGCTAAATCTCTAAGTCTTTTGTTATTTCTTTACTTATATATTTGCTCTGTGACTCTAACATTAAGAGCACACATTGAGCTCTCAAATTGTGACACGTTTTTTAAATAAAACTCTTGTGTCGTAAGGAAGATTTCTTCTCTGGACTTTTGGATTATATATATATATATATATATATATATATATATATATATATATATTAGGGAAAGATAACAATAACAAATAATAAATGTATGATTATGAATTAAAAACTAATTAGATATTTAATAAGTTATTTTGCTTTTAATACTGATAATTGGGCCAGAAATTCGCCTGACACCGGCACGGTAAAACATAGTGTCAATTAATGCAGGAGGCCGGGATGACAAAAGATCAAAATTACCATTATGATGTTATTATCATTCAAATAAAACTAAAATTTAACCCATTTAAATGATAACTTTGATTATTTTTTTTTAATTATACAGGAAAAAAGAGTTCAGAATTGATACTCCTTAATTATACAGGAAAAAAGAGTTCAGAATTGATACTCCTTAATTATACAGGAAAAAAAGAGATCAGAATTGATACTCCTTAATTATACAGAAAAAAAAGAGTTCAGAATTGATACTCCTTAATTATACAGGGAAAAAAGAGTTCAGAATTGATACTCCTTAATTATACAGGAAAAAAAAGTTCAGAATTGATACTCCTTAATTATACAGGAAAAAAAGATCAGAATTGATACTCCTTAATTATACAGGAAAAAAGAGTTCAGAATTGATACTCCTTAATTATACAAGTTGTGTACTCTGGGTTTTATTCTACTTGTCATGTCTATTAAGATATAAAATATATTCCACACAACGAACTTGGTAATTTTCAGTCAACAATAGCTACAAAAACATTAAAACACTCCTCCAATATATTTGAAAACCAATAAGATGCCAAAAAAAGTGTTTACATCACAAAACACATTAATAAAATCTTAAAGTACAAAAAAATGCAGAATACAAATTAGACAGTTTGATTTATTAGCCATAAAAATGGGGACAGTCATGGAGGAAATGATGTGTGGATGTAGTCATAAACCCACAAGTAATTTTCTAAAGGCAAATTTAGATTGATTCTGGAGTCAATAAGAACCTTCTAAAGGACAACCAAATGAGAGAAACCTGTAGGGATTAATATAAAATTAATATAAAAAAATAACAAACTCCCATGAGCCCTCACTGGAAGAACCCTTCACACACGTGTGAGAAAAAGGACCCACTTCCGACTCCCCAAAACAATCTCTTGGCCATTCGTTTAGGCTTTGTTTGGGACAAGACACTACAACTGGCCAGGGAGAAATTTCCTTGCCACATGGTGGCTATAACCCATAAATAAAGCCTAAATCATAAAAACCACCTTCTGTCTTTGTCTCTTTCTTTTTCCTTCCTTGATTTTCTTCCTTTTCAGCGTAACCACCAAATAAGATGGGGTTAAAAGCAAACCCTAAGAACACGAACCAAGAATAACGAAAACCACCTTTTAAACCTAAAATGCAAAACCTCTTGCCACCCCATAGACCACAAGAAACAAACACAGAGAGATGATGACTTTCCTAGACTCGCAACATCCTAAAGTACACATCACTAACTGCTGTTTTTTCAAGACTCTAAGTTCACTGATAAATTCAATGTGCAAATAGCACTAACCAACTTCAAAGACACTGAACAAACTCGGACATCGCATTCCAACAGTAAGAACTTAATTTTGCCTATCTCCTTGTATTCCCTTTTCCTACTATGAATCCCAACCTGGAACTATATGTTGGTGTGCATGAATAGACTGACAAACTGCAAATCATGTTTAGAATAATTCTTTATTTATTCCGACAAATGCAGCTTTGAAAACTTGTTAGCCTCCTTTCAGGCTGGGTTCACTAAAAAGTGCTTGGTTTACCAAAAATAAGGTGACTTTGACCCCCCCCTCCAAATGGTCCAAGTTTCGTTTACTAGGCGATAAAAAGAAGCAACCCATCAATTTGGGTTCCAATCTGAAAAAAAAACTTTTTACGATTCTCTACGGATCTCTGTGACTAAGGTCTATATTCCTACATCCTATAATCTTTGAGCCTTCAAAAACATTCATTCATTTGTACATCTAATACTTTTTAATATTCACACTATCTCTACAGTGTCTTATTACTTTTATCTAGGGACCGTCATTTTTTTGGGGTGTAAGGAAGATAAATGCATAAACATAATTCAAAAGTCATCTTAATTTTTGGTATAAATAGGTAAGAATCTATGGATGACCCTAAAGTAAAATTTTATCGTGTATCTCGCTGATCTAGGTCATCAAGGGAGATCACTTTTTAATATGTTTGACGATATATACACAAAAGTATAATCATTAGTTATAATTTATTTTAGATATATAAAAATGTCAGAATATATAAGATATTTTTTTGAAGGCAAAATAATGCAAATTCATGTTGAAAAACATTTATTTAATTTTTTTTTTTTTTTTTCATTTTTTTTTACTCTTAAAATTTGCATTATTTTGCCTTCAAAAAATATCTTATAACATTTTTGATTAATGCTTCAAACACACTATAAAAATAAAAAAAACAAATCTTTGTCAGAATATATGTTGCACAAAATTGCACATTTTTAAACTTACATTTTTAGATAGATTAAATAGACCTTTATCTTTGAAAATATTGACGTAGACATAGATTCTTCTGTTACATAATAATTGGATCCCAAATACATTTTTAAGGTATTGTAGAAATCATTATGGCGATCAGTACAACTGATGGCCTTGAGAGTGAGTGACGGCACTTGACCTCGATCCCACCTTGCGTTCTGCGGATGGAACATGAGAACCGGAAGGCAATAGAAGGCCCCCTTCTGGTTTAAGGATACTAAGTAAGTAACTTAGTCAGTTAGAACTTAGAAGCCGAGCTAGCAAGATGTAAGGATCCGCGCGCATTGTCTGGTCTGGGGATTTATGAATAAAGTAACATCAACATAAATCGAAGTCTTGTGTTTATTACCAAAAACAAACAATGACACAGGGCTTCTGATAACAAGAAATCCCTAGCAACAGAAACCAGACCCGGAATCCTCAATAGAAGACCAGACGAGACCTTAGAAGATATATCAGACCAAAATAGATGATAGACGATCAGGACTAAAGCCGGCCAGAAGAATAGACGACAGAGTAAGAATTAAAGAAAGGTATATAACGTTATATGCTGATTTGGCTTAGTGAAAAGACCAGTATATAACATATACCTATTTAGTGCCGGTAAAGAAGGCACTATGCAACACTTCCAGACGTTCAAAATTCACTATTACATTTTTAAGTGAATAAAAATTGGCCAATTGAATCAAAAACAATATTTTTCTTTGAAAAAAAATGTATTTTTTCTAAAACTACGAGAAAAAAAAACACATGCTACATAAATTATTTTTTGAATTTTAAGAAAATAACTTTTAAATTTTCAAATCACTTTTTTGGGGTATTGAAATTTTTTTTTTTTTCATTATTTTTTTTTTTTATGTTCTTCAGGATTTCATCTGTCTAAAAATGTAAAAATTAGGGACTAGAAATTTTTATTATCTTTAAAACTCTTAACATCCTATACCATGAAAAGGCCATTTTTAGCCATTTATTGATAAATCCTTATAGGAATGGGGCTCTGGATATACAAAATTCTCAACAGGATGTTAAGAGTTAAATGAATAAAGGTACATTCTGAATTGATAAAACACCTTTTTTTTTCATGTTTTTTTTTTTTAATAAAATAAGCTATTCATTATAAAATTAAGTCATTGATGAATAAAGTAATGAAAATTTCATTAAAATCATACCATTCCCTAATTTTTGGTAATTGTTTTAAAATTGATAATTAAAAAAAAAAACTTTCTTATCTGCCTTGGTTATTTTTGTGCTACCCAACTTTTATATAAAACAAAGTTATACTATTCCATTCATCTCAGAAGATTCTAAAAACTATGGGGACTACTTTCTTTGGCAAAAATGCCAAGACAATGACCAGGTCACCATGGATCTAAAGAAACAGGGTGGGGAGTTGGCATAAAAGAATCTGTTGATTTCTCAGCTTGGCTGCTGCTGATTTTTGGTGGTTTCTGGCTGCAGACACAATTAATATTTTATAAAATTAAAATGTTTATTTTTGAGAAAGTGCTTTTTTCTTATATATTATTTTCCTTTTTCTGTAGAATATATTTTTTGCAAAATTGATGTCAATATTTGAAATACTGAATTTAAAGAAATTTTCTAGGATAAAACAATATATGTTTATTTATTATGATAAACTATACAGATAAAATGCGTTTGTTACCATTGGTTTCAAAGCAGCGTATTAGATGCTTATCATCAAGACAAAGCACTCTGGACAAAGACAGCAAATTTTTATTCAGTTATATATAGCGATGGGTTATGCTTGTATTCATCCACGTATTTCCCCTCTACTAGCATTCAACTGTGGCACAAAATAGGGCACTGCTCACCAGTGAATGACACACACACACACACACACACAAACACACAAACACACACACATATCTATACACTCACCGGCAACAACTCCTATGACACACACATGAGTTTGCTAGTATATATAGTAGCCTTTCCGACCACTTGTCAAGCTTAAGGGCCAAATTGGAGTGTTGCATGTCATGGACTGCTCAGCCACCAGGATTCCATACTTAAGCATTACAGGTCACCAATCATGGTCAACAAGTGGCCACATTGGGGGGGGTCTTACCCCTCTGCAGAGTAGCAGTCAGTATATTCTATAGCCCCAGCCAACGTGGCGGTCCTAGTAAGTACTTATCAAATTGACCTTTTTTAAACTAGTGGGTGTAGTGATATATTCAACAATTTATAAATTGTAACCTTTTCATATTATAAAGATATTTGTTTCCTGACATTTCTCAGCACAAAATTCTGTATCTCCTTGTTTATTAACTTTTTTATCAGATTCAGAAATATTATTGTGAATTTATATCTATTATTTTTCATTATCTTCATTTTTTAGACAAGTAAAGTACAAGTCTACAGAGTGGCCTATTGTTGGTATCAGCCAAACAGCAAGGAAGTCTATACCCCTTTTTCACTAGTGCAAGATCAGAGAGATTGTTTTTGCAGAGTGGGGCACCACACCTACCATCAACTTCCAGATGCTTAACCACTCAGATCAGATTACCATAAATTTAACACAAAGTCATAGGTATTTATTTATTTGTAAACTTTTTAGTTAACTTATCGTTACTGAAAAAATGGTAAGAGTAAAAAATAATTTTTTAAATTGATTACAAATTTCGCAAATAAATTTTTCCATTTTTGATAATGTAATGTAAGCAATGTCATAACTTTTTACAATCAATTTCTTTTATTGAGAAAAAGATTATGACTGGTTTTAAAGAATTTTTTAAATTTCCAAAATTAGTAAAAATTTCCAAGTAGTGATAACTTTTATCAGTATAATTTTAATGCCATATCATATTTTGACACATATTTTGGCATTATATATTTACCAACCCTTCCGCACGAGTAGGATGTGACACAAGGTCAATTTCTTAAGCGGAGTTTAACAGGTTTGAATTCAGAGTTTTCCTTCTCCTAGACCGGTTGCCTAACCATGGTTAAAGAGCCCAGTCTGCCCTACTACTTATCCATAGCTGGAGGGAGAGTAGGATTCATACCTTTCCCAAGGGTATTAGCGCTAAGTGAAATGCAATTACCACATCCAGGATTTGAACTCGGGGCGACGAGTCCATTTCCCATGACGTTAACCATTACACCACGCGCTTCCATTATTTTTCCATATTTTGGCATTATGGTCAAGTCAAACTGAAAACTCCAGTTCCTGCTAGATAACTGAAATTAAGCAGTGATGAACCTGTTCAATACTTAATTGGGTGACCAATTAAGCCAACGCAGGTATTATAAACAACCCAAGTCCTTTGTTTATCAAAAATGACTAGATTTGGCATTAAATTACCTGAAAGAGGGTTGATATGTGATATGCTGTAAAACAGAACAACTAGCCAACAAAGTTAAGCAATGAATATCCTGTTCAATACTTAATCGGGTGACCAATTAAGCAACAGGAAGTACTGTAAGCAACCCGAGTCCTTTGTTTATCAAAAATGATTAAATTCAGCATTAAATATCCTAAAAAAGAAAACAACCAACCAAAAATTATGATAGAGAATAAGGAAAAAGTTGTTATCAAAAGAAAACTTTAAAAGAATATTGATAAAAAAATTATTGTAATTTTTACTGAGTTTATATCACAGAATTTCACAACAAATACTTTTTAAGCAAGTACCTTTTAGATAATCCCAGATTGCTCGTCAACAACTATTTAATCTTTTAGCTTTTAACTCTTAACATCCTGTTGAGAATTTTGAGAAGCCCAGAGCCCTGTTCCTATAAGGATTTATCAATAAATGGCTAAAAATGGTCTTTTCATTTAAAGTTACCTTTTATTTCCCTTAAATCAAAGACTTCTAAATATTTTTAATATTACATTTAAACAAAGGCTCATTTGGGGTAGATTAGGAAAATGAATGTGACTTCCGTCCGGGTGGAATGAGGTGGTATAGGATGTTAAGAGCTAAATTGACGAAATAATATTATCCTGTGATTTTTTTTCAACAATCTAACTTGAGCTCAATGGGTGATCCAACAGGCCACATCTTTTCTAGTATATATATATATATATATATATATATAAATAATATTGATAAAAAATTATTGCAATTTTTAGTGAGTTTTAACCAAAAATTGATTACTTTAAAGTAATGCAAATAGATTTTAATTTTGGTCTGTTTAAATAAGGATTTACATCTACAATTAATGCTGCCCTGTTAGCTGGAGTTGTAGAATATGCTGACTGCACCTCTTCAGGGGGTGAAGATCAGCCTTACTCCAATGGGACCACCTGTTGGCTGTGTCGCTGCTTAAGGACAGAATCCAGGAGGCTGAGCAGTCCATGACATGAAATACTTCACTTTGGCCCATATTTAAAGAGACCCTTTTCAACCAATTGACTGGTCACTTCAAGCCCTAGCACATATATAATTGTCCCAATCATATTTGCTCCTATGGCAAACCCTAACCCTTTTTATTGTATATGTGCTAGAAGGTGGTAGCTGAGGATCTTGGGATTTAGTAAGTGAATAAGTGTTGGAATTTTTTGTTATAAGGCATGTGCCAAATGGTTACTTCTACTTATAGACTCGCCGACTACCATGTGACCAACCTATTGTCCAATCACTGGCAGTGATCTGCTGCTGATATTATTATTTATACTGACTGATTCTAATCTTAGGTACTCACAACCACTTGGATCTTCATGAGCGACGGATCATATATCGCTGGACCTTTTTGACACTACGTAGGATTCCAAAACTTAGGACTTATTCACTTACCAAAGGATTCTATAACTCAAGACTTACTTATTTACTTTAAGTTCTTTACAACTGGCCAAGGAAGGCGGCCAGATACTTAACACTGGGTATGACACTAAACTGAATCTAGTGGTGAGATTCGAATTCTAAAGCTCTGGGGAGTGTGGAGTACCCCTTCATTGCCATTACTCCCAGGTCCACTCTGACCTGGAGTGCTAATACCTTTTAGGATCCCATCTATGGGTTAAATAGATCAAAAGATGAGTTTTTAAAAATTTGTTGAAAAAATGAGTTTTAAAAAAATTGAATACCCAACAAGAATGAATAAAACAAAAACGTCTTTGGCATGATATAATCCAGACATTGAAAAGCTGTAAAATCCAACCAACCAACCAACCAACCAACAATAATTAATTTGCCAACTAACAAATGTGTTGCTTTCATTCATGCATTGAATGAAATTTGATTAATTTATTCAAGGCTACTAAAGAAAGTATTATAAAATATCTCTCACATATCTATATATATATATATCTATATAGGAATACGGTGAGGAAATTAATCCGACAATATGAGAAGAAAATATTTTAAAAATATAACAAACACAGGATGTTACGATCAGGAAACAATTTTTAGTGTCAATACTTAAGCATTTCAGTATATTGTACCATCTTCAGGACACTGTTAAGTAATGTTTATGTGAGGGACAAAATGAAAGATGTTAAGTGTATAGTGGTTGCGTGAATCTGATGCTATTAACCGTTAATTTTTATATGTGCGTTTAACGGTTAATAGCATTATATTCACACAATCACTATACACTTAACATCTTTCATTTTGTCCCTCACATAAACATTACCTAACAGTGTCCTGAAGATGGTACAATATACCGAAATGCTTAAGTATTGACACTAAAAATTGTTTCCTGATCATAACATCCTGTGTTTGTTATATTTTTAAAATATTTTCTTCTCATATCTATATAGAAAAATGGACTCATCAACCTGATTTCAAATCCTAGACGAGGCTGTTTGCCTTTCACATAGTGCTAATACCCTTGCAAAAGGTATGCATCCAACTATTCTCCTTCCCTATATGGGTAAATAGTAGGGCAAACTGGGCTCTTTAACCTTGGTTAGGCAACCAGTCTAGGAAAAGGAAAACTCTGAATTCAAACCTGTTAAACCCCGCTTAAGAAATTGACCTTGTGTCACATCCTGCTCATCAGGAGGGGTTGGTATATATATATATATATATATATATATATATATGTTCTTGTATTCCTTAATTGTACAACTGTTACCATCTTGCAACACCCTCTGGTCGAAACTGAGACCATCCAAATTGGCCAAGAAGAAATACAAAAATGTAAATCCTGATTATCTGATGTTGCTTATCTGTCGAAGTCTTATTTCTTATGAGTGTCCTCACCTCAGCTAAATAATGGACCATTCAATTTTTATTCTAAAGAAAGAAAGGGAACAAAAAGGACATGCTACACAGAAAAAAATATTATAAAAAAGAAAGAGTTGGGGAAAGATAGAGTGGGGGTGAGTGTGTAATCTATTTCTATTGAACATAATAAAAAAATAAAAAAATGTTAAATCAAGCTCATTATACTTTTTATATATATTGAACTATTTAAAAATAGCTCTTAAGTAAACATATAATGTAATAATTAGATTATCATAGTGTGGTATAGCCACAGGTCCTGCTAGTTCAAAATAATTAAAATAGTCACGTACATTTCATGAAACTAAAGAGAAGTTTCTTTAGAATCTGAACAGAATAAAGAAATTTAAAACAATTTTAAGCAAATCAAAAGTATTGTAAGGGAGATAACTCTATAAGGTAGACAACTGTGAAAGATGTCAAATAAAATAATTTATTAATAAAAATTAATTCTAAAAGAGTAATAGGCGTTAAAAGTTCATATGATGACGTCATATCTGCTGTTGATTACTTTTTTTTTTACCAATGGGACCTAAGCACTGAAACACCAATGGACTACAATGTGGGTTGTCGGCTGAAAATCTCATAAGCTAACCAAAATTCTCTCGTGATATGTGACCAAATGAGGTTTATTTTTCACTACAGTTCATGGACAATTAATGATTTTATATAGAAACTAATCAAAAAAGATCCAGAATAAAGCTCTAACCGCATTAGCGTGGATATGGCAATCCTACAATGTGACATTAAACCAACAAAGTCTGGTGGTATCGTGAAATACTGCTGGGGCACTCTGGGTTAGTGATAATGATGCTTCAGCCCCGAAACCATGCCTGAACCCAGAGTCATCATCTGATGAAGGCTTTGGAGACTGTTCGAGGTTTCGAGTCACACACGGAGCAGTCTCCCATGTCTATAACCTTGCTGATGAGACCTAATAGGTCGAAATGTACATTCAGGGATTGACATTTTCTCGATTCGTTTAGCCTTACATTTGAACATATATGCCCGCCTAAAATTCATTAATTATCAACTAATTAATTTTCAAAAATTAGGTACGACTTCAATTAAGCACATATCCTCCAAATATATATATATATATATATATAATAAATAAATATATATAAATATATATATATATATATATATATATATATATATATATATATATATATATATATATTTGGGAGAATATGTGCTTAATTGAAGTCGTACCTAATTTTTGAAAGTTAATTAATTAATAATTAATTAATTAGGCGGGCAGACCTATTTAAATGTAAGGCTAAACAAATCGAGAAAAATCAATCTCTGTATGTACATTTCAGCCTATTAGGCCTCATCAGCAGAGCTATGGATAGGAAGACCGCTTTGTTCATGATTCGAAACCCGACTGTCAAACTGTCTATAGCTCTGCTGATGAGGCCTAATAGGCCGAAATGTACATACAGAGATTGATTTTTCTCGATTTGTTTAGCCTTACATTTAAATAGGTATGCCGGCCTTATTAATTAATTATTAATTAATTAACTTTCAAAATTAGGTACGACTTCAATTAAGCAACATATTCTCTCAAAAATTGTCGGCTAAAAAAAGCCATATCATAAAACACATCGCTGTGTATTTACTTCTCATATATATATATATATATATTAATTATAGCAACATATTATATAATAATTATATATTATTTGAATTATATAATATGATAATATATTAACACATATAGTTAGCCATTCTAATATATATATAATATAATAATCATATTAACATATTATATAACAATTATATATAATAATATAATAATATATTAACACATAGTTAGCCATTCTAATTTAATATATATATAATATATAATCATATTAACATATTATATAACAATTATATATAATAATATAATATATATTAACACATATAGTTAGCCATTCTAATTTAATATATATATAATATAATAATCATATTAATATTATATAACAATTATATATAATAATATAATAATATATTAACACATATAGTTATTCTAATTTAATATATATATAATATAATAATCATATTAACATATTATATAACAATTATATATAATAATATAATAATATATTAACACATATAGTTAGCCAATCTAATTTAAGACACATATAGTTAGCCAGAAAAGTAATGGAAATTAATGAATGAACTTTAATCAATTCTTTCAATAAAACTTAATGATGATAAATGCACTGGAAATTCAATTTTGATGTCAAATAAAAGTATTTAACTACTTACATTTTTATACAACTAGAGATTTTTGCAGAAACTGAAGTGGATATTCAGTGGATAAGCAACACTAGATAATCAGGATTTACATTTTTGCATTTCATCTTGGCCAATTTGGATGGTCTCATTTTTGACCAGAGTTTGTTGCAAAAAAATGTATATATTAATACTCGAGTTCCTTAATTGTACGTCCACTATCATCTTGCAACACCCTCTGGTTAAAAAATGAGACCATCCAAATCGGCTAAGATGAAATGCAAAAATGTAAATCCTGATTATCTAGTGTTGCTTATCCACTGAATTCTTATTTCTTATGAGGTAAATAATGGACCATTCTGTTTTTATTATAAAGAAAGACAGAAGAAAGAGGACATGCTACACAGAAAAAATACAATAAGAAAGAAAGAAAAACAGAAAAAGAGGGGAAAGATAGAGGGAGGGAGTGAACATGTGGAAGCAATAATGTTAATCTGTTTCAATCGAACATAATGAAAAGATGAAAAGAAGGAAAAAAGGAGCGAGATTGAGTTAAATTAAGATTATTCTTTTTACATATTGAACTATTTAGCAATAGTTCTTAAGTAAACATATCAAACATTGTAATAATTAAATTATCATACTGTGGTATATACACAAGTCCTGCTAAGTCATATCAATGTTAATAAAGAAAAATAGTAACTTACAATATATGTAAATAAGCACAATTTCATTAATAGGAAAATCTCAACTTAAAAGAAATTAACTCGTCTCTAAGATTTTGAAGAGCACAAAATGGATTTTCTTCTGCAACTAAACAGCTAAACTCTAACCTTCAAAGTTGGTAATAAACCTACTTTAAAGTTCAAGTCAATTCCAACAAGTTAATAAATCACCAGGCTATCAGCTCTATCACATGGAGAGAAATTCACATGACATAATGGAACTCTTCAAAAACATTGTTTAAAGAAAATAATTTAAAAAAAAGATTTTCTACATGCTAGCAAGAATATGCGCCCTCCAGGTGTAAGTATTTAAATTTCAATGTAATGAAATATATTGAATTAGAAAGACTAACAAAATTAAATAAGAAGGCATATAAAAAGATTGTCTTAGGTGCCTTGATCTGGGTTTTTTATAAAAGAAAACTTAAAAATGAAAACCTTGAAAATTATTTTCCTATATATATATATTATATATATATATATATATATATATATATATATATTATAATGATATGATAATTATATCAACATATATAATAATCATATGTTATAGTAATATAATAATACATAGTTCGCCAATCTAATTTTATATATATATATATATATACACATATCATAATATATGATAATTATATTAACATATAATAATGATAATATAATGATAATATAGTTTGCCAATCTAATTTATATATATAATATAATATGATAATTATATTAACATATTATATGATAATTAAGAAGGCGTATTAAAAGATTAGGTGCCTTGATCTGTTGATTTTTTATAAAAGAAAAATTAAAAATGAAAACCTTGTAAGTGTCCCATTAGATTATTTTCCTGCCATGTATATGTAAAAACATAAAAATGTATATGTAATGTAATGTAAAACTGCACAAGAAAATACTGCAGACAAAATTCTGAAATGTAATGTAATGTAAAACACTGCACAAGAAAATACTGCAGACAAAATTCTGAAATGTAATGTAATGTAAAACACTGCACAAGAAAATACTGCAGACAAAATTCTGAAGAGTAAAATTTAGAAATTTCTTGAAAAGAAACATAAAACATTATTATTTGAACTAGCAAAAATATGCGCATTCCGCCAGGCATAAGTATTTAAGTTTTGATGTAATAAAATATCTTAAATTATAAAGACTAACGAAATTAAATAAAAAGATTACAATTATTTTGATTATATTTTAATTGGTTTCTATAGAATTGGCTCGGTACAACTGGTACTTGAATAACTTTTTATATGTTAACAAAAATAACAGTTTAATTTTTAAAGATCACATTTATCCCTTTATGTAACACGTCTTTTTTTCTTCCATTTCTTTCTTTATAATAAAAACAGAATGGTTGATTATTCAGCTGAGGTGATGATACTTATAAGAAATAAGAATTCGGGGGATAAGGAACACTAGATAATCAGGATTTACATTTTTGCATTTCATCTTGAATGATTTGGATGGGCGTAGAATTTAGAGACACAGGTATTGATATATAGATCGTGAGATTTGGTTGAAGGAAGTTAGTAAGATTTTAAACAAAATATGAAAAATCAAAAAATTGTTTTTTTGATTTTTTATTTTATTGGATTCTTAAGAAAAATATTATCTAACGCTGAATATGAATAAAATGATTTTAATGTTTTATACAATTATATGAAAATCAGAAAGAAGGAATATATTTACTCATGATCAGAATATTTCTTCAATAGGACGGCTTATTTGGTTAAATCAAACTTAACGGACCTAAATTTCACCATCGTATGTCACCTGCTGAAAAAAAAAAAAAAAAAATCAGGGAATTAACCGAATTTAATGAAATTTTCAGTGTTGATATATTAATGAATAAAAGATATAATGCACCACTTATTTTATTTGAAAACTCTTACATTTTTTCAGGTCAATTAACTTTGAACCACATATCTTCTCAAAGTTAACTCGCCTGAAAAATGTAAAAGTTTTTAAATAAAATAATTAGTGCATTATATCTTGTATCCATTAATATATCAACACTGAAAATTTCATTAAATTCGGTTAATTTAAATTTTTTTAAATTTTCTTTCGGCAAGGTGACATACGATGGTGGAATTTAGGTCCATTAAGTTTGATTTAACCACTTATTTTGTATCTATATTCTTTGCTTGATGTTGTTTGTCTTCATTAGAACTTAGAAGCCATGTATTAATAACTAGAAGTGGCTACCCGGAATTTCTCTTACTCTTACTATTCAAATTCTAATTTTTTAATATCTTCACAAATATAAATAAAATCTTCATTATTTTTGCACATAGAGCAAGCTCTAGTGATAGTGAATGTGTATATATATTTACTTTGTCATTAATTGTTTTATTTTTGTAGTTTCCTCCAGACACATACATACATACAAGCACATCAGCTGCCCAGATTTTTGGGATTTTAAAAAAGTTTTTCAGGGTCCCATATTTTTCTTTTTCTTTTTCTAACACCTTGACAGATGGTGAAAGTAAATATTATTTTTGCATATAAATAACGGAAATTGTTTTTGTTGTCTTGTTCTGGACAGAGGAGAATCCCCAAAATGATAACCCATTCTATTTCCATTGGAAATTGTTGTAAAAAAAAAGTACTAAAAAGTAAGTTTTGTAAAGGTACTAATGCAGAATAGAGCGCAAGAGATAATATCATTAGAGCTTACACACATACACCCCAATTGTTCTTTATATATGTATAGATTATCATTCGGCTTTGTTAACAATTACTGTTCGGCCTTGAGATTGAAGTTTTAAAAAATCTCAAATTCCAATGAGTAAGTAAAGTAAAGTAAACTCATCAGGATGGCCTAAAGTCGGTATCAGCCAATCAGCAAGGGAGTCTATCCCCTTTTCACTAGTGCTTGACCAAGAAGATTATTTTAGCGTCTGAGGTGGTGCACCACACCTACCATCAGCTCCTTACTTTACCACACAGAACCCTGTGCTACTCATACGCTCAGTTGGCGAGGGCCGGTATCAAACTAGGAACCTTGTGGTTTCTACTAATTCCAATGAAATTGTACCTTATTGAAGATCAAAGTTGATATTTACTGATGATGATGATGATGATGACTGAGTAAAGTAAATTCTAGATTCATTCACTCAAATATTTACCTTTTATTTACTTATATAATTGCTATATGCAAAACTATTGTGATCCCAACAAAGCTGGACTGTGACAAAGATTTATTGGTGGAAAGAATCAACTATTGTTGCAAAACAAATGGTCAAATATTTCTAGGTTACACCAAGATCTACAAAATCATAGGCATTTCAATCAAACTTGAATGTTGATGAAGTGTTTAGTTTTAAAGGGTGTATTTACTTCAACCTCTCACCAGGTAACGACGTGACACAAGGTTCTTTTTGAACGTGGGAAGCCATGCACAAACCAAAGCTCACGCGATGGCTAGTGCAAAAAATGCATGGATCCCCTCAGCATTCCCATTTTGAGGCACCTCAGGCACCTGGCAATAAATCAATTGAGGGGGCAGGTGTTGCCTGGGGGTTGGGACAGACCCCTGGGATTATGTGATTTATTTGCCCGGTCACCAAAGGCAGCTAGGAAAGACTAGTTTAGCTTAGAGGGTGCCTACTGACACCAGCTTAGTAGTCTCAGATATTGATTATATATATATTTACCAACCCCTTCGCACGAGCAGGATGTGACACAAGGTCAATTTCTTAAGCGGAGTTTAACAGGTTTGAATTCAGAGTTTTCCTTCTCCTAGACTGGTTGCCTAACCAAGGTTAAAGAGCCCAGTCTGCCCTACTATTTACCCATAGCTGGAGGGAGAGTAGGATTCATACCTTTCCCAAGGGTATTAGCGCTAAGGGAAATGCAATTACCATATCCAGGATTTGAACTCGGGTGACGAGTCAATTTCCCACGCACATTTCAGATGTTGATTTATGAGAGAATAGGAAAGATTAAATATTCAAATAGCATCGGACAGGCCAGTGGTTCTCCACCCACCCCCTAAAAATTGATGTATTAATAGACAATTTTGTAGGTATCCATTAAAGTTTCAGAGAAAATACAGTGTGTATTATTTAGGGCTTTTCTTCTTATATTTTTTATTGTTGTCTCATCTTTATTGCTATATACACAACTTATGTGCCCTCCGGCTTTCTTCAGGTGTTTCTTGTCTGAATTTTTTAGATGAGGCTTGATAATTTGTATTATTTACTTTTTCTGACTGTTGTCCTCATCTTTATTGCTATATACACAATGTTTCAGTAAATGTGCCCTCTAGCTTTGTTCAGGTACATCTTGTTTAAATTTTTGAGATGAGACTTTATAATTTGCATTATTTAGATATTTTGACTGTTGCTCTCATCTTTATCGTTATATATATAACATTTTGGCCATTGCGCCCTCCTTGCGAGAAAGACAGGGATATTCAAACAAAAGTTATTTTCACGCATACAGTCCAGTCATTGATGGGTTGCCTATCAATTATGTATGATAATGTAACTTAAATCAAACTGACAGTTTTATAGAAAAATACATCTATCTAATATGAAAACTGTCTATCAAATATGATAGACAGATTTTAACCTGTGTTTGACCTCTTTCTCCAGAGAAACATAAGAAATTTGGTTTAGGAAAATCAGATTTGTCTGGGTCAATGTACGAGTGAGATGTATGATAGTGTCTCTCATCCAAATAGCCATTTCTCACACACGTGTATTGATCTGGGATTTATAAAGCAAAATTAATGAGCTCTAAAGAAAAACAACAAAGTTTTGTGTTGATTAAAAAATAAAGGAATGACACAGGATGTCCCAGGATAAAGTCAAGAAGATAACAACCAACCAGAGTTAAACAATTGATAGATCCAACTCGGAACCAGCCAAGAAGTCAGCCCACAGCCCACAGCAGGTCTAGAATCAACAGATAGACACATCAGTTAGCAGTAAAGATAGCAGCTACCAAGCCAAAGCCAAGATAGACATACCCATAGAAGAGACAGAAGGTAGGTATACAAGATGAGTGTGTATATATATATATATATATATATATGTGTGTGTGAAAATAAAATGGAAATTAATCCGACAGTATGAATATGATATAAGAAAAAACAAAAGATGTTTACAACTGAAATAGGCTCATCAGGAGAGAAGTGTGCAAAACCGTTTCGGGGCCAAATCTCTCGACGGTTTTAAAAAGCAACACCGGCCCATCCTCATGCGAAAGGGTCCTCATATTAGTGAGGATGGGCCAGTGTTGCTTTTTAAAACTGTCGAAAGATTTGGCCCCGAAACGGTTTTGCACACTTCTCCCCTGATGAGCCTATTTCAGTTGTAAACATCTTTTGTTTTTTTCATTATATCATATTCATATATATATATATATATATATATATATATATATTTTTTTTTTTTTTCTTTTTTGAAGGCAAAATAATGCAGATTCATGTTGAAAAACATATTTATTGAAGTATTCTTAATTTTCGGACAATATCATCTTCAGAGAATTTATTATAGAGTTGAAAATGTTCCATCTGTGTTTTTTAAAGTCAACTTGGTTCTAATGACGTTGAGTTGATGGAGATATGAAATTTAGAAGTGATCGTAATCTTCCGTTAAGATTTCAAATTCTATTTTAACTAAAAAAACGAGCAAAAAAAAAAAAAATTTCTATATATATATATGGAAGCGCATGGCATAATGGTTAGAGTCGTGGGAAATGGACTTGTCGACCCGAGTTCAAATCCCAGACAAGGCTGTTTGCATTTCACATAGCGCTAATACCCTTGGGAAAGGTATGAATCCATATATTCTCCCTCCAGATATGGGTAAAATAGTAGGGCAGACTGGGCTCTTTAACCTTGGGTAGGTAACCAGTCTAGGAGAGGGAAAACTCTGAATTCAAAATTCCTGAGGTCAGTCGTTGATTGGGTTTGTGGCATTCGTGCACCAATTCTTTCCTATCGACTGTGCCAAAAAGTGCGGATGGTCCAACACAAGCCGTCACCACTATAAATAAATCACTGTGTGGGTTGTTCATTGTATGAACCCTCATGCATCAAAATCGACAAGAGAGTCCATAATATACACACACACACACACTCGACACGAACAGGGGGCGACACAATGTCAATTTCTTAAGCAGAGTTTAACAGGTTTGAATTCAGAGTTTTACTTCTCCTAGACTGGTTACATAGCCATGGTTAAAGAGCCTAGTCTGCCCTGCTATTTACCCATAACTTGAAGAATTGGATTCATACCTTTCCCTAGGGTATTAGCACTATGTGAAATGCAAACAGCTTCGTCCAGGAATTGAACTCGGGTTGACGAGTCCATTTCCTATGACTCTAACCATTAGACCATTTGCCTACAAGATGAGTATACATCCACAGGTATACTATACAAGATACGTCACTTTAAAGATTGACTATGTGACATGGGGGGTCTTTGGAGCATTGCCAAAATGAGGACAGCAAATAATTTGTATTTACAAAAAGGAAAAACTATTAACTATTTGCAAAGCTATTACCCCAGAAAAAATTATAAAATTAACTTCTCCGGTCTGTCAGCTGGGGCAAAAGAATGCGCTGACTGCACCTCTGTAGATGGGGCGACCTGTTGGTCATGGGTGGCAACCTGTGATGCTTAAGGATAGAATCCCAGTGGCCCATCTTCTTTGTGGAGCTGAGGTATGACCAAAACCAGTAGCTAACATCTGTTGTTTTTTTAAAAAACAAACATAAATGTGGCCAATTAACAAGCAAGACTGGATGGGCCACAGATTAATGTTATCACACCTTTAATTAGGTTCATTAAAGAAATACCATTAGACTGGTGGAGAAATTTGTGCTCAATTTTTTTTAAATAGGTTGAAGGACAAATCAATTTCTAAAGGCCCAGGTGTTGCTTATACATAAAAGTAATGCATGATTGAAGAGGTGAGAGAAAAATTTATCCTACCTTCCTTAGAGTAAAGAGTTCTTTTATCAGCAGTCAGCAGATAACATCTGAAAAATTTAGAGAAACTTGTTATTTATAAAAAATCAACTATCAACAGTTTGAACAATAACAATGAGGATCATAATAACTAGCAGAACCTGTGCATATACCACAGTGTAATAATTTAATTATTACAACATTTGATATGTTTACTCAAGAGCTATTGCGAAATACTTCAATATGTAAAAGGTATAATAATCTTGATTTAACTCTCTCACACTTTTTTTCGTTCTTTCGTTCTTTTCATCGTTTCATTATGTTCATTTGAAACAGATTAGCATTATGTTGATATGTTTACTCAAGAGCTATTGTGAAATACTTCAATATGTAAAAGGTATAATAATCTTGATTTAATTCTCTCACTCTTTTTTCTTTTTTCCTTCTTTTCATCATTTCATTATGTTCATTTGAAACAGATTAGCATTATGCTGATATGTTTACTCAAGAGCTATTGTGAAATACTTCAATATGTAAAAGGTATAATAATCTGGATTTAACTCTCTCTAACTCTTTTTTTCTTTCTTTCATTCTTTTCATTGTTTCATTATGTTCATTTGAAACAGATTAGCATTATCACTTCTGCACTCTCACCCCTCTCTATATATTTTTCCTACTCTTCTTTCTTATTATATTTTTTCTATGTAGCATGTTCTTTTTCTTCCCTTTCTTTATAATAAAAATGGAATGGTCCATTATTTAGCTGATGTAACAACACTTATAAGAAATCAAAATTCAGTCAATAAGCAAAACCAAATAATCAGAATTTACATTTTTGCATTTCATCTTGGATGATTTGGACAGTCTTATTTTTAAGCAGAGGGTGTTTCAAGATGATAACTATTGTACAATTAAGGATCACAAGTATTAATATATAAATTCATCTTGAATGATTTGGATGATCTCATTTATAAGCAAAGGGTGTGCAAGATGATAGCGATTGTACAATTAAGGATCACGAGTATTAATATATAAATTCATCTTGGATGATTTGGATGATCTCATTTTTAACCAGAGGATGATTCAAGATGATAACGGTTGTACAAATAAGGAAGATAAGTATTAATATATAGATGTCAGTCAAGTTAATCTGTTATGAAACAAAAAAATAAAGTTCTACTGAGATTCCACAGATCATCATCACCATTTTCTTGATTTGTACAATTGAATTCCACTAGCATAAAATTGTTAACTGTCGGAAAAAAATAATGTTCTTAACATGGTAAAGTTGGCAGGGTGGTTTATTGTCAGTCTCAACCAGACAGTAAAAGAGTCTATCCCCTTCATGCTAACAAGGAAGTTTTTTTGTGACTGGGGTGGAGTGCCACACCTACCATTAACTCCCCACTTTACAGCATAGATACAAGCTATGCTACTCATGTGCTGAGTTGGCAAGGGTCAGTATCAAATGTGGAACCTTGTGTTTCAATTCTATTTTTGGTTCGAGGTTTTCAATGCTGTAATGTTTGAATTATAAATTTTATTTTTGGTTCTAACGATGTGCAAATTTATTTTGGTTCTAGAGATGGTGCAAATTTATTTTTGGTTTTAGCGATGGTGCAAATTATTTTTGCAAATTTATTTTTGGTTCTAGATGGTGCAAATTTATTTTTGGTTCTAGAGATGGTGCAAATTTATTTTTTGGTTTTAGCGATGGTGCAAATTTATTTTTGAAATTTATTTTATTTTTGGTTCTGGTGCAAATTTATTTTTGGTTCTTGGTGGTGCAAATTTATTTTTTGGTTTAGCGATGGAGCAAATTTTTTTTGGTTCTAGCGATGGTGCAAATTTATTTTTGCTAGCGATGGTGCAAATTTATTTTTGGTTCTAACAATGGTGCAAATTTATTTTTTGGTTCTAGAGATGTAGCAATCTTATTTTTGATTCTAGCGATGGTGCAAATTTATTTTTTGGTTTTTTTTTTGGTTCTAGCGATGCAATTTATTTTTTGGTTCTAGCGATGGTGCAAATTTATTTTTGGTTCCAAATTTATTTTTGGTTCTAATGGTGCAAATTTATTTTTGGTCTAACGATGGAGCAAATTTATTTTTGGGTTTTTGGTTAGAGATATTCAATGCTGTAATGTTTGGACTATCCATTTTGATTATATAATATTCCTGTAGAAATAATAAAACCCTGGTATTTAAGGTTTTGAAGGAAATTAACGTTTTATATAAAAAAAAGACTGATGTATTTATTTATGGGTGATACTGTGTTAGTATGATATTAGTACTGTACGTGACTAGTGCTTATAAGTATGACCTTTTATATTTCAGATAAAAATGAATTTCCTGGGATTTTCCAAATGAGTGCATCAGTATTCTTCTTAAACATTCCTAACATTCCAATTGTACTGGAATAGTGACTGTATTTAAATGCTACATTCTTTCAATTTCTATTTCCAGGTTCTTGGTTTTCAATATTTATCAAATTCTTTTGCTGAGATGTTTTAGCAGACAGAGTGACCATATTTTATCAGATAATATCTAGGTTTTTTAATATCTTTTATTTCTACTAGTACAAAATAAAAAACGCTCTCCGGGCGATGTAAAAATAGATTTTTGAAACATATTGCCTAAGGGGTGAGAGTAAAAAAATCAATGTCAGTGAGTTTGTACCCTAAATAAGTAAAATCATAAAATTCATTAAAGGATCAAAAAATAAAACAATTTGAAAGTAAACTTTAAATATGTATTAAAATAAAACAAACTATATATATATATATATATATATATATATATATATATATATATAATACCAGTCATGTATTTATTAAAAATTGTTTTAAAAACTAATGAGTCTGTCTAATGTTGCATGTTCAAATTTTGAGTGTATTTATTCTGTTATGACGATTTTGGGTAATGTGACGTAAGCAGTGATATAATTTTTGTTACAGACAAAAACCGGAAGCGAATCTCCATTATTAATAGATATCTGGTCTATATATTATTCTTATAATATAAGGGCTGGTTTATCTCAGTGGGTAGTGCCCCCACCAAGGAATCACAAGGTTCCTGGTTCAATACCAGTCCCTGCCAATTCAGTGCATGAGTAGCACAGATTGGGGAATTTGATATGTGGTGGTAAAGTGGGGAGCTGACGGCAGGTGTAGTGCTCCACCTCATCAAAATCAATCTACCTGGTCTAGTGCTAACGAAAAGGGAATAGACACCCTTGTCCAGCTGATACCGACAATAGGCCACTCCACAAACTTATATATATATATATATATATATATATATATATATATATTAAATTTTATATATATATATTAAATTTTATATATTATTACAAGGTGCTTGTGGTGTAATGGTTATCATTCTAGAATATGGACATGGTAACCAGAGTTCACATTGTTCACTTTGCATTTCACATAGCTCTAATACTCTTGGGAAAGGTATGAATCCAACTATATTCCCTCCAGCTATAGGTAACCAGTAGGGCAGATTGGGCTCTTTAACCTTGGTATGGTAGCTGGTCAAGAAGAAGGAAAACTTGGAATTCAAACCTGTTAAACTCTGCTTAAAAAATTAATCTTATGTCATATTCCCCTTGTGTGGAGGGGTTGGGTAAATTGTTGGCACCTTTCTGTCCACTAAGGACGATGGCATAGTGTCCAAAAAAAATAAAAATAAATTTTTTAAATTAAAAATTTTTTATTTTTAAATTATCTGCATCTGCACAAGTGACTCTGCAGGCCTATTTTTGAGTGACAGTCTTTGGTGCACTGAATGCACACAAACTGTGATGCTTTCTGGGGTTTCTGTCTTTTCTCCCTCTTTCTGGCTCTCTCCACCCGATGCTTAACGGTAAGGGGCCAGGCCACTCTATTTTTTGCATCTACCTCCCACATGTTTTTGTCAATATGGCATATCCTCATAACTCTCCTGCGGACATCTTTAAACCGTAGGCATGGTCTACCAACTAATTGGGAGCCTTTTACTAAATTGAGGGGTTGGGTAAATACATATATATTATTTTATTATTGCTGAACTGTTGATAAGTGAGGTTGGTATAAACGGTAAAATCATTTTAACAACAAAGTGTGGTTTTTCATACCCTTTTATCTATATCTATATGTATATCTATCTCTCTCTCTTCTCTCTCTATATATATATATAATATATATATATATATATATATATATGCTCGCACATCAGCATTGATCAAATGTCACACATTCACAGAACAATGTATTATGTGTGTGACCAGTTACCCCATGTACACAACCTTTATGCTGTCCATAAACACTCTCATACATTCTAATTACCACCACATACATACACACATTATTTTATCCAATCATACACATCCCATGTCTATTGAATTTTTTTGAAATTTTTTCGATTTTCCTTGCATTTGAAACAAGTTCACCTGATGATTGCCTCGCATGAAACCAATATGGTTGTGAATGTTCCTTTGTCACCTAATAAATAGATATGTAAAACCTTTATATATTTATTTTATCATATTATAATATATATATATACATATACATATACATATATATATATATATATATATATATATTATATATATGGTGTGACACTCTTGTTAAAAGAAAAATAGACTTTTCTCTTTGAATTTGAGGAAAATCTTAATCCTATTTAATTCTTTCTGAGTTAAAATTGAAATATTGATATGATTATTCAATTATTGATATTTCCTTGTTATTATTCAAAGAAATGAATGATAACCAGGAAATATCAATTGTTAAAGAACAACATTTCATAAAAGTATTCAACAATAAATTCAAACAATAGAAAAAATGGTTTCATATGGTAAGAATTCTTGGAGGGAATTTGTACATCTGAAATAAGGAAAACAATTTCAAGATTATTTCATAGAAAAGAGCAATACTAAATATAGTCATTTTTTTTTTTAGATTATGTCACAAAGTTTTAATAAAATACTGAATGAATTGTGCAAAGAAGTTAATTACCTATAGAAAGTTAATAGTAAATGCAAAAAAAAATAAAATAAAAAAGAAAGAAATGAGAAAATAATAAAATCAATAAAAAAACATCTGCACCAAGTGATTATGAATGTATTTTGCTATTTGTTATATGGACTAAGTTTCTTTTAAAAACACACACACACAAAAAAAAAAAAAAAAAAAAAAAAAAAAACTAAGTTTCTAATAAAGAATTTTCTTGAAAAAAAAAAAAAAAAAAACAAAAACTAAGTTCCTTTAAAAAAAACTAAGTTTCTTGAAAAAAAAGAACTCAGTTCCTTTAAAGAAAGAACTGTTTCTTTTTTTTTTTAAACTGTTTCATTAAAAAAAAAAAACTCAGTACCTTTAAAAAAGGATTAAGTTTCTTTAAAAAAAAAAAAAACTCAGTTCCTTTAAAAAAGGATTAAGTTTCTTTAAACAACAAAAAACTATTAATGCATAAATCTTTACAACAGAAATAATCAAAATGTCTTGTTAAAATTGTACATTGATCAAATCTAAGTGCACAGGTTTTTTTCACTGGTAAAAGATACAATGCAAAGAAAATATATGTGTGCAGAGAAAAATCAAAAAATCTTCACCTCCAGTTGAAGGCTGAGGACTTTACCTTAGTTCCTCATTTTGGTGAGTGAAAAAAGGAGTTAATACAGACAAGAAATGTTTTTCATATTGTTTAGTGATTTCATTGTTTCAACTACAAATGTCAGTATTAAAACAAGGGTGTTAATTTCTATTCTTTTTTTTATTGTTAATCTGTATTTTTTTTTACTTTTTCACTTTTCTATTGTTGTTTATTTGTATTTTCATTATTGTTATTTTTACCATCAAAATAATTGAGACACAATGCTGATATTTTATACGAGTCAGATAAAGAAAGTCAAAAATAAGTTATTTTGTCAACTTGGGAGTGTTGTGATACTTACTAATCTTACTAACTTACAATTGAATCCAATGCATGCATATATATATATATATATATATATATATATATATATATATATTTATATATATATATATATATATTATAGGAAGAAATAGGCAAACAAATAAGGCATTTTCCATTCACAAAAATTGTTTACAACAGTTTTTGACAAAATTATGTCACACGGTTTGAATGGGAATGCCAATGTTATGTGGCATTTTAAGTTATGTCTTTTTCTTATATTTGAGTACCAACAGAAGCCGCCACACAATTAAAAGTCAAGGCTTGCAGACTTCTGTTTACTAATAATTTCTTTTTTACACAGATGATTGCCCTGACGATGGTTTGATAAACAAACCAAAATGCTGTAGTGTCGGCTTAATAAATATCACCTGTCAATATAACTTGTTTTTTACATTTTATAAAATTACGCACACACACACACATATATAGTTAAGGTAGCATGGATATGGAGGAGTCAACAGTACCTGGTTACTGACAGTTTTTCACCTGTGCGATCTTCTTGGTCTGAAGAGTTAGAGAGAGTTAAATTAAAATTATTATACTTTTTACATATTGAACTATTTAGCAATATCTCTTAAGAAAACATATGAAACATTGTAATAATAAAAATTATCATACTGTGGTATATCCACAGGTTCTGCTAGTACTTATAATTTTATGTAAGTTGGTTTGAGAATTTTACATGATGTGAGTTTCTTTAGTTGAGTAAAAACTTCTATGGGATTCTTTCACAATGGAAAAATAATGTTTTGTTGTATTATTTGGTTTACTCGGACTATTGTCCTCATCTTTATTGTTATCTACTGTAGATAACAATAAAGATGAGAACAATAGTTGAATAATACACATAATACAAATTATCAAGCCTCATCTTAAAAATTTAGAGAAATAATGTTTTGTCTCATGTTGGTAAAATTGCTGGACCAGCTCGGAATACATTGCTGTTTTTTTTTTTTTGATTGACACACACATTTGAATTGCCTATTACAGCAATATCTTGTCTTGTTTCCCATTCAAATTTTATTACTCTTTTTTTTTTATTTGTCTTCTTTTGTGAGACACTAATTTTGGTAATCTAAACATTAGCTACATAAATGAGAGTTACCTTCCCCTTGTTTCTTTCACTTTGAGGAAGTCGTCTGTGTTGTATATTGTACAAACAGAAATAGAAATCTCTGGTTGAATTAAACAGAGGGGGGATGATAAAGTGACAAAGGACTTTTTCCTGGTGGGAGCGAACAAAGAAACGCGTAGGCGTTTGAGATATATAAAAAAAGATTCAGCAATCAGTAGTGAACAGACCCCAGAGAGACAGGAGACGGCGAACCATCACTTAGCCACCTTCCACCTCACCAACGCATTGCCAACCCGTGGGCAGATTCCCATTGTCAAGCTCGCCACCCACCACGTGCAGCTGAGAAGAAATAAAAAGTCAATCTCCTACTACATACACCATGCCTTGTGATTTCACTAAGCGACCACTACATATATCGTCTGAGGGTAGTGACGATACCCGCTATGATACATACGCTGATTTAGCAGCGTGAGTTTGAAGAAGCCGCTATATAACATCTGTTTTGACCGGCCATTTTCATTTCACCATAAATCTACACTGAAAATATGAATTTGTTCAAATCAATACACTGAATGTTTTAACACGAAAATATCATAAAATGTGTTCTTAATTGTGCTTGTGCATTATTTGAAATGAACTTAATTGTTATTAAGAACACATTTTATGATATTTTCGTGTTAAAACATGCAGAACTGAAAATGGCCGACCAAAATAAATGGCTTCCTCAAAGTGAAAGAAACAAGGGGAGGTTACTCTCATTTATGTAGCTAATGTTCAGATTACCCTAATTTTGGTTTTTATTTTATTATCTTTACCGTTGCATAAATTAGATCTTTCAGTTCAGTTCAGATATTTTAAAATAGTTTATTAATTTCTTGTGTTTTTAACTTGACTTTTACTTTTCGGTCTTTATACCTTTATACATGGTAATACTTCATTCTTTTCATTCATGATTTAAAAAAAAAATCATTTCCACAATGTTTCTTTTAGGGTAGACTAAACAAATCATGGAAACAACACCCTACAAGAAAGGAGTTGTATGGCCACTTGCCGCCAATCGAATTTTTTGAACAGTAGATTCAGTTAGTATGGACAAAATAAATGTTGATATGTAAAAAAAAGTGTATACAATTGTCCAGCAGTTTAACTCAGTCGGTAGAGCGTTCGGCTAGAAACCACAAGGTTCCTAGTTCGATACCGGTCCTCGCCAACTCAGCGTTATGAGTAGCACAGGGATCTGTGCGGTAAAGTAAGGAGCTGATGGTTGGTGTGGGACTCACCTCAGATGCTAAAACAATCTCCTTGGTCTAGCACTATAGAAAAGGGGATAGACTCCCTCGACAACTCAGCGTATGAGTAGCACAGGGATCTGTGCGGTAAAGTAAGGGAGCTGATGGTAGGTGTGCCGTTCCACCTCAGACGCCAAAAAATCTCCTTGGTCTAGTGCTATTGAAAAGGGGATAGACTCCCTCGACTTTAGGCCGCCCCAACAACTTTACTTTTTACTACAAAAATCTAGTAAAACAGTAGGAATTAGGGCTGGCTTAGCTCAGTCGGTAGAGCATCTGTTAAATAATAAGATATGTGGAGGTCAGTATTTGACATTAGTGGTTGGTTTGAAGTGGTATGAATGAGGAAAAATTGAAAGATTTTAATATTGGATAAAAAAAAACCCGGAATTTGGATGACACATAAATAACCGACCTTGGATTTTGGTTGGAGAGAACAAGTGTAAAAGTGAGTGTGGTTGAAGTTTTCAAAAGACATGGACACAAAACCATTTGGTTGTATGCTCAAAAGTTATCGTTGGGGTGGGCTAAAGTCAGTATCAGCCAGAAATCGAAGGAGTCTATCCTCTTTTCCCTAGCACTAGACCAAGGAGATTGTTTTTTGGTGTCTGAGGTGGAGCGCCACACCTACCATCAGCTCCTCACTTTACTACACAGATACCTGTGCTACTTATACGCTGTGTTGGTGAGGGCCGGTATTGAACCCGGAACCTTGTGGTTCCTAGTTGAACACTCTACCAACTGAGCTAAACTGGCTCTTTTCCTGCATTCCAGTGAATTTATATCTTCTTTTGCATTTTCTTCGGATATGGTTGAACAGACTTTTTACCATGACTTTTTGCCATCTAATTCATAATCTGGTACAACATGCCCGGTTAGAAGCATCCACGTAGGAATTGCAAGGTTCTGGTTCAATACTGGTCCTTGTCAAATGAGTAGCACAGCTTGGGTAATTTGATCTGTGCGGTAAAGCATCTGGGGGGTTGGCGGTAGGTGTGACGCTACACGAAAAGGGATAGACTTCCTCGCTGTTCGCCTGATATCCACAATAGGTCATTCTACAGACTTGACTACTTTATTACAACAGAAGTTACTGCCAGAAATTACTGTAACGTAGCGGCGGCGTCACAGTACTAAATTACAATAGTTTTATCTTCGTTGTAAGGGATGACAATAACACCAAAGTTATCCTCCAGAAGTTTATTGAAATAAATTCAAGCTTCTTAACTTCGAGAGAGAGGGTCAGTTTAATTAATATATTCAGTCTTTAGACTTTCGGTCCTTCGATTAAATTTCTGGGTGACAACCTTTTTCAGTTCGTAAATATTAAGGCTAGCTTTTCCCACACCAACTACACGAGATCCCGCTCGGCCAACTAACTCGTACCGACTCTCCCGATTACTGACCCCAATCACCTCACTCACTCTCCGGCTGACTGACAACTGGGCTGACTGACGACTGCCCTGTCTCGAGCCCTCGGTTCTTTTATATTCCTAGCTACTCCCACACATTTTTATCTCTTGATCTGATAACGGGAAGTTGTTATATTTCTTTGTTTAATAAAACCGGAAATTCATATTTCCGTTTGTACAATATATAACATTACTAGTGGGAATCACTATTAATCTTATTCAAACAGCCTTTTTCATTTTACCGTATTTTACATTCAACATCTAGAGTAACCCTTTGGCTAGGGCTGTAGAATGTGCCAATTGCACATCTGCAGAGGGGTAAAATCACCCATGATGCTTAAGGATGGAATCCTTGTGGCTGAGTAGTCTATGACATGCAACACTCCACTTTGGCCATTACATACATGGGCAGTCAGAGAAGGCTCCCTTCAATCAGTCAGCTGGTTATGGCAAGCCCTAGCACCTATATGATTGTCCCGACACTATTGCTCTTATAGCAAACCCCAAACCCTTTTAATCATATATGTGCTTGAAGGCAGTTTAACATCTTACCCAGGACCCTAAGATACTCAACCACTGCCTTCAAGCACATATATGATTAAAAGGGTTTGGGGTTTGCTATAAGAGCAATAGTGTCGGGACAATCATATAGGTGCTAGGGCTTGCCATAACCAGCTGACTGATTGAAGGGAGCCTTCTCTGACTGCCCATGTATGTAATGGCCAAAGTGGAGTGTTGCATGTCATAGACTACTCAGCCACAAGGATTCCATCCTTAAGCATCATGGGTGATTTTACCCCTCTGCAGATGTGCAATTGGCACATTCTACAGCCCTAGCCAAAGGGTTACTCTAGATGTTGAATGTAAAATACGGTAAAATGAAAAAGGCTGTTTGAATAAGATTAATAGTGATTCCCACTAGTAATGTTATATATTGTACAAACGGAAATATGAATTTCCGGTTTTATTAAACAAAGAAATATAACAACTTCCCGTTATCAGATCAAGAGATAAAAATGTGGTGGAGTAGCTAGGAATATAAAAGAACCGAGGGCTCGAGACAGGCAGTCGTCAGTCAGCCCAGTTGTCAGTCAGCCGGAGAGTGAGTGAGGTGATTGGGGTCAGTAATCGGGAGAGTCGGTACGAGTTAGTTGGCCGAGCGGATCTCGTGTAGTTGGTGTGGGAAAAGCTAGCCTTAATATTTACGAACTGAAAAAGGTTGTCACCCAGAAATTTAATCGAAGGACCGAAAGTCTAAAGACTGAATATATTAATTAAACTGACCCTCTCTCTCGAAGTTAAGAAGCTTGAATTTATTTCAATAAACTTCTGGAGGATAACTTTGGTGTTATTGTCATCCCTTACAACGAAGATAAAACTATTGTAATTTAGTACTGTGACGCCGCCGCTACGTTACAGTAATTTCTGGCAGTAACTTCTGTTGTAAATAAAGTAGTCAAGTCTGTAGAATGACCTATTGTGGATATCAGGCGAACAGCGAGGAAGTCTATCCCCTTTTCGTGTAGCGTCACACCTACCGCCAACCCCCCAGATGCTTTACCGCACAGATCAAATTACCCAAGCTGTGCTACTCATTTGACAAGGACCAGTATTGAACCCAGAACCTTGCAATTCCTACGTGGATGCTTCTAACCGGGCATGTTGTACCAGATTATGAATTAGATGGCAAAAAGTCATGGTAAAAAGTCTGTTCAACCATATCCGAAGAAAATGCAAAAGAAGATATAAATTCACTGGAATGCAGGAAAAGAGCCAGTTTAGCTCAGTTGGTAGAGTGTTCAACTAGGAACCACAAGGTTCCGGGTTCAATACCGGCCCTCACCAACACAGCGTATAAGTAGCACAGGTATCTGTGTAGTAAAGTGAGGAGCTGATGGTAGGTGTGGCGCTCCACCTCAGACACCAAAAAAACAATCTCCTTGGTCTAGTGCTAGGGAAAAGAGGATAGACTCCGATTTCTGGCTGATACTGACTTTAGCCCACCCCAACGATAACTTTTGAGCATACAACCAAATGGTTTTGTGTCCATGTCTTTTGAAAACTTCAACCACACTCACTTTTACACTTGTTCTCTCCAACCAAAATCCAAGGTCGGTTATTTATGTGTCATCCAAATTCCGGGTTTTTTTTTTTATCCAATATTAAAATCTTTCAATTTTCCTCATTCATACCACTTCAAACCAACCACTAATGTCAAATACTGACCTCCACATATCTTATTATTTAACAGATGCTCTAACCGACTGAGCTAGCCACCCTAATTCCTACTGTTTACTTAGATGTTTGTAGTAAAGTAAGTTGTTGCGTGGCGGCACAAAGTCGAGGAGTCTATCCCTTTCAATAGCACTAGACCAAGGAGATTGGTTTTGGCGTCTGAGGTTGGAGCGGCACATCTCCATTCAGTCCCTCACTTACCGCACAGATCCCTGTGCTACTCATACGCTGAGTTGTCGCAGGAGTCTATCCCCTTTTCTATTAGCGGCTAGACCAAAGGAGATTGTTTTGGCATCTGCAGGTGATAGCCCGCCACACCAACCATCAGCTCCTTACTTTACCGCACAGATCCCTGTGCTACTCATAACGCTGAGTTGCGCGAGGACCGGTATCGAACTAGCAACCTTGTGCGTTTTTCTAGCCGAACGCTCTACCGACTGCACTTAAACCGCTGGACAATTGTATACACTCTCTTTTTTTTTTACATATCAACATTTATTTCGTCCATACTAACTGAATCTGCTTTCAAAAAATTCGATTGCGGCAAGGGCCATACAAAGCTCCTTTCTTGTAGGTGTTGTTCACGATTTGTTTAGTCTTCCTAAAGAACATTGTGGAAATGATTTTTAAATCATAAATGCAAAGAATGAAGTATTACCATGTAGAAGCGTATAAAACTTGAAAAGTAAAAGTCAAGTTAAAAACACAAGAAATTAATAAAACTATTTTAAAAATATCTGAACTGCACTGAAAGATTCCAAATTTATGCAACGGTAAAGATAATAACAAAATTAGGGTAACTGAACATTAGCTACCTATTAAATGAGAGTAACCTCCCCTTGATTCTTTCACCTTTGCAGGAAGCCCATTTATTTTGGTCGGCCATTTTCAGTTCACCTAATCAATACAACTGCAATGTTTTAAACACGAAAAATCATTAAAATGTGTTTCTTAATAGCAATTAAGTTCATTTTCAAATAATGCACAAGTACAATTAAGAAACACATTTATGTATTTTTCGTGTTTAAACATCAGTGCTATTGATTGAACAAATTCGTATTTCAGTGAGTTTATGGTGAAATGAAAATGGCTCCCGCAGTCAAAACAGATGTTATATAGCGGCTTCTTCAAAAACTCACGCTTGCTAAATCAGCGTATGTATCATAGCGGGTATTCGTCCACTACCCTCAGACGATATATGTAGTTGGCTCGCTTTAGTGAAATCACAAGGCATGGTGTATTGTAGTAGGAGATTGACTTTTATTTCTTCTTCAGCTGCACGTGGGGGTGGCAGCTTGACAATGGGAATCTGCCCATGGGTTGGCATGCGTTGGTGAGGTGGAAGGTGGCTAAGTGATGGTTTCGCCGTCTCCTGTCTCTCTGGGTCTGTCACTTCTGATTGCCTGATCTTGTTTTAATATTATCTCAAACGCCTACGCGTTTCTTTGTTCGCTCCACCAGAAAAGTCCTTTGTTCCACTTTTATCATCCCCCCTCTGCTTTAATTCAACCAGGAGATTTCGATTTCGGTTTGTACAAATATACAAACACAGACGGCTCCCAAAGGTGAAAGAAAACAAGTGGGAAGTAACTCTCATTTTATGTAAGCTAATGCTTAGATTTTACCAAAATTAGTGCTCTTCACAAAGAAGAACAATAAAAAAAAAAGGAGTAATAAAATTTTGAATGGGAAACAAGACAAGATATTGCTGTAATAGGCAATTCAAAATGCGTGTGTCAATCAAAAAAAAAAAAAACAGCAATGTATTCGAGGCTGGTCAGCAATTTTACCAACATGAGGGAACAAACATTATTCTCTAAATTTTTTAAGATGAGCGCCTTGATAATTTGTATTATTGTATTTAATTTCAATAACTATTGTTCTCATCTTTATTGTTATCTACAGTAGATAACAATTAAAGATTGAGAGACATAGTCCGAGAAACCAAATTAATACAACAAAACATTATTTTTTCCATGTGAAAAGAATCCCATAGAAGTTTTTACTCAACTAAAGAAACTCACGATCATGTAAAATCTCAAAACCAACTTACATAAAATTATAAGTAACTAGCAGAACCTGTGGATATACACAGTATGTAATTATTATTACAATGTTTTTTTTTTCAAATTAAATTTGTTTTTTCTTAAGGAAGATTAAATTTTTTTGCTAAATAGATTCAATATGTAAAAAGTATACATAATTTTAATTTAACTCTCTCTAACTCTTCAGACCAAGAAGACACAGAAAACCAAACCAGCGTACTGTTGAACTCCCTCCATTATCCATGCTACCTTAAACTATATATTGTGTGGTGTGTGTGCGTAATTTTATAAAATGCTAAAAAACAATTATATGACCAGGCTGATATTTATTAAGCCGACACTACAGCATTTTGGTTTGTTTATCAAACCATCGCTCAGGCAATCATCTGCTGTAAAAAAGGAAATTATTTATAAACAGAAGTCTGCAAGCCTTGACTTTTAATTGTGTGGCGCTTCTGTGGTACTCAAATATAAGAAAAAGACATAACTTAAATAGCCACAAACATTGGATTCCATTCAAACCGCTTGTGACATAATTTTGTCAAAAACTGTTGTAAAACAATTTTTGTGAATTGGAAAATGCCTATTTGTTTGCCTATTTCTTCCTATAATATATAATATATATATATAAATATATATATATATATAATATATATATATATATATATATATGCATGCATTGGATTCAATTGTAAGTTAGTAAGATTAGTAAGTATCCACAACACTCCAAGTTGACAAAATAACTTATTTTTGACTTTTCTTTATCTGACTTAACTTACAATGAATCCAATGCATGCGCATAATATATATATATATATATATATATATATATTATATATTATTTATATATATAATATATATATTATAGGAAGAAATAGGCAAACAAATAAGGCATTTTCCATTCACAAAAATTGTTTACAACAGTTTTTGACAAAATTATGTCACACGGTTTGAATGGGAATGCCAATGTTATGTGGCATTTTAAGTTATGTCTTTTTTCTTATATTTGAGTACCAACAGAAGCCGCCACACAATTAAAAGTCAAGGCTTGCAGACTTCTGTTTACTAATAATTTCTTTTTTACACAGATGATTGCCCTGACGATGGTTTGATAAACAAACAAAATGCTGTAGTGTCGGCTTAATAAATATCACCTGTCAATATAACTTGTTTTTTACATTTTATAAATTACGCACACACACACACATATATATAGTTAAGGTAGCATGGATATGGAGGAGTCAACAGTACCTGGTTACTGACAGTTTTTCACCTGTGCGATCTTCTTGGTCTGAAGAGTAGAGAGAGTTAAATTAAATTATTATACTTTTTACATATTGAACTATTTAGCAATATCTCTTAAGAAAACATATGAAACATTGTAATAATAAAATTATCATACTGTGGTATATCCACAGGTTCTGCTAGTACTTATAATTTTATGTAAGTTGGTTTGAGAATTTTACATGATGTGAGTTCTTTAGTTGAGTAAAAACTTCTATGGATTCTTTCACAATGGAAAAAATAATGTTTTGTTGTATTATTGGTTTACTCGGACTATTGTCCTCATCTTTATTGTTATCTACTGTAGATAACATAAAGATGAGAACAATAGTTGAATAATACACATAATACAAATTATCAAGCCTCATCTTAAAAATTTAGAGAAATAATGTTTTGTCTCATGTTGGTAAAATTGCTGACCAGCTCGGAAACATTGCTGTTTTTTTTTTTTGATTGACACACACATTTGAATTGCCTATTACAGCAATATCTTGTCTTGTTTCCCATTCAAATTTTATTACTCTTTTTTTTTTATTTGTCTTCTTTTGTGAGACACTAATTTTGGTAATCTAAACATTAGCTACATAAATGAGAGTTACCTTCCCCTGTTTCTTTCACTTTGAGGAAGCCGTCTGTGTTGTATATTGTACAAACAGAATAGAAATCTCTGGTTGAATTAAACAGAGGGGATGATAAAAGTGACAAAGGACTTTTTCCTGGTGGGAGCGAACAAAGAAACGCGTAGGCGTTTGAGATATATAAAAAAAGATTCAGCAATCAGAAGTGAACAGACCCCAGAGAGACAGGAGACGGCGAACCATCACTTAGCCACCTTCCACCTCACCAACGCATTGCCAACCCATGGGCAATTCCCATTGTCAAGCTCGCCACCCACCACGTGCAGCTGAGAAGAAATAAAAAGTCAATCTCCTACTACATACACCATGCCTTGTGATATTCACTAAGCGACCACTACATATATCGTCTGAGGGTAGTGACGATACCCGCTATGATACATCGCTGATTTAGCAGCGTGAGTTTGAAGAAGCCGCTATATAACATCTGTTTTGACCGGCCATTTTCATTTCACCAAATAATCTACACTGAAAATACGAATTTGTTCAAATCAATACACTGAATGTTTTAACACGAAAATATCATAAAATGTGTTCTTAATTGTACTTGTGCATTATTTGAAATGAATTAATTGCTATTAAGAAACACATTTTATGATATTTTCGTGTTAAAACATGCAGTGTATTGATTACGTGAACTGAAAATGGCCGACCAAAATAAATGGCTTCCTCAAAGTGAAAGAAACAAGGGGAGGTTACTCTCATTTATGTAGCTAATGTTCAGATTACCCTAATTTTGTTATTATCTATTTACCGTTGCATAAATTGATCTTTCAGTTCAGTTCAGATATTTTAAAATAGTTTATTAATTTCTTGTGTTTTTAACTTGACTTTTACTTTTCAGTCTTTATACCTTCATACATGGTAATACTTCATTCTTTTCATTTATATTTAAAAAAAATCATTTCCACAATGTTTCTTTTAGGGAAGACTAAACAAATCGTGGAAACAACACCCTACAAGAAAGGAGTTGTATGGCCACTTGCCGCCAATCGAATTTTTTGAACAGCAGATTCAGTTAGTATGGACGAAATAAATGTTGATATGTAAAAAAAAAAAGAGTGTATACAATTGTCCAGCGTTTAGCTCAGTCGTAGAGCGTTCGGCTAGAAACCACAAGGTTCCTAGTTCGATACCGCGTCCTCGCCAACTCAGCGTTATGAGTAGCACAGGGATCTGTGCGTAAAGTAAGGAGCTGATGGTTGGTGTGTGCGCTTCACCTCAGATGCCAAACAAATCTCCTTGGTCTAGCGCTATAGAAAAGGGGATAGACTCCCTCGACAACTCAGCGTATGAGTAGCACAGGGATCTGTGCGTAAAGTGAGGGAGCTGATGGTAGATGTGCCGCTCCACCTCAGACGCCAAAACAATCTCCTTGGTCTAGTGCTATTGAAAAGGGATAGACTCCCTCGACTTTAGGCCGCCCCAACAACTTTACTTTTTACTACAAACTCTAGTAAAACAGTAGGAATTAGGCTGGCTTAGCTCAGTCGGTAGAGCATCTGTTAAATAATAAGATATGTGGAGGTCAGTATTTGACATTAGTGGTTGGTTTGAATGGTATGAATGAGGAAAAATTGAAAGATTTTAATATTGGATAAAAAAAAAACCCGGGATTTGGATGACACATAAATAACCGACCTTGGATTTTGGTTGGAGAGAACAAGTGTAAAAGTGAGTGTGGTTGAAGTTTCAAAAGACATGGACACAAAACCATTTGGTTGTATGCTCAAAAGTTATCGTTGGGTGGGCTAAAGTCAGTATCAGCCAGAAATCGAAGGAGTCTATCCTCTTTTCCCTAGCACTAGACCAAGGAGATTGTTTTTTGGTGTCTGAGGTGGAGCGCCACACCTACCATCAGCTCCTCACTTTACTACACAATACCTGGCTACTTATACGCTGTGTTGGTGAGGGCCGGTATTGAACCCGGAACCTTGTGTTCCTAGTTGAACACTCTACCAACTGAGCTAAAACTGGCTCTTTCCTGCATTCCAGTGAATTTATACTTTTCTTTGCATTTTCTTCGATATGGTTGAACAGACTTTTTACCATGACTTTTTGCCATCTAGTTCATAATCTGGTACATACATGCCCGGTTAGAAGCATCCACGTAGGAATTGCAAGGTTCTGGGTTCAATACTGGTCCTTGCAAAATGAGTAGCACAGCTTGGGTAATTTGATCTGTGCGGTTAAAGCATCTGGGGGGTTGGCGGTAGGTGTGACGCTACACGAAAAGGGGATAGACTTCCTCGCTGTTCGCCTGATATCCACAATAGGTCATTCTACAGACTTGACTACTTTATTTACAACAGAAGTTACTGCCAGAAATTACTGTAACGTAGCGGCGGCGTCACAGTACTAAATTACAATAGTTTTATCTTTGTAAGGATGACAATAACACCAAAGTTATCCTCCAGAAGTTTATTGAAATAAATTCAAGCTTCTTAACTTCGAGAGAGAGGGTCAGTTTAATTAATATATTCAGTCTTTAGACTTTCGGTCCTTCGATTAAATTCTGGGTGACAACCTTTTTCAGTCGTAAATATTAAGGCTAGCTTTTCCACACCAACTACACGAGATCCGCTCGCGCCAACTAACTCGTACCGACTCTCCCGATTACTGACCCCAATCAACTCACTCACTCTCCGGCTGACTGACAACTGGGCTGACTGACGACTGCCCTGTCTCGAGCCCTCGGTTCTTTTTAATTCCTAGCTACTCCCACACATTTTTATCTCTTGATCTGATAACGGGAAGTTGTTATATTTCTTTGTTTAATAAAAACCGGAAATTCATATTTCCGCTGTTTTACAATATATAACATTACTAGTGGGAATCACTATTAATCTTATTCAAAAAGCCTTTTCATTTTACCGTATTTACATTCAACATCTAGAGTAACCCTTTGGCTAGGGCTGTAGAATGTGCCAATTGCACATCTGCAGAGGGGTAAAATCACCATGATGCTTAAGGAGAATCCTTGTGGCTGAGTAGTCTATGACATGCAACACTCCACTTTGGCCATTACATACATGGGCAGTCAGAGAAGGCTCCCTTCAATCAGTCAGCTGGTTATGGCAAGCCCTAGCACCTATATGATTGTCCCGACACTATTGCTCTTATAGCAAACCCCAAACCCTTTTAATCATATATGTGCTTGAAGGCAGTGGTTGAGTATCTTAGGGTCCTGGTAAGATGTTAAACTGCATCCAGTAGTGAGGTTCCAATTCTGGAGCTCTAGGAGTATGGTGTACCCCTTTATCACCATTACTCCCAGGTCCACTCTGACCCAGAGTGGAAGTACCTGTAAGGATTAAATCTATAGATTAAATTGATCAAAATAAGAGTATTAAAAAAGATGAGTTTAAAGATAAAATTTGATTACCCAACAAGAATGAATAAAACAAAAACATATTTAAGATGAAATAACCCAAAGGTTAACATGACATAAATCTTACCAGCCAACCGAGAAATTACAAGTGAAAACACATTTCAAGCAAAAAATTTGAATGTTCAAAAGAATTTAGATTTAATGACCATGAAAACATTAACTTTCACCTAATGGGCAAAAATAAAAAGAGAAAGGGAAGAGGAATTTATTTATATTATAATATATATATTATATATATATGGAATCAGAAAGTAATTAAACAAGCCTCAAGAAGATACTAGAATCTGAAACACGTGTTACTGAAGTGAAATAAAAACGTTTGTTTTTTCAATCAAAATTCAAACCCTTTTGCAGACCTTCTTTTTATATGAAATATTTAATTTTCTCCCTTTGGACCCATAATAACACTTTATATATAATATATAAAGTGTTATTATATATATTTACCAACCCCTCCGCGCGAGCAGGATGCGACACAAGGTCAATTTCTTAAGCGGAGTTTAACAGGTTTGAATTCAGAGTTTTCCTTCTCCTAGACTGGTTACCTAGCCATGGTTAAAGAGTCCAGTCTGCCCTGCTATTTACCCATAGCTGGGGGGAGAATTGGATTCATACCTTTCCCAAGGTATTAGCGCCATGTGAAATCCAACAGCTTCGTCCAGGAATTGACCACGCGTTGACGAGTCCATTTCCTACGACTCTAACCATTAGACCACGCGCCTCCATCAATAAAGTGTTATTATGGGTCCAATGGGAGAAAATTAAATATTTCATATAAAAAGAAGGTCCGCAAAAGGGTTTGAATTTTGATTGGAAAAACAAACGTTTTTATTTCACATATACTAGAAAAAAGCAGGACTCATTGGATCACTTTGGTGAGATGATAAAGATTCAGAAGAACAAGAAGAAAACCTTCTGATTTCCTTGGACATATCAAACAATTGGTACAGAATACATTTGTCGATGTTGGAGCGATTGCAGAGAAGTGAGTATATACAACAAATTCACACCTTTAGTTTTATTACTATTGACTGGGATTTAATTTCCAGCATCAAAATCATGATATGCATCATTTAAATTTATCATTAAATTATTAGTTACTTGAAACCATACAACAGTGTGCAAATTAATTTCATTATACAAGAATATTTGATACTATATAACTGTAAATTATTTGTATTAAGAATATAAATCTTTATCTTTTTTAGAAGAAGCATCTCTCTCTTTTATATATATATACATATATACCAACCCCTCCACACAAGCAGGATGCGACACAAGGTCAATTTCTTAAGCGGAGTTTAACAGGTTTGAATTCAGAGTTTTCCTTCTTTCCTGCCTGGAAACCAATGGTAACAATGGAATCTTAAAAGTATGTACACTAAAATAAATAAATAAATAAATAAATACAGCTCTTACACACATAAACGAGCACTTTATTTTCAATTCTCCAATACTAACAAAGGACTATATATATATATATATATATATATATCATCATCATCATCATGTTGCGCACGCAGCACGGGCATCCATGACAATCCTTCGCCAACCCTCCCTATCATTCATTACACCTGGAAGCTCCTCTGCGGAGCAGCCAGCATCTTCACATAACTGGTCAATGTATGTCCTTGCTGGGCGTCCACACCTGCATGTCCATGTGTTGGCTTCCACAGGAGAACGTCGCTTATGAGTTCATCCCTGCTTCTCCAGCAGTGTCCTGCATGCCTTGTCCGTCTCACTCGGATAGTTTGTGAGATGGGGGGGCAGGTGACCGTACAGCTGTTTCCTTGTGGGGTGCTGTTTCCACGACTTATTCAAGACTGCACGCAGCATTCTTGTGCAGCTCCCATCTAGCTTATTCTCAAGACGCTTTGTCAGGGTCCAGGTGTGCAGCCATACAGCGCACCGACACAACTATACACGTATGAGGAAATGATATTCTCAATCAACCATCATTCTTCAGCACTTCATTTAGTAGCAGGGAAAGCTAACAAGTTTCTCCAATCTCAAGCCTCTTAGCTTCCTGACCTATGCAATAACCATAGAAATTCACACCTTTAGTTTTATTACTATTGACTGGGATTTAATAAGTTAAAAATAAATCTACCTATAAAGTACATAGATTAATAAAAAAAATTATTTTTCTATATATTTGTTTTATTATTTTTTATTCTTTGTATATTCTTGTTTTGTGACGAAATTGAAGGGCACACCTATGAACAAGCGGATTCCCAGCCGCCACAAACAAAGCGCATCAGGATAAGTATTGGGTAGATAACTGTGATCAGGAAGAAAGTTAGTTTGAAAAACGAATTGAATTAAAAGAATAAATATAACCGGAAATGAAAAAAAAAAATTGTTTTTTCTAAAATTTGCAATTAAGACAAAAACTGATCCATCTTATATATAAGCCAGCCATTAGCTGCTGAAAATTAACATACAAATAAAGTGGGAAGTTCAATCTACTGCTCACACTCTCCAATCTCTCTCTTTACACTCGCTGAGAAAACTAACATATATAAGGAGTAGTCAATCAAGATATATATATATATATAGAGAGAGAGAGAGAGGGAAAAGTGACAGGCAGAATGTGAAGTAAGAGACGGGTAACTTTTTGACTTAATTCCAAATTACGACTAATTAGAAACAAATAAAATGGAATTTTTTTTTCAAACATAACTTAATCCCAAAACTAAGGAATATTTTTGGATGTATTTTGTGTCATCAAACTAAATAGGAAAAAAAGCCTTTACGAAACACTGATTCACTTAGCTTTAGTATAATATATATATATATATATATATATATATATATTATATATATATATATGGAAAAATAATAAGTAAATATGAAAAATAAGAGCAGTGAAGATGATAAATAATTTATCAATATTTGAAAATTATTGTTAATGTCTAAAATGTTTTGAATATTAAATATATATTAGATATACTAGCAAAATAAAAAAACGCCCCCAGGGTGATGTAAAAATAAATTTTTTAAAGATATTGGTTGAGGAGGTGGAAGTTAAAAATTAAATGTCGGAGAGTTTGAACCATAAATCATGAAATCATCAAATTTATTAAAGGAGTAAAAAAAATAAAACAATTTGAAATCGAAACTAAGTTCTATTAACTTTGAATATCTATTAAAATAAAACAAACTATATATAGATATATGATACTGGGAATATATCTATTAAAACTTGTTTTAAAAAACAATGAGGACTGCCTAATGTTGCATGCTCAAATTTTGAGTGTGTTTATTCTGTTATGACGATTTATGACGGGTATAGTGACGTAAGCAGTGACGTAGTTTTTGTTACAGACAAAAACCGGAAGCGAATCTCCATTATTAATAGATATATGTATCTATAATCTTCATCAAGACATTCAAATATGGCCCGGTGATGTTGGCATATCTATTTATTAAGTAATATGAGAAAAAAATATGCCAACATCGCTCGGCGATATTTGAAGGTTCAAATGAAAATTATAGACACTATCAAAATAAAAAAACACCCTCTGGGCGACGTAAAATAAATATTGCCTGAGGGAATGGGAGTTGAAAATTTAATATCGGAGAGTTTGTATAATAAGTAAAGTAAAATCATCAAATGTATTAAAGGAGTAAAAAATAAAATAAATTTATTAAAGGAGTTAAAAATATAAAAAATTGAAATGGAAACTTAGTTCTGATAACTTTAAATATATATTAAAATAAAACAAACTATATATAGATAGATAATACCAGGTATGTATTTATTAAAACTTGTTTAAAAAAACAATGAGGACTGTCTAACATTGCATGCTCACATTTTGAATGTATTTATTCTACGTTATGACATTTTAGGTAGTGTGACGTAATCAGTGACGTCGTTTTTGTTACAGACAAAAACCGGAAGCGAATCTCCATTATTAATAGATATATTTGATATTCAAAACATATTATTAAACTGCATCTAATGGTGAGATACCAATTCTGGAGGTCTGGGGAGTATGGAGTACCCCTTCATTGCCATTACTCCCAGGTTCTCTTACACCTGGAGTGGTAGTACCTGTTAGGGTCCTATCTATAGGTCAAATAGATCTGATTGTATTTGATAGGATCATGTGCAAAAAAGAAAATCTTTTGAAGAAACAACTACACAAAAAATGTAAATATGAATGTACAATAAATGCGATTCTTTAATTTCTAGGCATAAAATAACCCTAGATGGGTTGACGTGCCGTTAAAATCAATCAAGGAGGGGGGAAAAATCCATGCAGATTTTTTATGTGTGTTATAGAAAATTGAAATATATAAAACATACAAAATATTGTTGTCTTATTTTAGTTTTGGGGCGGGTTTAGCTCAGTTGGTAGAGCATCTGCGTAGAATCCACAAGTGGTTTGCTCAATAAACAAGCTTAACCACATACAAACTAATTGCAAACCTTAAAAAAAAGCTTTGCTGTTAAACACAACTATTTAGTTTATCTTAATCACCAAGAAAGAAATAATCGCACCCATATAATGAAGTAGTAAAATCAACGGACTGGCCTATTGTCAGTATCAGCCTGATCATGAAGGAGTCTATCCCCTTTTCACTAGCACTAATTTAGTGAGATTGTTTTTGCATTTGAGGTGGAGCACAGCACCTACCATCAGCTCCCCACTTTATCCCCACAGATCTAGCCTATACTATTCATGTGCTGAGTTAGTTGAATCTGGAACCTCACAAATGCCTTGGCAGATTTTCTACCAACTGAGCTAAACTGGCCCTATCTAAACTACAAAATGAAATAGGAAATTTATGGCATGACATTGTTTCCCATATTTTAATCTATATATAAATATTCATGTTCTTTAATTGTACAACTGTTATCATATTGCAATACCCTCTGGTTTAAAAAAAAAAAAGACCATCCAAATCTAATAGCCCAATACATATTCAGCGTATCAACACTTTGAAAGAAAATCAGTGATTTGCAATTATGAAAAAGAATTTATTTTAAAGTGTGTATATATATATATATATATATATATATATATATATATATATATATATATGTGTGTGTGTATATGTATATATATATATATATATGAGAGAATGGGAAATGAATCCGACAATATGAGGAAAAATGAGTAAAGAAAAGAAATGTAGATGGATAAAAATGAATTTAATCAGTATTACTTTTAATCGATATCACTTACACATGTGTTTCGGTCTGTTTATCAAAATGTATACGGATTTACATTATTATTATAATTAAAATAATCAGATGGTGTTGAAATCATGATGATAATAATATTAGGAAAAATGCATAAAATGTTCCGTACACAGATTTTGCCGACCTTCATCAGAGTGTTATTTTTATTTTTTTTTTTTTTTCTGTAACGTAAATCAATAACGTAAATCCGTATACATTTTGATAAACAGACTGAAACACATGTGTAAGTGATATCGATTAAAAGTAATACTGATTAAATTCATTTTTATCCATCTACATTTCTTTTCTTTACTCATTTTTTCCTCATATATATATATATAATATATATATAATATATATATATATATAATAATCTAATAGTCCAATACATATTCAGCGTATCAACACTTTGAAAGAAAATCAGTGATTTGCAATTATGAAAAAGAATTTATTTTAAAGTGGATATATATATATATATATATATATATAATAGTACCAATGGCCTACTTTGGCACAGAGAAGCATTCATGTATCATCATTTCAGAATTCTTTAGTAGTGACTTGTAAGACCACCCTGCCTATAAATCATTTTTTTTACAACAGCTGTTCTGATTATATAGACAGATACGGCGGTTGGTTGGTTGGTTGATTGGATTTTATGGCATGTCAATCCTTGTTGGGTTATTTTATGCCAAAGACGGTTTGTTTTATTCATTCTTGTTGGGTATTTAACTCTTAACATCCTATACCACCTCATTTCACCCGTCCGGAAATCATTTATTTTCCTAATCTACCCCAAATGATATCCTTTGTTTAAATGTAATATTAAACATATTTAGAAGTTTTCAATTTAAGGGAAATAATGGGTAACTTTTAATGAAATGGCCATTTTACCTATTTTTGATAAATGGCTATAGGAATTGGGCTCAACAGGATGTTAAGAGTTAAACAGTTTTTCAAACTCAGTTTAAAAAAAAAAATTTTTTGAAGCTTATATTTTTTCTATTGAATCCATAGATGGGACCCTAACAGGTACTACCACCCCAGGTCAGAGTGGACATGAGAGTAATGCGATGAAGAAGTACTCTGATATGATAAAAAGGGTTGAGGGTTTGCCATAATGGCAATAGGGTCGGGACAATCATATTGGTGCTTGGGTTTTATGTGACCAGCTGACTGATCGGAGGGGCGCTTTCCGACTGGCCATCAAGCCTATGTAAGGGTCTAAGTGGAGTGTTACAAGTCATGGACTGCTGCTCAGCCACCAGGATTCCATACTTAAGCATCACAGGTCACCACTAACAGCCAACAGGTGGCCCCATTGTGGAGGGGGAATCGGCATATTCTACAGCCACAGCCAACAGGGCCCGAGATACAGCCGTATCATTAAAAAAATTTGTATAGCATCTTTAATCTTACAGAAACCATTTTTTTTTTAATTACAAAAGATTGTCAAAAATTAATTTTAAAGATCTTGTAATACTTGTAATACTTATAATACTTTATACGATTATTACCATCTTGCAACACCCTCTTGTTAAAAATGAGACCGTACAAATCATCCAAGAAGAAATGCAAAAATGTAAATCCTGATTATCTGGTGTTGCTTATCCGCCAAATTATTATTTCTTATAAGTGTCATTACCTCAGCTAAATAAATGACCATTCTGTTATTATCATAAAGAAAGGGAACAAAAAAGACATGCCGCACAGAAAAAATATAAAGAGTTGAATCAAGATTATTATGCTTTTTACATATTGAACTATTTAGCAATAGCTGTTAAGTAAACACACCAAACATTGTAATAATTAAATTCTCATACTATGGTATATTGACAGGTCCTGCTAGTAGTGTTTTAAAAAATTTTATAAAATTTATATATCTCAATTGAAAAATTTTGAAACTGAAATTTTTGAACTAATAAAATTCTGTATTCAGATTTTGTTTTATTCTGTTCTTATTTTGAATTCTTTTAGGAAGCACATGGTGTAATGGTTAAAGTCATGGGAAATGGACTCGTCGCCCCGAGTTCAAATCCTGGACGTGGTAATTGCATTTCACTTAGTGCTAATACCATTGGGAAAGGTATGAATCCTACCCTCCCTCCAGCTATGGATAAATAGTAGGGTAGACTGGGCTCTTTAACCGTGGTTAGGCAACCAGTCTAGGAGAAGGAAAACTCTGAATTCAAACCTGTTGAACTCCGCTTAAAAAATTGACCTTGTGTCACATCCTGCTTGTGCAGAGGGGTTGGTAGATATATATTTTGAATTCTTTTTTGTTGAATAACAAGAAAAAAAAAATGAAAACATTATTATATTTCCAAACAATGGATCTCACAAAATGAACTGGAAAAATTGTGTTGTCCTACAAATGAAACCAAAAGCAATTTTATGACCTGTTAAAAAAAAAAAGGAAAGAAAAAGAAATTGTTGTATAGTAAAATACAGAGAAAAAAAAAAGAAAAAGAGAGAAAAGAAAAAGAGAATTGATTGTTTAAAGTAAAATTTGTCAGGTGCCTTTTTCTCTGTTAAATATTTTGAATCTTTTCATGAATGAAAAAAAAAAGATTGTAACTAAATATAGTTTTATCTTTTCTTTTTTATCAAATATATGTAACGAGGTTAATAACATATGTCAATGTGTTTCTCTTATTAGTGAAATATTGTCTTTGGTTAAATATTTTGATTACAAGCTTTTGTGTGTGTGCATGTATGTGTACATGCTTACATGCGTGTGTTTTCGTGTACATATTTGAGTTTGTGTTCATGAGTATATTTGTGTGTGTGTTTGCTTGAGTGCATGTAGGTGTACATGCTTGTGTGTTCATCAGTACATTTGTGTGCATGAGTATGTATGTGCATGTGCATTAGTGCATCGTGTGTGTATGTGTGTGTGCGTGTGCACGTGTACATATACATGCTTTAACTTAAATTAAAACAACCAAAGAAATGAAAAGTATATAATCAAGTAAATCCAATATGTGTGTGCATACGTGTGTGTATGTACATATTTGTGTGTGTGCATGTATGTGTGCATGTGCATATGTGTGTGTGTGTGTGTGTGTGTTGTGTGTGTGTGTGTGTGTTTTAACATAAATTAAAACAAACAAAGAAATGAAAAGTATATAATCAAGTAAATCCAATATGTGTGTGCATACGTGTGTGTATGTACATATTTGTGTGTGTGCATGTATGTGTGCATGTGCATATGTGTGTATGTGTGTATGTGTGTGTGTGTGTGTGTGTGTGTTTTAACATAAATTAAAACAACCAAGAAAATGAAAAGTATATAATCAAGTAAATCCAATATGTGTGTGCATACGTGTGTGTATGTACATATTTGTGTGTGTGCATGTATGTGTGCATGTGCATATGTGTGTATGTGTGTGTGTGTGTGTGTGTGTGTGTGTGTGTGTTTTAACATAAATTAAAACAACCAAAAAAATAAAAAGTATATAATCAAGTAAATCCAATATGTATGTGCATACGTGTGTGTATGTACATATTTATGTGTGTGCATGTATGTGTGCATGTGCATATGTGTGTGTGTGTGGTGTGTGTGTGTTTTAACATAAATTAAAACAACCAAAGAAATGAAAAGTATATAATCAAGTAAATCCAATATGTGTGTGCATACATGTGTGTACATATTTGTGTGTGTGCATGTATGTGTGCATGTGCATATGTGTGTGTGTGTGTGTGTTTTAACATAAATGAAAACAACCAAAAAAATAAAAAGTATATAATCAAGTAAATCCAATATGTATGTGCATACGTGTGTGTATGTACATATTTATGTGTGTGCATGTATGTGTGCATGTGCATATGTGTGTGTGTGTGTGTGTGTGTTTTAACATAAATTAAAACAACCAAAGAAATGAAAAGTATATAATCCAATTTAAACCCACAAGAAAATGTCTAATAACAATGTAATTCAATTCAGTTTGAAAATCTGGGAAAGCAATCGAACTGGGGAACTCATATGGTCAAACAATCAAATAGTCAATAATTTTGATTTTTTGGGACTGTTGTCCTCATCTTTATTGTTGTAGTGAGATAGCCAATGGCGTGCTATCTCATTTACATATGTGTATTACAGCAGGAGATATATAGAGACAGTCTAGAGGACATGAAGGGATTAGCTACGAGAAGCTAACACACAGAGCTAAGATACACTCGGAGAATTACTACTATTACTACAATAAAAGAATACAAAACTACACGTCACAACAATTGTCGTAGTTATTAACATAATGTTTCAGCCACTGTATCCTCCTGCCTTCCTCAGAAACATAAAAATAAAGACAAATAAACTCAAATAGTCATTAACATGGAATTTAAATTTAACTTTGAATTTAAACATAACACTGAATATAAATTTATCTTGCATTGTTTGAATTCATATTGAAATAGGTATTAGGTCTCATGAAAAAAAAAGTATTTGTCTCAATTTTTGAGATGAGGCCTGATAATTTGTATTTGACAAGAGTTCGACAAGAAGAAGGCCGAAGGGTACATAGGCCGAAACTTTCTGTATATAACCATAAAGATAAGGAAAACAGTCTGAAAAATCCAAATAATACAAAAAATAAATCTTTAAATTCTTAAATGAAGGAGTCTGCACAGCTGCATAAATTATACAATAAACGGATGACGATATTTCTATATTTTCTCTGCACAACACAATACCAGTTCAGCTGTCTTAATATTTATTTTTTATCAAAAGTTTTTAGTGAAACACAAGATTGTGCAAGTACAGTATCCTCCTAAATTCATTCATAATGATAATAATAATGATAATGGACTTTCCTCATTTTGATGTATAAGGGTCCAATAGTTCAGTTAAATATGTATTATATATATATATACACACACACACACAAATACATATACATATATATGGTTTGGTGAAAATTGTATAGGCAAGAAACCTTCAGTTACTAAAGTGCCGTTGACTTCATGTCTTCGCTACTCAAACATATATATATAAGTTTGGGTAGTGGAGACATGAAGTCAATAGCCCTTGGTAACTGAGAGCTTCTTGCATATGCAATTTTCAAAAACCTATATATATATATATTCAAAAACCTACATATATATATATATATATATATTACTTTGTCAAATTTGTTTTGAAAAATGAGAAACTGTTCCTCATATATATATATGAGGAAAAATGAGTAAAGAAAAGAAAAGTAAATGGATAAAATGAATTTAATCGATATCACATTAATCGATATCACTTACACATGTGTTTCGGTCAGTTTATGTGTGTGAAAATATTTCGCACACATACAAGAATCGACCTTCATCAGAGTGAACATTTATTTTTGAAATAAAATCGACCTTCATCAGAGTGAACATTTATTTTTGAAAATAAAATAAATGTTCACTCTGATGAAGGTCGATTCTTGTATGAGTGCGAAATATTTTCACACACATAAACTGACCGAAACACATGTGTAAGTGATATCGATTAATGTGATATCGATTAAATTCATTTTATCCATTTACTTTTCTTTTCTTTACTCATTTTTCCTCATATTGTCGGATTCAATTCCTTTTCCTTTTTTACATATATATATATATATATATATGAGTATAGATAAAAGGATATGAAAACAACACAAATTGCTGTTAAAGTGAAAACATTTTATAACATATTTTCACATTTTATAACATATTTTCATATTTTATAACATATTTTCACTTTAACAGCAATTTGTGTTGTTTTCATATCCTTTTATCTATATTCATACCGTCGGATTCATTTCCTTTCT
>CM042153.1:73135718-73140718 GCA_023376005.1 Doryteuthis pealeii
GGCCGCCCCGACGACTTTACTTTTTTTATTGTAGGTAGTAATGTCGACGATGCAACGTTTCGGTCTGTTAGACCTTCTTCAGGACTTGATAACATCCTGTGTTTGTCTACCTTTCTCCACATGCTGTTGGATTAACCTCTTCACATTTCTCTCATATATATCTATATAAGAAGTAAATACACAAGTGATGTGTTTATGATATGGCCTTTTTTTAGCCGACAATTTCTGGGAGAATATGTGCTTAATTGAAGTCGTACCTAATTTTGAAAGTTAATTAATTAATAATTAATTAATTAGGCGGGCATACCTATTTAAATGTAAGGCTAAACAAATCGAGAAAAATCAATCTCTGTATGTACATTTCGGCCTATTAGGCCTCATCAGCCTATATATCTATGTATATAGTTTTCCATTCTTCAATTTCAGTGCTTTATTTAAATTCTAGGACATTTATTATTCAAATTCAAATGTTAACATTAACTAAAATTGAACATCCCCAGGCATATTAGATGATATCTGTATATTAATACTCGTGTTCCTTAATTGTACAACCGTTAACATATTGCGACACCCTCTGGTTAAAAATAAGACCATCCAAATCTTCCAGGATGAAACGCAAAAATGTTAATTCTATTACCAAATTCTTATTTCTTATGAGTGTCGTCACCTCAGCTAAATAATGGACCATTCCGTTTTTATTATAAAGAAAGAAAGGGAAGAAAAAGGACATGCTACACAGAAAAAATATGAAAAGAAAGAGTATGAGAAAGATAGAGAAAGGGGGACTGTGCAGAAGCGATAACGCTAATCTGTTTAAATCAAATATAATGAGAAAATGTAAAGAAGGAAAGAAAGAAAAGAAACAGTGAGAGAGAGAGTTAAATCAAGATTGTTATATTTCTACATATTGAACTATTTAGCAGTAGCTCTTAAGTAAACATATCAAACGTTGTAATAATTAAGTTATCATACTGTGGAGTATATCTACTGGTCCTGCAAGCTATTAAATGAATATTGGTCTGACTAGTCAGGAATAAAACTTTCAAATAGTTTTGAAAGGAGTCATAGCTACCAATAGTAAAGTAAGTAAGTAAAGTCGTCGGGGCGGCCTAAAGCCGGTATCAGCCAGTCAGCGAGGGAGTCTATCCCCTTTTCAATAGCGCTAGACCAAGGAAATTATTTTAGCATCTGAGGTGGAGCGCCACACCTACCATCAGCTCCTTACTTTACCGCACAGATTCCTGTGCTACTTATACGCTGAGTCAGCGAGGACCAGTATCGAACTAGGAACCTTGTGGTTTCTAGCCGAACGCTCTACCGACTGAGCTAAGACATTGTTATTGTATACTTAATGTTTTGATAGCATGAGGTAAAAGCTATGAATAAAAACAAGCAGGATAATCCGAACAATAAGCATTGACTGTTTTTTTTTAGTTAGTTTTATGTTGTAGCAATGTAAATATTTTTTTGTTGTCTTGTTTTCTTTTGGTTGTAGAAACTGGATTAAGTTAGGTTGTTTTGTTTTACGGCACATCAACCCTTTCTGGGTCATTTAATGCTGAATCTGTGGGGGCCTTGTGTTCTAGTATTTGGGGTATTTTAACGTTATGATGTACATTAAATTTGATTTCACATGTTTTTATCTTCTTTTGTTGCTGTTTTCTTACAATTTCTTTGTCATCGGTTGGTTGGTTGTTTTATGGTATATCAACCCGTTTCAAGTCATTTAATGCTGAATCAAGTCATTTTTTGTTGATCCCTCACTTTACATCCACAAACAAATAGCTAAAAACTTTTGAGGTATCTAGTTTGGGTTGGTTTATTTCTTGAACAGGTTGGTTGTTTTGTTTTATGGCATATCAGCCCTTTTTGGGTTATTTAATGCTGAATCAAGTCATTTTGATAAACAAAGGATTTTGGTTGCTTACAGTACCTGCTGTAGCTTATGTGGTCACCCAACTAAGTATTGAACAGACTCGTTGCTGCTTAACTTCATTGATCTAGCAGGAACTGAAACTGGTTTAGAGTGTTGTGAACCATTACCTATAAAATGAAGAAAAATTAAAAGGAAGAAAAAATAACTAAAGATTGGTAAAAAAAAAAAGAAGGGAATGTTGGCAATTGTCTGTATAAGTGAGGGAGTCTACTATCCCTTTTTGCTAGTGCTAGACCAGGTAGATTTTTCTTTGCTGAGGTGGAGCACCACACTTATCGCCAGTTCCCACTTTACTGCACAGCTCAGATTACCAAAGCTGTGCTATTCATACGCTGAGTAAGTGAGGGAGTCTATCCCCTTTTTGCTAGCACTAGACCAGGGTGATTTCTCTTTGCTGAGGTGGAGCGCCACACCTACCTACTGACTGAGCTAAACCATCTAAATTGGTAGTACATTAAAAGACAGAATTAATCAGATGATGGTTTTCAAGAAAGGTAAGAGTTCTTTGCAATCTTTTTTCCCTTCACACAAAAATCGTATACTTGTAAAATCTCTGACTCTATAAATAACAGATCATCACGCATAGAAAAAAGAAAGAAATTACCTTGAAGACATTGAAGAAAAACTTATAAATGACAATTACACGAATTGAATAATAACCAAAAAACTTGAACACCGAAACCATGGTAGAGAGAATAACTTTTCTACAACTAAATTCATAAACCAATAACTAAAGCTTTCTGCTTGTGTAATATATATATATATATATATATATATATATATATATATATATATATATATAGTGTTTGACCAAAGGTGTAATTTTGTAATTTACCTTGTATCAATAACATCTACACAGAAACCGGACCTTATTAAATTTTACGTGGGTTGTACAAAATCAGAATTTAAAACTAGGTTTACAAACCATAAACACTCATTTTCTAATATTAAACTAAAAAATGTAAAAACTTTATCTAGCTATATTTGAAATTTAAAGCATCAAAATATAACACTTATTACTAAATGTGAAATATGAAAGAGATCAAATATCAAGTATATATAATATTAACTACCTATAATTCTTTAGTTCTCCTGAGGAAGGTGTACCTTGAACACCGAAACCGTGGTAGAGAGAATAACTTTTCTACAACTATATATATATATATATATCTAATAACTATATAAAATTTCTAGTAACAAACTTTTGTATATAATTCAATAAGCATATCCAATGCTATTTACCATTTGAGAGGAAAATGTATTTTCCTAACTTGATTTGCTGAATATTTCCAACTTTCTTGTGGAGACTTTTTTTTAGAACATAAACTTTTAATTTGGAGATTGACCACAATGAAAACAAGAAAGGTAAAAAATATATATATATTTTTTTTTTTTTTTTAAATCACAAACAGCAAGACAATTTGCCACAGATATTTTGAAAAAAAAAAAACGGACCATATGACCTTTGAAAGAGAAATTACCTTGAAGACATTGAAGAAAACTTCTAAATGTTCAATTCCTTATTTACTGTTTAGTGTTTTTATTTATCTATGCTTTTTGCTTAAACTGATTTACTCTGAAATAAGTTCCTTCATAAATTGTGTAAATACTTTGTATCTTAACCTTGTCTAGATATCATTATTACCTATTCAATTATTTAATGATCATTATTATTATCATTAATACCGCTATTATTATTATTGTTTTTATTAATTGAATAATAACCAAAAAACTTTAAAAGAAAATTCTTTTTATTTTGTATTATTTGGGTTTTTAGACTGCTGTCCTCATCTTTTTTGCAATATTCAATGTTTCAGATTATGTGCCCTCTGGCCTTCTTTAAGCGTTTTGGACCATATGACCTTTAGGCACCCCTTTTTGATCTCGATTAAGAAAGGACATGTTTTTTATTTACACCGTCAATATCCAGTTGTTTTAACAGACGATTTTTAGATTTTTTTTAAAAATTATACATCTAACCCCTAACCCTAACCCTAACCATAACCTCTAACAAACAACCGGATATTGACGGTGTAAATGAAAAACATGTCCTTTCTTAATCGAGATCCAAAAGGGGTGCCTAAAGGTCATATGATCCGGTGTTTCTGGTCAAACTCAGGAACCATCTAGTCGAACTCGGGTGTATAGGTAGAACCAGGTGATTTGTGCCTGTGTATAAGGTTGAACAGAGTGATCTAACCCTGGACAGTGCTGTATATAAAGAGGTCAAGGAAGCAGCCATTTGCATTGCATTCTTGACATTTGTATGAGATAGTCATCACGTTGTGAGATGTAAAGTTTTCATGATAAGCTGGAAGGCTCAAAGTAACCTTCCAACGTGGGTACATATGTGTACATAAATTACTCTGACAAAGAAGTTATATATAATAACATAGACTTTTTTTTTCTTGTCTGGTGACTGGACGCTAGTCTCAGTCTTTCTGTGAAAGTAAATATGATGGTGATTCTACTATCATCCTCATCAGGTCATGCTGGTAGCACTGATATCCATGACTCTCTCTCTCTCTCTCTCTCTCTCTCTCTCTCTCTCTCTTTCTCTCTCTCTCCAACTGGCCATAATGGTAACCACCCCTGGAAGGTCCTCCACGCAGCATTCAGAATTTGCACAAATCTAATTGATCTAGTTTTTTACTGGTCAGCCTACACTGGTGTGTCCATGTATAAGAATGTCACTTATGAGTTCGTCCTTGATTATCCAGCAGTGTCCAGCATGTTGAGTTCACCTAACTTTGATGATCTGTGTGATAGGGGGCAAGTGACCATACAGCTGCTTTCTTGTGGGGCGCTGCTTCCACGATCTGTTCAAGACAGCAAGCAAGCATCATTGTGTAGCTCCTATCTAGCTTTTTCCAGCAGTTTTTTGAAGTGGTCTTTTCACTTCAGATAAAATTGGTTGGTTGGTTGGTTGGTTGGTTGGTTGGTTGGTTGGTTGGTTGGTTAGATTTTACGGCTTGTCAATCCTTGTTGGGTTATTTTATGCCAAAGATGTTTTGTTTTATTCATTCTTGTGTGGGTATTCAATTTCTTTCAACAAAAGGGTGGA
>CM042153.1:73145718-73226911 GCA_023376005.1 Doryteuthis pealeii
AGTTTACTTACACTGAAGTGGGAAGATATATCCCTTGGTGTTTTAAATGGACCATATTACCTTTAGGTACCCCTTTTTGATCTCGACTAAGAAAGGACATGTTTTTCATTTACACCGTCAATATTTGGTTGTTTGTTTAGGGTTAGGGTTAGGATTTAGTTTTATAATTTAAATCTAAAAATCGCCAGTTAAAACAACCGGATATTGACGGTGTAAATGAAAAACATGTCCTTTCTTAATCGATATCAAAAAGGGGGTGCCTAAAGGTCATATGGTCCTTTTAAATAATATCTACAAACCTAATAAGTAAGGTTTAAGAAAATGTGAGTAATTCTTTTTACTAAGACAACTAATCTGTTTCTTTCTAGAGGTTTTAGGACAAATCTTTTACCTAACATCTTAAGCCCTGTTGGCTGGGTATTTAGAATACACCGTCTGCACCTCTGCAGAGGGGTAAGACCACTCCACACACCTGTTGGCCGTGGGTGGCGCCCAGTGATGCTTATAGAAGGAACTCTGATTGCTGAGCTGTCCATGACATGCAACACTCTACTTTGACCCTCACTTAGGCTAGATGGTCGGTCGGTCGGAGATGCCTCTTCCAATCAATCGGTTGGTCACGTCAAGCCCTGGCACCTATATGATTGTCCTATCACTATTGCCCTTATGGCAAGCTCCAACCCTTTTATCATACATGTGCTAGAATGCAGTGGCTGAGGGTCTTAGTGACCTGGGTATGATGTTAAACTGCATCTAGTGGTAAAGTTCCAATTCTGGAGGTCTGTGAAGTGTCCCTTCCTCGCCATTATTCCCAGGTCTACTCTGACCTGAAGTGGTAGTACCTGTCAGGGTCCCATGTATAGGTTAAATAGATTTTAAATGAGTTTTTAAAAGTGCGTTTTAAAAAAATTGAATACCTAACAAGAATGAATAAAACAAAACGTCTTCAGCATAGAATAACCCAACAAAGGTTGACATGCCGTAAAATCCAACCATCAAATTTTGAGTGGACACTTTTTTCATGCCATGAAAGTCCTTTTATTAAAAGGGGGATGTTATATTATCAAACTCCCTTCCTACTTTCTGTAAGATATGCTCTGTTTAATCATCATTCATATTCTCTCTGTACTTGAAAGACGTCCCGTCGTGGTGTAATGGTTAGCAAGCTATTCACGCAGATCTGTCGTTACTGAAAAGTGAATTTTATCCTCACTGGATGCCCCATACTTGTGAACTTGCGTTAAATCCTACCCACAGTGAACGGGTCGGGTAATTTTTTTTTTTTCTTTACTTGAATAAAGCCGATCCTGGGTGACTCTCTCTCTCTCTCTCTCTCTCTCTCTCTCTCTCTCTCTCTCTCTCTCTCTCTCTCTCTCTCTCTCTTGTGTGTGTGTATGTGTGACTCATATGTAAATGGCTTAACAGAATACAGAAAATAAAAATTAAATTTACCAGAAACAAAATATTTAAGACATTTCCTCTACAAAAAGAAATATTGAAATTATCTTCAATATATATTTTTAAAATCAAAGCCGTATAAAAATATTTTTATCTATTGAAATATTTATTATAAATTCATTAAAAATAGAAATAATTCAATAAGTAACAAGGAAATAAAATTATATATAATAGACAAATGTAGCGAGAGAAGAAACTTACCTCATGGTAAGAAGCGGTCTTGTCTCTCGTGTAGGTCCATGGTTTAGGTGAGTGTTGCCAAGATGGGCAAAAAAGAATGCATATTGCTTTCCTTTGCTGCAGAGAAAAAATGACTTGCCTCTTATGAAACCGGACATGACAAAAAGAAAGTTTGTGAGAGGAAACTAGTTCATTAATATGATTAGCTGCTCACGCTTATTGGTCAAACTAATCAGAAATTAGCTACGGCAATATAAACGAAGTGTTAGCTGAGACAGAGATTGCAAATTGAATTCGAAGCAATATGGCTGCGTGGGCTGGTGCATTGTATGTGATTTAGAACATCAACTCGTATTTCCAATTGAAATAACATTAACGGCCCAACGTCCTGACATTGTCATCTGGTCTGTTAATAAAAAAAGGTTTTCAACGTTGAATTAACAGTCCATTTCGATCAAAATCTTGACAAATGGAAAGTGCGCAAATAATATCCAAGGAAAAAATGTGTTGCCCTCGAAACAGACAACAAAGAATGCGCTAAAAACACTTATAATGATGTTTGCTGATTTATGTAGCACTTAAAAATGACAATACCTGTTAAAAGAGGAGGATGCCCCAGTGTGTCCAACATGCAAATTACAACTTACAACCAAACATATCCTTCTAAATTGTAACAGCCTTAAACATATCCGCACTAATTACTATCAGGCAAGAAACCCGAGGGACATCTTTAAGAATACAAACCCTGAAAACATTTTAAATTTTCTAAAAAAAAAAAAAGCAACCTTTTCAATAAGATATAACAAAACATAACCGAATATCTCCATAGAACCACTACTTTAAAGACTGAAATCCAAAATAACCTTTTTGGCATTAAACGACCCACATAGGTTGATATGCCGTTAAACAAAACTCAAACTCAAACGCAAAATAGATTTTGTGTTTTATAGATATAAATCAGATCTGAAAATTAGAAGAAAAAAAAGTTGTAATAAATGAAAGAAGAATTTGGATTTAGTAAATGTAATTTTGATGAGTTGATTTGAAGATATCCAACAAAAAAGTTGCAATATATATAAAGTAAAAGGACACTAACGGCAATATTCCGAGGTTTGAAGTATGGAGTTAACCACGAGTGTGACAGACAGGTTGAGAGTTAAAGAAATAAAACGAACAACTAGAGATATGAATAAAAGTCTGTATTACAGAATAACAAAAGGGTTACAAACTTTAGTTCGTTTGCGCAAATAAATTTGTCACTTATCTGGTATATCCTGAGTATGGGGTATTAATGGAGACCTTGCTACGGCCCTCTGTTCCGTTCGGATATGATGGACTTCTGTGTTTTGCGTTCGACTCCGATTCTGGTTGTTGAGGAAGAGGAGCGACCCTTATTTAGGTCTGTCCCCAGTGCTAGCTGGATCAGAAGAGAGAGCGAGTTTGCTTATTCGGCTTTGCCGCAAAAGTATGCTGGCTCGTGATTGGTTGGTTTGAAACAGAGGCTCTCAGACAAAGGACGATAACCCCCATACCCCAGAATTCTCAATATATAGAATTTCTCACTACTTCAACTAATTTTAGATACCTTAATAAGAATTTATTTTCATGTCTACATTTGGCTTAGAGTTCTGATCGTTTGTTAAATATATTGTCTTTCTCTGGAAAGGATATTATGACTAATTCTAGGCGTCGAAGATATATTGTGAGACTGCAAATAAAGCTGCTAATAACATCAACAAAGCAATACATTTCGTCAAAGAAGGAAACATTTTGAAATTTTCGCGTACAAATAGGCACATTTTGTCACTGTTTGATGGCTGCGTGGGCTGGTGCATTGTATGTGATTTAGAACATCAACTCGTATTTCCAATTGAAATAACATTAACGGCCCAACGTCCTGATATTGTCATCTGGTCTGTTCATAAAAAAAAGTTTTCAACGTTGAATTAACAGTCCATTTCGATCAAAATTTTGACTGGACACATCAGTGTAAGTTGGAAAAATATGAAGATTTACGAGAACAATGCGTCAGAAATGAATGGATAACGGATGTATTTCCTATCGAAGTCAGATGCCGAGGATTTATTACCAACTCAACCTTGGCATTTTTTACTAAACTTGGAGTTTCTCCACCAGACAAGAAGAAATACATAAAAAAAGATCCAGGATAAAGCTCTAACCGCATCAGCGTGGATATGGCAATCCTACAATGTGACATCAAACCGAACAGGTCTGATGGTATCGTGAGATACTGCTGGGGCGTTCTTGGTTAGTAGTAATGATGCTTTGGCCCCGAAACCATGCTTGAACCCCGAGTTATCATCTGATGAAGTCCTTGTTGGTTGCAATGCTACTGGGTAAATAACAGTCATTGTATGAAGTTTAGGCAAAGGTTGTAGTATCTTGTTAATTTGTTGTAAGTTGGTGCTATTTTCCGGATTATTTCCGGTGTGTTTTGGTTTAGATTTTTGATTTTCCAAATATGTTTACATGGTATTGTGCTGTGTTCGTATTTTTTTATTGTTAAATGATGTCTTATGTGCGTAGCTTCTTTGTTTACAGGGGAAAAAAGTTTGATAAATGATTTTAAGAACAAAGCAGCATGATATGAATTTACTATGGAACATGATGGTGACAGTAATACCAATCATATTTGGAGCCCTTGGAACAGTACTGAAAAAAAAACTAGAAATAAGACTAGTGGTGAGGGCAAGAAATTATTCAGTTGAATACTGAGAATAGTCCTGGAGAGCTGAGGAAACTTTCTATCACTCAGAATTCAGCAATAACCACCAATTACAACTGGGATAAAAACGTACTAAGAGTATATTACTACTACTACTACTACTACTACTACTACTAATAATAATAATAATAATAATAATAATAACAATAATAATAGTAATAATAATAATAATAACTAGCAGGACCTACAATTATATGGACGCTTCAAACGACAAATAGATGAAGTTGCACATGAAAAGACTTGGACATGGTTAAGAAAGGGAAACCTCAAAAGAGAAACAGAATCACTAATAATTGCTGCACAAAATAATGCCATAAGGACAAACTACATCAAAGCGAAAATTGATAAGACCCAACAAAATAGTAAATGTAGACTTTGCGGTAATAGAGATGAGACTGTTAACCATATACTATGCGAATGTAGCAAACTAGCACAACGAGAATACAAAACTAGACACTACTGGGTTGGGAAGGTGATCCACTGGGAATTATGCAAGGAATTAAATTTGACCACACAACAAAATGGTATATGCATAAACCAGAATCTGTTCTTGAGAACGAAACGCACAAAATTCTCTGGGACTTTGAAATTAAAACGGATCACCTTATCCCAGCAAGAAGACCAGACCTAGTGTTGATTAACAAAAAAGAAAGAACTTGTCAACTGGTGGATTTTGCAGTGCCAGCAGATCACAGGGTGAAGTTAAAGGAAAATGAAAAAATTGACAAATATCTGGACCTTGCCAGAGAACTGAAAAAGTTATGGAATATGAAAGTGAAAGTTATACCAATTGTGGTTGGTGCGCTTGGAACGGTCACAAAAGGATTGGAAAGGGGCTTGGAAAGTTTGGATATCAGAGGAAGGATTGAAACCATTCAGAACACTGCACTGCTGCAATCTGCCAGAATACTCAGAAGAGTCCTGGAGACCTGAGGAGACTTGCTGTCACTCAGACTCCAGTGAAAGACCATCAGCTAACACTGATGTGAAAACTCAAAAGGAGTAAATAATAACTAGCAGGACCTGTGGATATACCACAGTATGATAATTATTACAATGTTTGATATGTTTACTATTCCAAAATAGTTCAATATGTAAAAAGTATAATAATGTTGATTTAACTCTCTCTCTCTCTCTCTCTCTCTCTCTTCTCTCTCTCTCTCTCTCTCTCTCTCTCTCTCTCTCTCACACACACACACACACACACACACACACTGATTTTTTTTCTTTCTTTACCTTCTTTGCATTATGTTCGATTGAAATTCCCCCCCCCCACGCGGTGGCTATGACCCATGAATAAAGCCTGAACCCTAAAAGCTACCTTTTGTCTTTGTCTCTTCCTTTTCTTTCCTTCATTCCTTTTCAACGTGACCACCAAATATGATGGGGTTAAAAGCAAACCATGTGAACACGCACCAGGAATAACCAGCTATCTTTAAACCTAAACATCAAAACTTGTCACCCCACAAGATTTTAGTTCCAATCCTATATATATATATATATATATATATATATATATATTATATATATATGAAAAGGTGGAATGAAAACATCACACAATGCTGTTAAAGAGAAAACAATTTATAATGTAATCATAGCTGATGCTGATCAATATTTCGATTTTACAAAAATCATCATCAGAGCTCATTTAATCCGTGGTGTTTGGGTCGGAGATGTTTTCATTCTACCTTTTCATACTCATACTGTCGAATTCATTTCCTTTCTTTTAACTTATATATATATATATATATATATATATATATATATATATATATATATAAATCTAAATGTTCTTTTTCCGATTATGCAAATTTATGTAAATTTTCAGATTCAGATTATGTAAATTATGTTAAAGATCAGTGTGAAATAACCGGATTAAATATTGATACAAGATTTTTATTTTTTTTTTTTTTAGGCCAATCCTGTTTTTTTTTTTTTTTTTTTTTTTATTACATTTGTCTTTTTCTTTTTTTCTTTAAAATATCAGTCGTTGCCAGTTTTTTCTTAAGTTTTTTTTTAATTGTTTCTTTTTGTCCTTGAAATGACATCAAATAGTCGCCCTACTTTAAACTGAAAGGATTGTGTGTTTCTATGAAATATGAAAAAAAAGAAAAAAAGAAAATGTTTTTTTCTATGGATCTTGTTTCACATGTTTCAGCTGATAATTTGTCATCAATTATATATTACCATACTTTTTCTTGGGGGGGGGAGATACTTTTCTCTTTTACTAATTGGTTGTAGTTTTTATATCACTAGCATGACCTACTACTACTCTGGAGACCTGACGAGACTTGCTGTCACTCAGTCTCTAGTGAACCACCGGCTACGGCAGGTGTGAAAAACTCAATAATAATAATAATAATAATAATTATAATAATAATAATAATAATTAGCAGGACCTGTGGATATACCGCAGTATGATAATTTAACGTTTGATATGTTTGCTTAAGAGCTATTGATTTTGTTCAATATGTAAAAAATATAATAATCTCTCTCTCTCTCTCTCTCTCTCTCTCTCTCTCTCTCTCACACACACACACACACACACACACACACACATACACACACTGTTTTTTTTCTTTCTTTCCTAATCATCTTTTCATTATGTTCGATTGAAACAGATTAGCGTTATCGCTTCCACGCGCTCACTCCTCTGTCTCTATCTTTTCTCTTTTATCAATTGATATCCCAGAAATTTACTATATATGGGGAGGGGGAGAGAGGAGTTCTTAGGAGGGTCCTATTCCACTGACTGGCCATCTTCTTTTGGGGTGATTTCTTCCTCTCATTGATACGGATTTTCTTTTGTGCAGGGTTCCAGTTGTCTGTGTTCATTCTATTTTGTTTTTTAAATGACAACGCAAGACTTGGTTTATTTTTCAGACGTTTTTATTACCCGAAGCCCAAAAGGGTTCAACCATGCTGTGAGAAGATGGCTTGCTGGGGTACAGACGACCATCACGTCTGGCTCCTTCGACTAACCGCCAAATTCTAACTCTAACTCTAACTCAGTTCCCTTCACACGCTTTGTGTTTAGCCAATGAGAAGTCAGTAAAAGGTTAACTGTTGTCAATAACTATATAATGGTAACTTTCCATTTACAATACCGTCATTTAAACTTTACTACACTACAGTCATAATTTGTAGGCAACCCACGAATTATGTAACAAAAGATTCCCCTACAACAATGCATTCGATTTTTATAAAAATTGTCATTTCTCTAGAACAGTGGTTCTCAAACAGTGGGCCCGGGCACACTAGTAATAATAAGTAAATAACACATTACATTCTGTGTAATGTGTTATTTACTTATCAACTTTAATCAAGTTCAAAAGATTAAAAACCAAAAGCAAAATATCACAATGTTGGTGTCATGAAAAAATGTCAAAATTAACTTAACTTGAGTAATTTTGATTTCATGTTATCTTTCAGAGTTGGCAGCCATGATTTCCCTATATATTATAAATTTTTTAACTTACCACAATTATTATTATAACAATTACATATTTTCTATCCATCCAAAGATTTTCCATCTTTTCGATATATGCTGTGTAAATAATTCGAAAAATGAAGAAGAGAAGACATAGAAATTCAATAACCATCGTGACCTAAAAAAAAAGAAAGAAAGAAAGAAAGACAAATATTTTGTAATATTTACATGGTAAATTGAATTTAAAAACATCAATTTAATAAAAAATAATCAAAATTATTAAAAAAGGATAAAAAAGAATTTAAAAACATCAATTTAATTTGATTAATTTAAAATCATCAATTTAAAAAAAAAATCATACCTTAAAAAAAAAGAAAGAAAGACAAATATTTTGTAATATTTACATGGTAAATTGAATTTATTCAATTATGAAAATGTTTTTCTTTTATTGCAGTGGTTCTCAAACAGTGCGCCCCAAAGCTTTTTCAGGTGCGCTCCGTAGTATTCCTGAAAAATCTATCCAGATATGAAAAGTGATGGAAGGCAATCTGGAAATGTTTCCTTTGATAAGTAATAATTGCAAAACTGAAATTTGCCAATGAGAGTTGAACATTTATCAACTTTAGAAGAAAATTTGAGTTTGTTATGGTTGAAACAATGGCGTTTGGCTAGTGTTCTAAAAATAGAAAAATGTAGACACACTGGCACCAAGAATTTAAATTTGGGCTGTAAAATAAGGACCGTTTCTTTTAGATGGGAATAGGAGAGGTAGCAGTAAGAGGTAGATAATAATAGGAGGTAGAGGTAGTAGTAATTGTAATGGTCAGTAAGGGACACGTGGGAGAAGTCAGTTGACGACTAGAACCCAGAAGGGAGAGACCAGCTTTCCACGACAGTCCCCGGTAAACTTCAGCTCAGCCATCAGCTCCTGGATCCACACGACGGTTTAAGAGGTTACAACCAAGCTTAGTACAACTTTGTGTAAAAGCATAATTTTCTCAAACCAAAAATAAAACCTCATTTAAAACAACAGTTTGTATTTTCTGTTAATAATTCCACAAAGAAGAAATACAACAAGTTATTATTTTCCATCAATTAACACTGCGCAATATGATTGGATTAGAAACCCTTTTGTAGAAACTGCAATAGATTCTAGTTTAACGCTAACAGAAAAAGAAGAACTGGCAGCTGTGTCCACTGATCGTGGATTAATGATTAAATACAAAGAATTGTCTCTTGAAGCTTTTTTGGATTTCCATAAAAAAACAACACGTGCCGGTATTTAAAAACGCGCTGGCCATTTTATTGCAATTTTCCACTTCATATTTATGTCAACTAGGATTTTCAACCCTCGCAATAATTAAATGTAAAAAGAGAGGAACTCTTCAATGCATTGATGAGGAAATGAGAGTTTGTCTCTCAAACATAAGACCAAACATTGAAGAAATCGCAAGGTCTCATCAAGCTCATGTTTCTCATTAACACAGGAATAAATAAACTTCATAGAGATATGTTAAGTTTGCTTTTGTTAAATGTGTTATTTTTTATATATTTAATAGTTAACTTAATAACATATTAGTCCTATTTTGTATATAGTGCGCTATCAAGTATCTGTAGTACTGTAAATGTGCCCAGACTGTATAAAGTTTGAGAACCACTGGTCTAAAAAGCAATCAATGTTGTCCATTCAAAGAGAAGGAACTATATTAGACGATGTTGTCTGGCAAGTTTCTTGCTTCGCACACATCACCAATAAAACGACTGTATACAACTTATATAAAACAAAAATCTCATTATTAAAATATCAACCTTATTTCAATTGCAGCTTTTGTAAACTAATGAAATGTGGAAAAACCCAAGATTTTAGTTATACGTTATGTAATAGTGGAAAATAACTAGAAGTTGGGATGACATATGAAATGCTGACCTGTTGGCTTCTGGTTGATCGGGGAGCGTCCACAATGACAAAAATGAAAGAGAGAGTAAAAATTCGGGAAGTTTTGTCAATGTTTACGGAGGAAACGGACGTCAGTCTGGGCTGATGCACATTCCCCCCCCTCTCTCTCTCTCTCTCTCTCTCTCTCTCTCTCTCTCTCTCTCTCTCTCTCTCTCTCTCTCTCTCTCTCTCTCTCTCTCTCTCTCTCTCTGGCATATGGACAAACACAAAAACATCAAAGACTAGAAAACAAAAATGGGAAGAAAAACAACTATATGGACACTTCAAACAACAAATCGGAGAGGTTGCACATGAAAAAACCTGGATGTGGTTAAGAAAAGGAAACATTAAAAGAGAAACGGAATCACTAATAATTGCTGCACAGAATAATGCCATAAGGACAAACTATATCAAAGCAAAAATTGATAAGACCCAACAAAATAGTAAATGTAGATTATGCGGTAATAGAGATGAGACTGTAAACCATGTACTATGCGAATGTAGCAAACTAGCACAAAGGGAGTACAAAAATAGACACGACTGGGTTGGGAAGGTGATCCACTGGGAATTATGCAAAACATTTAATTTTGACCATACAACAAATTGGTATATGCATAAACCAGAATCTGTTCTTGAGAACGAAACGCATAAAATTCTCTGGGACTTTGAAATAAAAACGGATCACCTTATCCCAGCAAGAAGACCAGACCTAGTGTTGATTAACAAAAAAGAAAGAACTTGTCAACTGGTGGATTTTGCAGTTCCAGCAGATCATAGGGTGAAGCTAAAGGAAAATGAAAAAAATGGACAAATACCTGGATCTTGCCAGAGAACTGAAAAAGTTATGGAATATGAAAGTCAAAGTGACACCAATTGTAGTTGGTGCACTTGGAACGGACCCAAAAAGGATTGTAAAAGGGTTTGGAAAGTCTGGAAATCAGAGGAAAGATTGATATCATCCAGAACACTGCACTGTTGCAATCTGCCAGAATACTCAGAAGAGTCCTGGAGACCTGAGGAGACTTGCTGTCACTCAGACTTCAGTGAAATACCATCAGCTAACACTGGTGTGAAAACTCAAATGGAGATAATAATAATAATAATAATAATAATAATAATAATCTTATATAATAATATATACGTTATTGACATCTCATATCAACTATGGTGCACAACAAACGCCTTAGTATTATTGGAATGTACCAATGAAATATACTGTACATTAATATATTTGCTATGCACGCTGTACTGTATGTTATTATTTACTATGTGCTGAGTACACAGTAGATATTATCTAGTATTGTACTGTACCTACCTGTGTAGATAAGTAGTTATTTACTAAATAACCACTTATCTACACAGGTAGATGGTTAAGTTTCAATTAATAATATCAATGTAAATAGCAGACGAATTGACAAATAATAATAATAATGATAACAATAATAATAATGTCACTCAGCCCCAGTGAACTACCGGCTACGGCAGGTGTGAAAAACTTGAATGGAGTGAAATAATAATAATAATAATAATAATAATAATAATAATGTCACTCAGCCCCCAGTGAACTACCGGCTACGGCAGGTGTGAAAAACTTGAATGGAGTGAAATAATAATAATAATAATAATAATAATAATAATAATAATAATAATAATAATAATCACGTACTTTTTTTTTAAAAAAATAGCACTCGAACTCATAACGAACTATATGAAAAATTAAATATCAAATTTTTTTTAGACGAGATCGAAAAAAAAAATTGATAAAATGATAAAAATGTGGTGTTTATCTTCTTGTATTTTTTAATCTAACATTAAACATTTGAAAATTAGCGTAAATTGTTTTTCTTGTTTAATGTTATGACAATTAAATTTACTGATAAGGGGTTTAAAGTAAAGAAAGGGGGCGTATCATCAATTGGATTTGTATTTTATTTGTAATTTCTCTTGAAAGCGGCCGATCATTTCGCAGTTAAAAAAAAAGAAAAAGAAAAAAATGAAAATAATGGTCATGAAGATGAGTTACTATTGGTGATCGTACATTAAATTCTTCTCACCATCATTCCATGCAAACGGAGTCTGGTATGTTTCTTAAAAAAGAAAAACAGAAAAAAGTAAACAAAAGATGACGACTTCTTTGCGTGTAGATGAATTACGGTTAGAAGAAAAGCCGGTCAGTGATCAGCAACAAGCTGTAAATATGGACAATTCTGACAATAATGACACTACGGACATCCATACGAAAGATGTAAGTTTTTTTTATAGTTTTTTTATTATATGGTTTTTGACACCTGCCGTAGGTGGTGGTTCATTGGAGGCTGAGTGACAGTAAGTCTCCTCTAGCTGATCACAATAGTGCTGTAGTTTGGATGGTCTCGGTTCTTCCTCTGATTTCCAGTTCACCCAAATTATTATTATTATTATTATTATTATTATTATTAGTTTTTTTTTAATTTGTTAATTTTGACTTTAAACCAGAAACGTACTTTTGGATTTGTCTGTTTTTTTTTGTGGGGTTTTTGTGGGGTTTTTGTGGGTTTTTTTAGTTTTTTTAGAGGTGTTCTGTGTTTTCAATTTGGTACAAATGCTGAATAGCGCGCAAGTGATAATATTATAATCGTATTTTACGCATAAATAGCATTAGATTACGGAAACTCCTGAAGTAAGTAAGTAAAGTCGACGGTGTGGCCTAATGTCGGTATCAACCAGACAGCGAGGAGTCTATCCCCTTTTTACTAGCACTAGACCAGGGAGATTGTTTTAGCATTAGAGGTGGAGCGCCACATCTACCAGGGCCAGTATTGAACCCGGAACCTTGTAGTTCCGAGCTGGATGCTCTACCGACTGAGCTAAACCAGACCTTTAAGCCTAACCATAACGCTTACCCTAACCTTAGTGTCTCAAATGTTTCAGGTATTTCCGTGAAATGTAATGCTTTTTATACGTAAGTAAAGTCGTCGGTGTAATGCGTTTTATACGTAAGTAAAGTCGTGGCCTAAAGTCGGTATCAGCCATACAACGAAGGGAATCTGTCCCTCTTTTCACTAGCGCTTGTCCAAGGAGATTGTTTTTGGTGTCTGAGACGGAGCACTACACCTACCATCAGCTCCTCACTTTACCGCACAGATCATTGTGCTACTCATACGGTGAGTTGGCGAGGATTGGTATCAAACCCGGAACCTTGTGGTTCCAAGTTGGACGCTCTACCGACTAAGCTCTAATGATATTATCTCTTGCGCTCTATTCTGCATTAGTACCTTTACAAAACTTACTTTTTAGTACTTTTTTTTACAACAATTTCCAATGGAAATAGAATGGATTATCATTTTGGTGATTCTCCTCTGTCCAGAACAAGACAACAAAAACAATTTCCGTTATTTATATGCAAAATAATATTTACTTTCACCATCTGGTAAGGGTGTTAGAAAAAGAACAAATGGGATCTCCCTAAGAAAAAAAAAACTTAAAAAACAAATAGCTGTACATATATAAAGGACAGTTAGTGTGTTTGTATGTATGTATGTCCGGAGGAAACTACGAAAATAAAATAATTAACGACAAAGTAAATATACATACACATTCACTATCACCAGAGCTTGCTTTTTGTGCAAAAATAATGAAGTTTATATTCATGAAGATATTTACAAATTAGAATTGGAATAGTAAGAGAAAGGAAAGTCATTGGTGTGTTCATAATTGAAATATAAACAAATCAATTATGGAAGACCAAAACAATCAATCGACCTTCTCTTTTTACCCCTCACCTCACTCTATGCAGGAAACATCCAGTAACCATTTCTAGTAAATACATAAAATGTAGATATGTTCAATTTTTGCCAAGGGAGGTAATGATGAAAAAAATGTATCAATTAAGATTGGTCATTTAAATAAAGAATTTTTTCTCAATTCAATAGTGAATTTTAAATGCCTGGAAAGTGGCATATTCTACATAATATTTTTGTCGTGAATAAAGATTTATTGAATCCAGAAATGTATGATTAAAAATGCGAAATTTACCGAGATTTTTTTTAATATCCAAAAATTATTACTAACGATTGTTCTTTTTCGTTTACGGAAGACTAAAACGATTAAGGAAAACATTGTTTTTTCCCTTTTTACTTGAAAATACCCTGATTTTCATTCCGGGGACAGCAACAGCTGTTTCAGTGCGTGTCCTGGTTGCGTTGTTATTTTTTCTTACGTTTTTTGGCAACGCAGTGTAACTTTTTGTATGAAAAATTGGCATGTGTCCAATTTTAAGCATGAAAAACATTACTTATCTCTCTCTAACTCTGCCTTTTGCACATACCTATAAAAATAAAATACATATGATAACCACCTTCCCTCACGCTAGGTCTGTGGTAAAAACCGTTGAGGCATTGTAAGAAAGCGAAAGTAAAGCTGAAGACTAAATACAACAACAACAACAACAACAACAACAACAACAACAATAATAATAATAATAATGATAATAATAATAATAATAATAATAATAAAAATAATAATAATAATAATAATAATAACTAACAGGACTTGTGGATAATTTAATTATTGCAACGTTTGGTATGTTTACTTAAGAGCTATTGCTAAATAGTTCAATATGTAAAAAGTATAATAATCTTGATTTAATTTTCACACTCTTTTTTTTCTTTCCTTCTTTTCGTCTTTTCTCTGTACTCGATTAAAACAGATTAGCATTATCGCTTCCGTGCGCTCACCCCCTCTCTCTATCTTTCTCCTGCTCTTTTTTTCTTTCTTTCTTGTTATATTTTTCTGTGTATCATGTCCCTTTTCTTCCCTTTCTTTCTTTATAATAAAAACGAAATGGTCCATTATTTAGCTGAGGTGACGACAATCATAAGAAATAAGTATTCGGCGGATAAGCAATATCGGATAATCAGAATTAAAGAGGGGGGGGAATAGATGATTCTGGTAGTTATGTTTGTTTTTGTAGATCGTTTTAACCCTTCTGGTACCGTTAACAAATTAGTAATGATATAAGATGGTCTTATTTTATTTATTGTGAGTTTTACCTACCAGTTTAACCGGCGTATATTCTCTGGAATCTATATGACAGCATAACGCCTCAGATCACCAACGCTCTACTAAATATACTGGATGATCTTAGCAGTGCTTGAATCTAGATGGCCTGGAATATTATTTCCAGTTCATCTAGTCTCTTTTATGTATTAAATTATAAAAAGAGCTCCAAACACGATTGGTATATACATCATTTTCATATTCCATGGATTCATCAGCTCATTGGCAAGGTCCTAATATCTGTTCATTTTTTTTTTTTTCTTTCACTATCACCAGCTTAAATGTTTCTTTCGCTATCAACGGCTTAATTGTACCAACAGACGATGGATCAGGAAGGAAAGAGATAAGAATAAGATTTTTTTTAATGTTTTTTTTTTTTTTTTTTTTTTCTTTTTCCTTCTTTGATTGATGTGAATTGAACTGGGGGGGGTTGCCAACCTCTAAAATTGTTATCATCTTTTCTGAAGGAATATGAATATTTTCTAATTTAAACCAGTCACGTGACTTTTGATTGTAAGTTGATTTATTTTGTGTGGAAAACTCTAATTGCCTTATTTGCTAGGAATTTAGCCAACTAAAGGTGAAAATTACCCATTTTTCATGGGTCATAATATTGTGGCTTTACAATTGAAAAAAAAAAAAAAAAAAAAAAAAAAAAACATTTTTTTGTTGTTTGGTTTTTTTTGTGGGGGACGTTTCATTCTTTCTGTGGTCCCATTTATGAATTTAACTCGTGGGCTTCATATAATTCTAGAATACTAATTCAATTAGAATCTTAGGGATATCTTACAATTTTTCATGTCTTTATATTTAAATGTCGTCTCGGAAAACTTCTAATTTTTACACCATTAACCCTTGACTTACTATTGGGTGAGTGCCACCTGCATGCGTGCAATCTGACATGCAGGCCGAAAAAACACTTTTGTAAAGTAGTTGCCAACTGCCTACCACCTGTGAACTTGATTACCGGCTGTGTCAACCCCGAGAACTCTCGCCGTAGTAGCGAGAAACGGTCACGAAAGTTGGTCTTTTTTTAAAAATGTTCCGTCATTTCGTGACTAGCAGAGGACAAGGGACGACTTAACTCTTTGCCTACTTTAAACCGGCCACAACGCCTCTTCCACCACTGCGATCCTACCGTAAACTACTGACAGCGGATGTTGTACGTAGCACTTGTTTACACGGAAAAGAATTTAGATTACAAGAATAACAGGACTTTATTTGAATAGAATGAGTTCTAAGATGAATAGATAGTGAAAGTTGAAATATCCCATCATACTGGTAAAAAAAAAATACCAAGAAAATTTTACAGCTCTGGGGGAGAAATTTGGTAAGCAAGGTGTTGTCTTATCTAATAGTAATATTGTGTGGGCAGCCAATTACTACCCATGGGCAAATGGTTAAAGAGAGATAACTCTTTTTTAGGACACACGCTCTAGAATAGTTCTTACTGTCCCCAGAATGAAAACCCGGGGATTTTTTAAGCAAAAGGGGAAGTAACTTAAAACCATATAGGTCATCCGTAAACGAAAAAGAACAATCGTTTGTAATATTTTTTAGATATATAAAGATCTCGGAAAATATGTTGCGAAAGATTGCGCATTTTCAATGTAAAGGTGATGGTGTTTTGTTGGTTGTACTGATTGTTGTGCATGGGTGTTTGTGTGTGTTGTTGTTGTTTGTTCCTTTGTAGAATCTAATGTTATCCTTATGATAGGAGCACAGGTAATAAACTATTGTATTATTATAGCACTAATACTAACAGCAACAAATAAATGAATTACTATTTAGTTCAATTGTAACGGTTTATTTAAAACAAAACCATGACTAACAAGATAAACGTTCTTCCTGTGTAAAGAGTCAAGTTTGAGAGACTCACCAGTGTGATGGAGAGGTAATTTGAGGATATCTGGTATCTTGTGTTTTAGTCAATTCTCGGATATTGCTGGTCGACTTCTCCTGTAACTGGTCCGAAAATTTCAATCTGATCATGGTGTCAGAACTTCTGGGCACATCACGTGATTGCTAGGTCCAATCATAGAAAGGCTCACTTAACTCCACACAGTAATAAACGTATTTTACTGACCCAACAGAACAATTCTTGAGTCTGGTAAAGCCACAATATTATGACCCATGAAAAATGGGTAATTTTCACCTTTAGTTGGCTAAATTCCTAGCAAATAAGGCAATTAGAGTAACCTCCCTTGACTTTCACTTTTCACTAAGCCGGTAGCTATTTTGAAAGTCTCCGTGCGAAATAAACAAATCTTAGAAACTTTTTCGAATACAATACAACTCCATGCTTTAACACAAAAATATCATAAAATGTCTTCTTAATAACAATTAAGTTCATTTCAGATAATTTTATGCTAGGAATTTAGCCAACTGACTTTCACTTTGAAACAAGACGGTAGCCATTTTGAATGTGTCCGTGCGAAATATACAAATCTTAGAATCGTTTCGAAAACAATACAACTGCATGCTTTAACACAAAAATATCATAAAATGTGTTCTTAATAACAATTAAGTTCATTTCAGATAATGTGCATGCACAATTTTATGCTAGTAATTTTAATAACTAAAGGTGAAAATTACCGAAAAATGCCTGATATGAATACAAATAAACGTGGGAGTTAAATGACAGATTTGATTGTATTGGGTTTGTCGATATACGACTTTTCGGTACCTAACAGTTTTCCCACCAACAAATTCAACGTAGTACAAAAATAAAATTACAATGGAAAGGCACACATACAATTAACCATGTTTATTACATGTAACCAACAAAACGTTAATACAACAAAGTACAAATCTGTACTTACAGTTATTAGTTTCCCTCACTGAGGTGCTCCCTGAATGTTCGAAAGGGGTTACGCTCCCTCACTGAGGGGAGGCTTCGCGGTCCCTTAACGATTGGCTAGGGGATCCTTTCGGTCTAATCTTCCAGGTTAGAATGGGCGAATTTCTGCCAGCCCGCTAAGGGGGTTAATCTTTAAATTCCTGTGTCCCCTGACACAGGAGAATTCCTACTAATCACCCTACAGTTGTCATGATTGGCAGGTGCTCCTTTGACAGCTAACATGGAGGACCGTCGTCATTCTGCAAATTTGGGCTATTCTAATTTCAGGTAGACAGGTAAGAACAACGGCTACCATAAATCTGATTGGCAATCTAATGACACAAGAGGCCAAAAAGAGAAATGGAAGAAGATGATGATGTAGAAGAAAGAAAGAAAGAAAAAAGTAAGGGGAAAGGGCCGGATTAGCTCAGTCGGTAGAGCGTTCGGCTAGTTCGATACCGGTCCTCGCCAACTCAGCGTATGAGTAGCACAGGGATCTGTGCGGTAAAGTAAGGAGCTGATGGTAAGTGCGGTGCTCCACCTCAGACGCTAAAATAATCTCCTTGGTCTAGCGCTAGTGAAAAGGGGATAGACTCCCTCGCTGTATGGCTCATACCGACATTAGGCCGCCGCCGACGACAACAGAAAGAAAGTAGAAAAGAAAGTAAAAGAAGAATATATATATATATATATATATATATATATATAATATATATATATATATATATATATTAGGTATGAAATTTTAAAAAAATAAGTCAAAGATTGACTTACAGAAAGCCGATGCTAAAGCGTTTTAGTTTTAATCAAACCATCAACAGGGCTCAATTCTTTGATTAAAACCGAAGTGCTTTAGCGTCGGCTTTCTGTAAATCAATCTTTGAAATTATTTTGTTTTTTTCTGAAACTTTAAACCTAATTACATTCTTGGGTTTATATCCATTTTTCTTTATATATATATATATATATATATATATATATAATATATATATATATATAGTGAAAGTCAGTTGGCTAAATTAAGAGGAATTACAGGCTCTTAGGGAGCTCTTATTCTCCCGCTGTCGGCAATTATTCGGACGAAAGAAGACAAACAACACAACGGAAATTAAACACATATATTGACAAAGGGTACAAAAAATATTGTTGCAAATTTTGATGGCATTTGCTACAGACTTATCTGAGTGGTTAAATTACAGTTCGTTGGTGAAGTGGCACTAGAAAGGGAATTCTGGTCGCTGTGGTTGTAGAGTACTGTTGAGACGTCTCTCCTGGAAGTTATTAGGAAGTCAAGTGTTGGGAATTGCTTTGCGACGCGTCCGTCCAGGCCGGTTCTCGTTCGATAAGTGGAAAGCCCTTTTGATGGGCAAGGTCTTGGGAGTGCTTATTTTAGCGACTCACCTCGTAACTGCTCTTTGAAGTGGGCGGTGGATGGAGACATTGTTATGGTGACATCTCCGGTCGACAACCTTCAGATAAGTGCCGGGGTTTGATTCTCCCACCAACCTCGTGTTGGCGATTCGCCCCCTAGCGGCAGGAAAGATAATTTAACTATCGGTTTTCCAATAAAATTCCTAGCATAAAATTATCTGAAATGAACTTAATTGTTATTAAGAGCTTAATTGTTCCAAAGAACACAACGAAGTGTAACACGAAAAAGGTTGAATATACTTACAGGTTTCTCTCTCGGAGAACAGGGCGAGAACACATGTGCTTAGTCTCTCAAGGAACGAGAAAGACCTACCTCTGCTTCGTCTCTAGTCGAGTCACTAAAATTAGTGTAAATGTATGGGGTTAGGATATTACTCGGGTGTTACTCCTTGGAAGTTGGTTATGTAATAAACAGGGTTAGTAGTGATATATCTTAGTTATCCCGTTCTGACACCAGTGTTATGGATCTTAAGATATCCGTAAAAGCGTATGGTTTGCAAAGAAGAATAATGGACAAGATGAATTGGATAAAAAATCGTTTATTGAAATAACGAGTGTGAAAATTGTTGTTGTCGCCGTAGATAACGGTAGTAGTTCTCTGGAGTGCCGAGGGGTCGTAAGTCAGGAATGGCCGTGGGTCGGTGAGGTGTAGGTATCGTATGATAATACGTCAGTTCTCTCTGGCCTGGTGCAAGGCGTGAGGTAGTAGAAGTTGAGTTGATACGGTCACTTGGGCGGGAAATAGGAGTGGCCGAGGGGCCGTAAGTCAGGAATGCCGTGGGTCGGTGAGGCGTGGTATCGACGTGGTAGTGGAAAAGCGGCCTTTGATCTTGCCCTCCTGGTGATATTCTCGGCGTCCTCGCCGTCCGTCAACTGCCGATTCTCAAAAATGCCTGGGTTTATATGCTACGCAATCGGAGGTGTTTAGCGGGAAGATTTTCATTGGCTGAAAATCCGGATTCCTTACAATATTATTTTTGTTGTTTTGGAATTCCCTTCAAGCGTAACTCAATCCGAGCCTATGCGCAGAACTGCGTCGAATTGGTCACTTCGTGATAGGGTACCATTGAGTTCACTTCGCTTGTTGCCTCCGACTTGAGTTTTGATGTTTTATGCTTGTATTTTGTGAGTAAGCATTGTGAATCATAAGAGATATCTTCTCTACAGTAGCAAGGAAAACAACACAGATTTTAAGTTTCAATAATTGTATTGGGAAAGGAACATGAAAAGCGAGGAAAAGATAGAAATGAATTAAAGGAGATTTTGGTGATAGTTGTAACGTGAATAATAAAGACAGTGAAAGGTCCGATGGCCGAGTCAGTTGTAGTGGGGTGGTGATGTGGGCAGAATTTTGTGTTTTGGTATTCTGAAGCCAATAGCGGGTTAGTTTCGCGTACGAAGGTCGGCGTATTCTTGCTGTCGTAGGATGTTTGCCTCTTTAACTTGCCGGTCGATCAGAGTAGCGGTAGAGGTAAGTGAAGATGTGGGTCGGCCGCCTTGTGAAGTGCTCGCTGCTGTCGCCGCTGGTGTCTGTGTTGTCGGTTCTTCAAAGTCGATTTATATAGGCTTGTGTGATCCGAAATCGGATCACACAAGCCTTTTTTATTTTTATTTTTTTTTGGGGGGGAGCGTTTTCGATTGGACGAAAATGTGTGTTTATTTACAAAATTATTTTCTTTATTGTTTAGGAATTCTTGTTTTCCAACCGGAAGTTCATCTCAAGCCTATGCGTAGAAACGTGTTATTTTGGTCACTTCGTTTTAGGCTACCGTTGAGTACACTTCCGCTTGGCGTCAGCTATTTACACCGTCAATATCCGGTTGTTTTAACAGACGATTTTTAGGTTGTTTTTTTTTTTTTGTAAATTACAAAACTAAACCCTAACCCTAACCCCTAACCCTAACCCCTAACAAACAACCGGATATTGACGGTGTAAATGAAAAACATACCCTTTCTTAATAAGAGTATTTACGGTTTTCGAAGGAGCTCTTATTTCTCCGTGGTTGTAGGCAAATTGTCGGACAAAGAAGGAACAAACACGAAAGTAAATGCAGACACTTGTATTGACAAAATTACATAAAATTGTTGCAAATTTTAATGGTATTTGCTACTAGACTTATCTGAGTTAGTAATTTCTTGGAGTAATGGTGTTAACAGGGTATTCTTTTCGTTGTAGGAAATGTTGATAAGACGCTTCGTCTCGGTAGTTTCTCGTCCTTCAGTCAGTGTGCTATTGTACCGCCTTTTAACGTATGTTGATACAATGTCTTAGAAGTGAGCTGGTTGTAGAATTCTGTGATAAGTGGGCCCTGGTTTGGGCTTGGTAATGAGAGCTTGGTGTTTTTACGTCTCTACTCCAGTACTGTTATGCGATAAGTAAGCCCCAAAACAGGGCTTACTTAAGTGATGAATGAAGTGTAAGGACCGCTGTTTACGCGACTACCCTCCGTGGGTGCTCCGTGATAAGTAGGCCCTGTTTGGGGTAAGTGATGAGAGCATTTGTCTTTACGTCTCTCATCCAGTAACTGCTTTTCGATAAGTGAAGTTTTGGTTTTTGGCGCCAACATACGATGTTGGCGATTCGCCCCCTAGCGACAGGGGGAGATAATTGGTTATGGAATTTCCAATATTAATCGAGATCAAAAAGGGGTGTCTAAAGGTAATATGGTTCCTTGGGGCGGGGGCAGGAAGACCCTCTTTTTCCGAGCATGCTCAGAGTGTTCTTTCTGACAGGGACTTAGAGATTATTATTTTTGCATTTGTTCATCTTATTTTATTTTGTGCTTTTTTATCTGATTTTATTCATTATTTTACTGTAATACTTTTATTCATTATTTCATCTCCACATATTGAATTTATTCAAATTGGGGACTTTCTATATTTTTTATCTATCAATGCTTTTAAAGTTGTGATCCGTGGCTTCATAAAATAGTCATGCAAATTGTTGTGATGTGTGGTTTCGTATTCTTTGTTGTAGTAATAGTAGTAATTTTCCGAGCGTATCTTAGCTCTGTGTGTTAGCTTCTCGTAGCTAATATCTCCATGTCCTCTAGACTGTCTATATATATCTCCTGCTGTAATGCACATATGTAAATGAGATAACACGTCATTGGCTATCTCGTTACACAAATAATTTTTTAAGTTAAAAGATCTTACCGCTTTTTTTTTAAATAAAGAATATATACGAACTTTACCAGTATTAAGAATTCTGGGGTATGGGGTTATCGTCCTTTGTCTGCGAGCCTCTGTTTCAAACCAACCAATCATGAGCCAGCATACTTTGGCGGCAAACCCAAAGTGTGAAACTCATCCTCTTCTGATTCAGCAACGCAAGGGAACAGACCGAATAAAAGGTCGCTCCTACTATTCTTCAACAGACAACCAGAATCGGAGTCGGACGCAAGCAGAAGTCCATCATATCCGAACGGAACAGAAGGCCGTAGCAAGGGCTTCGATAATACCCTATCCCAGGAAACCAGCTAAGGGACAAATATATTATTTGTGCAAACGAAACTAAAGTTTGCAAGTTCTTTATATGTAATACAAGTCTTTTATTCACATTCTGTTGTTCGTTTTACTTCTTTGACTCTTAACCTGTCTGCCACATTCGCGGTTAACTCCATTCAATCCTCGGAGTATTGCCGCTAGTGTTCTCTATTCTTTATACCAGTGGTGGAACTGTAATTGGCAGAGTTAACAGACCAATAAAAAAAATGTAAAAGATACTGGCATCTACTTGCCTAGACTTTTCAAAATGCAGAAGAATCTCGTTTTGGAATGCAAATTTGGACATAAATCATAATGTAGCTACATACCGGTCGTGAAAAAAAAAATCTTGACGCCTCATACTGATGCTATCAAGTTTATTTAATAAAGACCGTTAAAATTACAAAGGGAGAAATAGATAATACTCAATAAAAGATAACAACAAATACTTTTCAACAGAAATGGAAACACAAAAAGAAATGGACACGCTGTGTGTTTTATACAAAAGTTCTTTAAAAAGGAAACAGCATAATTACCAAATGAGTAAAAAATCAAAAAGGTTTAATTGCAATAAAATGAGATGGAGGATAGAAAAAAAAGAAAAGAAAAAGATTTATAAGGAAAAAAAAAGAAGAAAAAATATTTATAAGGATAGAAAAAAAAAAAGAAATTTCTAAGGATAAAAAAAATATATATATTTATAAGGATAAAAAAAATAAAAAATATTTATAAGGATAAAAAAAATAAAAAAATATTTATAAGGATAAAAAAAAAGATAAAAAAGATTTATAAGCATAAAAAAAATATATTTATAGGGATAAAAAAATGACTTTGATTCTCTTACTCATTTCCTTTCTTTTTTTTTTTTTTGATCTTATAGACCGCAGTAAATTTAAAGGTCAGTCGTAAAGGTGAGGATTTATGAAAATCAACTAAATTATTCTAAGGACTGGAGGCCATACTTGCAAATCAGTCGGAAAATTAGAGTGACCCAGAAAAAACAGAACCCACAAAGTTTATAATAAAACTGTTAATTTTAACTAGGGAGGTTTGGGGTTAGGGTTAGGAGTTAGGGTTGGGGTTGAGGTTAGTTTAATGGGAAAATAAATAAATAATTTGGGTTCTGTTTTTTTCTGGGTCACTATGTATACCGAGAAAAAAACAGAACCCACAAATTTGTAATAAAACTATTAGGGGGTAGGGGTTTTTTTGTAATAAAACTGTTAGGGGGGTTAGGGTTAAGGTTAGGGTTAGGGTTGGGTTGGGGTTTAGGGTTAGTTTAATGGGAAAATAAATAAATAATTTGGGTTCTGTTTTTTCTGGGTTACTATTTATACAGGGTGACCTAGAAAAAAACAAAATCCACAAATTTTGTAATAAAACTGTTAATTTTAACTAGGGGGGTTTAGGATTAGGGTTAGGATTGGGGTTTAGGGTTAGTTTAATGGGAAAATAAATAAATAATTTGGATTCTGTTTTTTCTGGGTCACCCTGTAATATATTTTAAGTTTGCAAGTTCAGCCAATTTAGTGACCATTACACACAGTGACTCAAGACACGTCCACTTCTTTGAAGGAAACGGGTTTTAAAGTTGAATATTTGCTTAAAATCAATGTTAAAGATTTAGTTGGTTGGTTGGTTGGTTTTACGGCATGCCAACCCTTGTTGGGTTATTTTATTCCAAAGACGTTTTGTTTTATTCGTTCTTGATCGGTACTCAATTTTTTAAACCAATTTTTTCAAACTCATTTTTCTTATTTGACCCATAGATGGGACCCTAACAGGTACTACCACACCGGATCAGAGTGGTCCTTGGGGTAATGGTGAAGAAGGGGTACTCCACACTCCCCATAGCTCCAGAATTGGAATTTCACTATCAAATAGTTTAACGTCATGCCAAAACCCTCAGCCACCACCGCCTGGCACATATGTGAAGTGCTGCATGTCATGAACTGCTCAGCCACCAGAGTTCTGTCCTTAAGCATCACAGGTCACTACCTACGGCCAACAGGTGGTTCCATGGGGGGTGGGCGTACTCCTCTGCAGAGGTGCAGTCGGTGTATTTCTGGTGCAAATTTGGAAAGAAATCACAGTGACTCAAGACAAGTCCACTTATTTGAAGGAAACACGTTTTAAGGTTAATTGATTTGTTTAACATCAATATTAAAGATTTAGATGTTTTTACATCTTATTATAATGTAGATTGTATGTTTTTCTGTCTGTAACCGAAACTATATTACTATACAAATTCACAATTCCCTTTGTTATCTGCATCCCATTCTCCATGATTTTATTTTTATTTAAACCTCAATTATTAATAAAATTGTTTTACATCATTAAGACTGTTGACCATATCTACATACAAATAACATGCAGTTGTATTTATATATACAACAAAACAGTGGTTTACAGTGTGAATGGGAAGGCTAATTTGCATATTGATCTTTAAAAAATTGATTTTAATAAATATGTGCTTAATATTATTGATTTCTAATTGTTTAGTTTTATCTTATTGAATATGGCAAAATTCTCTTCAATAAATCATGTTATCTGCGTTTTTATTCAGTTTCATTAGCCTTTCTAATTTAATATGATTTTTTATTATATTAAAACTTAAATACTTGCACCCAGAGGGTGCATATATTTGCTAGTACACATAAAATACGGAACACTGAATGAAAAATGCAAGACCAGATTGTTGGAAAATTAACAAGGTTTTATTTAACACAGGGTAGAGAATGCTTCTACCCTAAAAGTGACTTAACTAGCCCATACGTGTTGTAAGCTGCGTCCACTCAGTACGAACACCAATCCAAAAATGTCATGGCAGAACCCCACTTCCGGGTTCCCATCAAACCCCTACTGATCATGGGTAGCAACTCTATTCTTATTAAGTCTGTAAGATTCAAAAGGTAATAAAGTTAATTAATGTTGGTTGACTTAGAGGCCTCCCAACGTGGGTACACATATGAACAAACAATATTACGACAAGGGCGTTAAAGATAACAATGGACTTTAATATATGAGCACGTGGAGAAGATACATATAACAGAAATACGAAGAAGATATAATAAAGAACACATTCATGAATAGAGAAGTATATAAGAGATACCTAAATGTACATATAGAAGTTATGGAGAGTTCATAAAGAAATGTCACTTACTAACATTGTGTTGAGGGCTGAAGCCCCCACACAAGAAGGGTGTAGACATAGATGTCTAACCCATGGTTGTTGGTGGAGTCCCAGAGACAAAAGAGATTTCAAGGTTGGCGCCTCCCTTGCTTAAATAGTCAGTAATGCGGTTGAAATTATTTATTGTAATGAAGCAAATTTAAATTTTTTCCTTCATTTATTATAATATATATATATATATATATATATATATATATACCGTGTCTCTGCAGACTCTTTGCTAACACCTCACATTCTTTCTTTTCTTTATTTTAATTAAAGTTCTTATAAAATATAATTGACTTGTATGTCCATTTACTTTGGCCAACACTATGACTAGAGGATTAGAAATAATTGCCTTTATCTGACTCACAAGACCCAGTTTATATTTCAATCCAATTCTGAAAGTCAAATGATTTTGACACTTTTTCTGATGATAGACATGATAACATTCAGTTTATAAGGTCAGAATGATTAGAACAGATAAGCAAAATGAGCTCATAAAGACATGTAGTTTGTACCATAGCAAATGTATTTCATTTATGAAAGTACTGGGTGCCCTTTAAAAAAAAAAACAGAATATTAATCTTTAGTACATTAAAACTTATTTTAACTTATTTTAACTCTTAACATCCTGTTGAGAATTTTGACAAGTCCAGATTTTATAAGGATTTATCAATAAATGGCTAAAAATGTCCTTTTCATTTAAAAGTTACCTGTTATTTCCCGTAAATCAAAGATTTCTAAATATGTTTAATATTACATTTAAACAATGGCTAACATACTGTTGTGCAACATCGTAGTGAGTTCAAACTCCAGTCATGCTATTACATTCACTTTCAAACTACATATATTTTACCAACCCCTCCGCACGAGCAGGATGCGACACAAGGTCAATTTCTTAAGCGGAGTTCAACAGGTTTGAATTCAGAGTTTTCCTTCTCCTAGACCGGTTACCTAACCAAGGTTAAAGAGCCCAGTCTGCCCTACTATTTACCCATAGCTAGAGGGAAAGTAGAATTCATACCTTTCCCAAGGGTATTAGCGCTAAGTGAAATGCAATTACCATGTCCAGGATTTTAACTCGGGGCGACGAGTCCATTTCCCATGACTTTAACCATTACACCATGCGCTTCCTACACTTTCAAACTACATTTGATTGGGTTGGGTTTGTTTTTTGACAGCATATCAACCCATTTTGTGTCATTTAACTCTTAACATCCTGTTGAGAATTTTTTTAAAGTCCATAGCCCCACTCCTATAAGGATTTATCAATAAATGGCTAAAAACGTCCTTTTCATTAAAAGTTACCTGTTATTTCCCTTAAATCAAAGACTTCTAAATATGTTTAGTATTACATTTAAACAAAGGCTATCATTTGAGGTAGATTAGGAAAATGAATGTGACTTCCGGCCGGGTGGAATGAGGTGGTATAGGACGTTAAGAGTTAAAACTAAAAACAATCATCATTCTTAACCAATATTTTCATTTTTGATGTTATTAATATTCATGAGTATGCAAATGAGCTTGTTGACATAATGACAGAGAAAAAGAAATTGCAATTATTCAGCTCCAGTTTGCTACCTTTATTTCCATTATTCCCAGGTCGACTCTGACCCAAAGTAGTAGTACCTGTTAGAATCCCAACCATTGGCCATGATGCTTAAGAATGGGTACACTGGTGGCTGAGCGGTCCATGGCATGCAACACTCCACTTTGGTCCTTACTAAGTCTAGACGGGCGGTCAGAGAGGCCCCGTCCTATCAATTGGCTGGTCACATCAAGCCCCAGCACCTATATTGTCCCTACCCTATTGCCCTTTATGGCAAGCTCCAACCCTTTTTATCATATATGTGCTAGAAGGCGGTAGCTGAAGGTCTTTCAATTCTGGGCATGACATTAAATTATCTGACGGTGAAGTTCCAGTTCTGGAGGTCTGGAGATTGTGGAGTACACCTTCATCACCATTGCTCCCAGGTCCACTTTGAACCGGAGTGGTAGTACCTGTTAGGGTCCCATCTATGAATTAAATAGAAAAACAATAGTTTAAAAAACATTGAGTACCCATCAGAAATGAATAAAACGTCTTTCGGCATAAAATGATCCAACAGGGTTTGACATGCCATAAAATCAACCAATCAACCAACCAACCCAACTATGGGTCAAATAGATTTGTTTAAAAATTAGGACCATATGACCTTAAGGCACCCCTTTTTGATCTCGATTAAGAAAGGACATGTTTTTCATTTACACCGTCAATATCCGGTTGTTTTAACAAACGATTTTAGATGTTTTTTTTAATTATAAAACTAACCCCTAACCCTAACCCTAACCCCTAACAAACAAGCGGATATTGATGGTGTAAATGAAAAACATGTCCTTTCTTAATCGAGATCAAAAAGGGGTGCCTAAAGGTAATATGGTCCAAAAATTATTTATATTGAATAATACCATATGCAAAAAAAGTTTTAAAGAAACAACACAAAAAATGTAAATATACAATGAATGTGATTCCCTAACCTTCTAGGTATAAAATAGCACTAGATGGGTTGACATGCCATTAAAACCAATCAATCAAAAAACTTGGAAATTAAAACGAAATTTGAATTGTGTGCGCAGTAATGCATGAAGAGAGCACTTAATTTCCCTTAACTTTGTAGACATGATATTTCATTTGACATTTTGCTGTGACAAACAATCGGATATTGGTGGTGTAAATGAAAAACATGTCCTTTCTTAATCGAGATCAAAAAGGGGTGCCTAAAAGTAATATGGTCCAAAAATCCAAACTACCAAGGATAAGAGAAGTAAGTTTGAATCTTGCTGTAATCTTAGTCTTTATTTCTGATCTACATTGCTCACTAAATGTTATGATCTAGGAGTTGTGAAGCAAAAAGGTAACTAAAATTATATAATAATATGCATTGTGCGTGCATATGTGACTGCACAATTAGTTATATCGAATACGTTCTAGGTAGTTATAATTAATAAGTAGTAAGTCAAACCACATATATGTATAAATATGTGTGTGTGTGTTCAGGTGGATAATGTGTGTATATATATGTATAGATAGATAGATACATATGTGCGTATGTATACATACATGTGTGTGTGTGTGTATACATATATATTGTATGTGTAAGTAGGTGTATTTTTGTGGGTGTCAATAGTTCAGTCCACCCATTAAAACTTAAGAAAAGTGATATAACCCCCAGTTTAGAGACGAGAAGGTAAACGAACAACATCCTAGTTAGCTCATTTTTTCTTTACACTTGCATTGTGATAGCTTTCAAAACCAAACGCCAAACCAAAAATTACTTTGTTTTCTTTGTACATGAGCAATGAAGGTTATGTCTTTATTGGCAAATTGTTTTTTATTTCTTAATTTTTCCTATCTTCAAAATCTTAAGATAAACAATTGTTGGTACAATTTTTCAACAATCTTTCATAACATCCTTATTGTCACTAGGAATCACAAGGTCCGGGCTCAATACGTCCCCGCCAACACAGTGTATGAGTTGCACTGCTTGGGTAAACTTTTCGGTAAAGCATCTAGGAGCTGACAGTGGTACTAGGAGCTAGTGTGGCACTCCACCGCAGCAAAAACAAACTCCCTGGTGTAGTGCTTGCCAAAAAGGGTATAGACTCCCTAGCTGTTCGGCTGATACTGACAATAGCCCACTCCACAGATTTACTATTATATTAAACCACAAATGTTGATATTGGATTCATACCTTTCCTAAGGGTTTTAGGGTTATGTGAAATGCAAAGAGCCTCATCTAGGTTTTGAACTCAGGTTGCCAAGCCCATTTACGGGATAACTGTTAAGTTTACATACCTCGGTAGCAATATCTCATCAACTGAAAGCGATTTCAACATACTCTTAGATAAAACATGGACTTTTATTGAAAGGTTTATCGCCTCTATGAAAATTACTAAGATGACAAATATTTGCTTGAATAATGTTCAAACGAAAAAAAACAATATTTGTTTGAATAATGTCAAAAATATTAATTTTTTTTTTTTTTTTTTTTTCAGGATTTTTTGGTTTCATCAACTCTTATTTTGGATGCAAAATGTGGGCATAACATGAATTTCAGAAAGGAACGTGTAAAGTAAGTTGACTCAAGAAGATAAGTACTATAATATATATATAATACATATAAAAATGTATAAAAAAGTATCAAAAAAATTCATGATTCCAGCCACTGCAGACCACATTAGCCTCCGGAAAGATGTAGAAATCCAGGTATTTTGTTTTTTCAAAAGACAATATGAAAAGTAAATGGAAGTGAATCTGACAGTATGAAATAAATATTTTTAGAAAAAACAAACAAATGATGTTATAATTCGCTGACAGAAATCTGTTTCGACCTTTTATTAAAGCGATCTTCATCAAGAGCTAAATGTTTGTGATAGAAAGACGGTGTGAGTAAACCGCTACAAACAAAGTGGTATAAACGAACGTTCGTCTTTGGAGCCGGAATTTTTTTAAATTTTGAAAATGCATATTCTGTTTTAAAAAATAAAATAAATTTTATTTTTAAAAAATCAGAAGCATTATAATCCACAAAGAAAACTCAAAAGAGTTTGTTGTAAATATATATAAAAATGTATAAAAAAAAGTATCAAAAAAGTTCATACCAACCCCACCATATGAGCAGGATGTGACACAAGAGCAATTTCTTAAGCAGAGTTTAACAGGTTTGAATTCAGAGTTTTCCTTCTAGACTGGTTGCCTAACCAAGATTAAGGATCTCAATCTGCCCTACTATTTATCCATAGCTGGAGGGAGAATAGTTGAATTCAATACCTTTACCCAAGGGTAACAGTGCTATGTGAAATCGGCTTGTCACGTAAAACTATAACACAATATGATTGTCCTGATCGTAATTCTCTTATGGCAAACACCCAATCATTTTATCATATATATATTTACCAACTCCTCCGCACGAGCAGGATGCGACACAGTGTCAGTTTCTTAAGCGGAGTACAACAGGTTTGAATTCAGAGTTTTCCTTCTCCTAGACCGGTTGCCTAACCAAGGTTAAAGAGCACAGTCTGCCCTACTATTTACCCATAGCTGGAGGGAGAGTAGGATTCATACCTTTCCCAAGGGTATTAGCGCTAAGTGAAATAATTGCCATGTCCAGGATTTGAACTCGGGTCGACGAGTCCATTTCCCATGACTTTAACCATTACACCACGCGCTTCCTTCATTTTATCATATATGTGCTAGAAGGCAGGGATGAAGCCTTTAGTGTCCTGGCGTGTGATGTTAAACTGCATCTGGTGGTGAAGTTAAAATTCTGGAACAATGGGTATTTGGAGTCCCTCTTCATTGCATTAAACCCACTGTGATCTGGATTATAGTACCTGTTAGGGTATCTGTTAGGGTACCATCAATAGGTAAATAGATAAAAAAATGAATCTAAAACATTTGTTTAAAATCAGAGTTGAAAATTTGAATACACAGCCAGAATGAATGGAACAAAAGTCTTTGGCATAAAATAACCAAAAGGTTGACCTGCCGTAAAAACAACCAACCAACAACCAACCAACCAAGATAATATAGAGGAACATTTTAAATCTTAGCTATTTTTTCAGCCATGGCAAGGGACATGTGTGTAATGGTCAGAGTTATAAGGAATTAAATATTGTCCATTGTTGTTGTTATATTATTATTATTATTATTATTATTATTATTTTGTTGTCCTTTTGAGTTTTCTCATCAGCATTAGCTGATGGTCTTTCACTGGAAGTCTGAGTGACAGCAAGTCTCCTCAGGTCTCCTGGACTCTTCTGAGTATTCTGGCAGATTGCAGCAGTGCAGTGTTCTGGGTGGTATCAAATTCTTCCTCTGATTTCCAGAATTTTCCAACCTTTTCCAATACTTTTGGGACCGTTTCAAGTGTACCAACTACAATTGGTATCACTTTGACTTTCATATTCGATAACTTTTTCAGTTCTCTGCAAGGTCCAGGTATTTGTCCTTTTTCTATTATATTATTATTATTATTATTATTATTATATTATTATTAATTTTTGATTAGTATTTTCTTTCATCTTTCAATTTTAATTTAAGGGGACGTCAAGCTTAAGTTTCACGAGAGCTTATCTTTAATTATTTCCGATCGACGCCATCAACACAGCCATAAAAGTTTGAAATGTGAAATGCAAACAGCCTTGTCGCAAATTTCAACTTGTCTCGTTGTGTCCATTTCCGATGATGGTACACCAACACATTTATAACTTAATTAGAAAGACTATAATATACTATTTGCTTATATACTGTTGGATGGTCTTCCCTTTGATCTGGAAGAGTTATCTTCCCTCTAGGTTCCCGGTTTGACACCAGGGGTCTGTGGTATTTAAGCGCCTGTTTCAAACTCTTCACTCTCTTGCTTTCTCGGGACATGACTACAATGGGTTAGACATTTATGTCTACACCTTCTCGTGTGGGCTTCGGCCCCATTACAGACACTAGTAAGTGACATTAGTCTATGGACTCTCCATAACTAAACATATTCTCTATGTAACTCTTCTTATGTATCTATGTACGTATATTATCTACTATGTATCTTGTTTCATGTATATGTACTTCATGTCGTAAATGTCTTCTCCATGTGCTTTTATTAAAGTCCATTATGTATGTTCAACACTCTGTCAGAGTTGTTTGTTTCAACCAGTTATAATATATGTATAACTTGAACCTTACTGTAGTGAGATAGCCAATGACGTGTTATCTCATTTACAATGTGCATTACAGCAGGAGATATATAGAGACTGTTTAGAGACATGAAGGGATTAGCTACAAGAAGCTAACACACAGAGCTAAGATACACTCGGAGAATTACTACTATTACTACAACAAGGAATACGAAACCAACACATCCAACACTTACATACCATATATATGTATTTATATGAAAGTGTTGTTATGTAATTATTACTGTTGTAGGATGGATACGGTGAACTGAGTTCAAATCCTGGATGAGGTTGTTTGCATTTCACATAGCACTAATACCCTTGGGAAATGCCAAAGAAAAGAAAATATTTACCAAATTTGATGCAAATTCAGGCTTTTGGCAAATTCTGCTGGACGAAGATCCCAGACTTCTTACAACATTGTGACGTCGTTCGGAAGGTATTAACTAAATCAGTTTCTACACCATGAAATGCAAACAGCCTTGTCTGGGAATTGAACTTGTCTCCTCATGTCCATTTCCTATTGGCGTAACCATTACACCACCATGCCTAATTTGGACTCTCTCGTCGAGAACGGTAACCATTACACCACATCCATTAATGACACTGGTCTTTCACTGGAGTCTGAGTGACAGCAAGTCTCCTCGGTCTCCAGGACTCTTCTGAGTATTCTGGCAGATTGCAGCAGTGCAGTATCTGAATGGTTTCAACCCTTCCTCTGATTTCCAAAACATTCAGACCCTTTTCCAATCCTTTTGGGACTGTTCCAAGTGCACCAACTACAATTGGTATCCACCTTTCACTCATATTCCATAAACTTTTTCAGTTCTCTGGCAAGGTCCAGATAAATTTGACTATTTTTTCATTTTCCTTTAGCTTCACCTGTGATCTGCTGGCACTGCAAAATCCACCAGTTGACAAGTTCTTTCTTTTTTTTATCACCACTAGGTCTGGTCTTCTTGCTGGATAAGTGATCCGTTTTTATTTCAAAGTCCCAGAGAATTTTATGCGTTTTCGTTCTCAGAACAGATTCTGGTTTATGCATATACCATTTTTTTGCATGGTCAAAATTAAATGTTTTGCATATATTGCATTATTATTTTTTTTTTGCATATTTGCATCATATTATTTTTTTTGCATATATTGCATTATTATTATTATTATTATTATTATTATTATTATTATTATATCACTTTTTTATTTCTATTATCATTGTAGAGCTTACCTGTTTTACAATAAATGGCACCAACGAACACTTTTGTATTTGTCACTACTTATAACCTTAGCACTTGGACTCTTTGAAAAACCTGCAGTGCCAAATTTTGGATTACCAGTTTCGGTAAGTAATCATTATGTTTTGAATATTTTTATGCATTTCTCAGAATCTAATGCCATTTTTGTCTTTTTTATGTTAATAAGCACTTCTGGCTTCAGAAATAGAAGATTAAAGTTCTGCCATGGCCTTCAGTGAGTCCTGACTTGAATCCTATTGAAAATCCACGTCCAGAATTTAAAGTTCAAATAAATCATAGGTCACCAAAAAGTCTTCAGAAATTAGAATGTTATAACCATTGAAGAATGCAAGAAAATCCCAGAAAATATTTGTTGAAATCTCATCAAAGTTTTTATAAATATGAGAAGCCATTCTATTAATTATTAATATTGTTAAAAATGTTCATTTTCTTTTTCAATTTTTCATACAGTATGATTAGTTTTGTCTTTTCCTATTTTGCATATTTCTCCAGTTAAATTTGTTGTATTTAATCTAATCCTATGAAAATCGAGTTTGATATTCCTTCTCATTGGAAAAGGTATGCATCCAACTACTCTCCCCCCAGCTATGGGTAAATAGTAGGCTCTTTAACCTTAGCTAGGTAATCAGTCTCGGAGATGGAAAACTCTGAATTGAAAATGAAAATAAGTAATTTGAATCATCATCATGTCACGCAAGTAGCACAGATATCCATGACAACCTTCTCTCGCCAAACTTCCTTATCATTCATTGCCCATGGGAGGTCTTCTGCGCTGCAACCAGCATCCTTGCATAGTTGGTCAATTTATGTTCTTGGTGGGCGGCCCACATTAGCATGTCCATGTATTGGCTTCTACAGGAGAACGTCGCTTATGAGCTCGTCCTTGCTTCTCCAGCAGTGTCCTGTATGCCTAGTCCATCTCACTCGAATGGTTTGTGAGATGGGGGGGGCAGATGGCTGCGCTGCCACCAGCATCCTTGCATAGTTGGTCAATGTATGTTCTTGGTGGGCGGCCCACATTAGCATGTCCATGTATTGGCTTCCACAGGAGAATGTTGCTTATGAGCTCGTCCTTGCTTCTCCAGCAGTGTCCTGCATGCCTAGTCCATCTCACACGGATGGTTTGTGAGATGGAGGGCAGGTGGCCATACAATTACTTCCTTGTGGGGTGCTTTTTCCACAGACTTGTTCAAGACTGCATGCAGCCTTCTTGTGCAGCTTCCATCTAGCTTATTCTCAAGGCGCTTTGTTAGGGTACAAGTGGTGCAGCCATACAGCAGTACTGATATAACCACAGCCTAGAAGAATTGTTGCTTTAGCTTGTCAGTGAAATCGGATTTCTATATGACTGATAATTTGTTTATGGCAGACCATGTCTTTCCTATTCGTGTATTAACATCTCTTTCTGTGGATGAGATATTACTACCTAGGTATGTGAATTGTTCTACTGGCTTAAGAGGCTTACCATCGAGTGTTTCTTTTTGAAACTCATGAACTCAGTTTTATCAGAGTTCACATAGAGGCCGATATTCTTTGCTGCCTCCTCCAAGCTATGTAGTAGTGACTCAGCCTGTGACGGTGTATCTGCAAGAAGTGTGAGGTCATCTGCGTAGTCTGCATCTGTGACTGTTTGTTTGTGCATGTATAGATATATATTATGTTGTATATGTATATATATATAAGTCCAGTCTAACCCTTACCCAACCATCTCCTTGATAGCAATCTTCCCTCTTTAAAACAGACATTAAAAAAAGAGGGGGCAGGCTTCCTGTAGAACCTAAATAGGAGGGTACATGTTGGAATGTTTTTGATATAAAGTGTGCTCTAATTCCTCACCAAAATTTATAGACAGGCTAAGGTCACGTGATTGACTCCTGCAGCCAATCACTAAACATACTGCGTGGAAGACACACTAGTTACACCCCATTGATCATAATTACAATCGTGCTCACTGAGGATGGACATAGGATTACCGGACCTTTACCAATACTCAAGAAGGACTTATACGATTACCAGAATAACCAAAGGATTCATTATCGAAGGACTCTATACCAGGAACTGAGAACTCTTTACCAAATTAACCAAAGGATTCATCATCGAGGGACTCTTTATCAAGGATCCAATTCCACTGGATAAGCGCTTCTGCTTTAAGGCCAAAGAATGGCCCTTAAAAACTTAACACTTGTGGACTTTAACTAAGTTAAAACTTAGATGTCGAAGTAATGCCCCACCTCTCTTTTTTTTCTTGGACAACAGTCCAAGATAAAGCAACCTACATGCCATATGGTCACTTATCACCTGAAACCATGGGTAGCAGCGTGCTGGATGTGAGACATGGCGGACGAACCCAAAATGGGCCAATGGTGTATCTCACAAGATGCTGGGTGGATGAGCCCAAAAGCAGACCAATGGCCAAGATCAAACAGTTCAGTCAGGAAACTACTGCTCCTCATCATCTCTAAGTCTGGTGTCTATTGATGAGTTAACATAACAGCCACCAAAAGGTATCGATGACATCAAGCCAACCAAATCTATGACAGCATTAATTTGAATAATTATAAAATACTTTGATTATCTGATGCAGTGGTCCTCAACCTTTTTTCCCGAGGACTCCTTTTCGTACCAAAGGATCCCCCTTCGATTCCTATTTTACTATGGTGCCCCCCATAGCCATTCAATATTTAAAAATCCTATTGTATTTTTATGATTAATTATTTCTTGCTTCCCTGGAATCCCCCCCCAAAAAAAAGTTATATGATCCCAAGTGGAACCATATAACCCATGGTTGAAAACCACTTTTTCATTAAATATTTCAACGGCAATATTTTAAAGATACAATGAAAGAAAATCATTTTCATAATTGAATAAATTCAATTTACCAGGTAAATATTACAAAATATTTGTCTTTCTTTCTTTTTTTTTAAGGTATGATTTTTTTTTAAATTGATGATTTTAAATTAATCAAATTAAATTGATGTTTTTAAATTCTTTTTTATCCTTTTTTAATAATTTTGATTATTTTTTTATTAAATTGATGTTTTTAAATTCAATTTACCATGTAAATATTACAAAATATTTGTCTTTCTTTCTTTCTTTTTTTTTTAGGTGACGATGGTTATTGAATTTCTATGTCTTCTCTTCTTCATTTTTCGAATTATTTACACAGCATATATCGAAAAGATGGAAAATCTTTGGATGGATAGAAAATATGTAATTGTTATAATAATAATTGTGGTAAGTTAAAAAATTTAAAAATCTAGAGACATGACAATTTTTATAGTTACCATTATATAGTTATTGACAGCAGTTAACCTTTTACTGACTTCTCATTGGCTAAGCACAAAGTGTGTGAAATGAACTGAGTTAGAGTTAGAATTTGGCAGTTAGTCGAAGGGGCCAGACGTAATGGTCGTCTGTACCCCAGCAAGCCATCTTCTCACAGCATGGTTGAACCCTTTCTATGTCTTCTCTTCTTCATTTTTCGAATTATTTACACAGCATATATCGAAAAGATGGAAAATCTTTGGATGGATAGAAAATATGTAATTGTTATAATAATAATTGTGGTAAGTTAAAAAATTTATAATATATAGGGAAATTTTATAAATCCTTAATGATTTTGAAGATTTATGATGGTTGGTATTCCTTGTGCACCAATTCTTTCCTATCAACTGTACCAAAAAGTGTGGAATGGTCCAACACAAGCTTTCACCACTATAAACAAAACACTATGCTGGTTGTTCATTGGATGAACACTCATGCGCTGAAAATTGACGAGGGAGTCCATATATATATATATATATATATATATATATATATATATATATATAATAATATATAAGTAAGTAAAGTCGACGGGATGGCCTAAAGTCGGTATCAGCCAGTCAGCGAGGGAGTCTATCCCCTTCTCAATAGCGCTAGACCAAGAAGATTGTTTTAGCATCTGAGGTGGAGCGCCACACCTACCATCAGCTCCTTACTTTACCGCACAGAACCCTGTGTTACTCATACGCTGAGTTGGCGGGGACCGGTATCGAACTAGGAACCTTATGGTTTCTAGCCGAACGCTCTACCGACTGAGCTATATATATATATATATATATATATATATATATATATATATATATATATATATATATATATATATATATATATATATATATATATATATATATATATATATATATATATATATATATATATATATATATATATATATATATTATATATATATATATATATATATATATATATATATATATATATATATATATATATATATATATATATAATATATATATATATATAAATATATATATATATATGTAAAAATGGAATTGGAATTGTATCCGACGATATGAGGAAGAATGAATAAAGAAAAGAAAGTACAGAATGGATAATAAAAGATGAATTTAATCAATATCACTTACACATGTGTTTCGGTCAGTTTATCTTTGTGTATACGATTCAAACTATTATTATTATTAAATAAACAAATGAAATGAAATAATAATAATAGAAAAATGTAAAAATATTCCATACACAGAGAAAATTCGACCTTCATCATTATTTATTTAATAATAATAATAATAGTTTGAATCGTGTACACATAGATAAACTGACCGAAACACATGTGTAAGTGATATTGATTAAATTCATCTTTTATTATCCATTCTGTACTTTCTTTTCTTTATTCATTCTTCCTCATATTATATATATATATATATATATATATATATATATATATATATATAGTGGGTTCCATATATGCTTCTTATATAAATTTGATGAAAATAGGATGACCTACATATTTAACTGAAGTTAATATCCAAAAGAAAGTGCAGAAAAATATAATGTACTTAAAATTAAAGGTCGTTGGAAATTAGAAAAAAATACACACACATTTTATTAAATTCAGTGAATCTAATCAATTGTATCTAAAATATTTTCATTCTTCTTTATCCACTTTTTATATCTCTCTTTACAACACCAAACCAGCATTTTGTGATTTTATATTAAAAAGTGCATGGGACACAACTCACTGGTAACATTAATGATAGATAATTATCTTAAATAAACAGCGGAGTGTGTAAAAACGTTATATATATAAAATGATAAAAATATCCAATAGACAGGAAAGTTGGGGATGATTCTATTTGGAATCATCTATATCCTCTGCATATCTACAATGCGTACCAATACATATATATATATATATGAACAATAAAAAATTTTTTTACTATACATAACTATCAACAACTAATATTATATACATTTATTCTACTTTATTTACTGGACTTATACGACATAAATACTACATAATAAAAACAAGTGACAACTTTATATTCTTGACTTATACCACATATATATATATATATATATATATATATATATATATATATATATATATATATATATTATATAATCCAAAAGTCCAGAGAAGAAATCTTCCTTACGACATAAGAGTTTTATTTTTTTAAAAACTGTCACAGTTTGAGAGCTCAATGTGTGTTCTTAAAGTTAGAGTCACAGAGCAAATATATAAGATACATTTATTGTTGACCGAAATTTTTGTAGTGGAAGTGCTCATATTTGAAACCTACAACATAATTTTTTTTTCTTACAACATCAAGGATTTCGTTTGGAATTCATATCACAGGACTATAAAATTTTAAAAATTTTAAAAATAAAAAAATAAAAATCTGTTTTCAAATGCCTTTAAAGTAATAAAGAATTCATCATTCGCATCTGATGAGTCAGGAGAGTAGACACTTTTTCTAAGCTCCCTGAAATAGACTATAATGCAAATCTCTAAGTCTTTTGTTATTTCTTTACTTTTATATATATATATATATAATATATATATATATATATATATATATATATATATATATATAATGCGTGTGTTGTGGAGTCCCCATATGCTTCTTTGTTGCTATATCTGATGAGTCTGAGTGTATAAATTATATCTAGAATTACGTTAGAAAACTTTTTAAGGATTGACAATTAGTGATGCTACATTAAAAATGAAAATCCAAAACACATTGTTTGTTGCCTACTTTACTAATGACTGTAATCGCTTCACTTTCCAAAATTTCTTTCAGAATATTAATCATTCTCAGTCTCTTCTACTTTTGTATACCTCTTTCCTTTCTTACTTCTATTCTTCTTCTGGCGTCTTTTCTGACATCTCTTCTAGCGTCTGGACTTTGTCTTGGTGGTCGATCGCACTTAACTCATTTCTTCTTCTAGATCAGTCCTGTTACCAAGACATTCATTAATCACAAAACCGTGTTATTTTCTTAAGCTTATATTTACTTAACTAAACATTTCATGTAACTAAACATCTGACTAACATAGCGCGCGTATGCAGTGAAGTCCAGTTAAGGCAGTACATCTCTGCTCAACGTCCAAACTGAAACTGAGGACCCAACCAGGTCCCACGTGACTTCACATATTTCGCGGGCTTTCTGTACTATTCCATGGAAAGTCCCGCCCGTGATATGAAAAGGCCATCCCTTTAGAAATACAGGGGATTGACAATAATCTTATGCAACCGCATAGATTATGTAACACTACATATTACTTCAAATACACACATTCATACAGATCCCTATTATAAATAAGACATTTAACTGACTTACCTCACTGTCTATTACCATAATTATCTAAGATAGTCAGAAAAATATTAGGTCTCCAAAGTGCTGGAGACACAGGGAAACTGTTTGTGCAGGTATGGGCAACATTGTTATCTGTGTTGTGCAAGCATCTGCTTCTGTTTTGCTGACACGTTTGGTCTTGGCTAGGCAGTCATTTCTGATGGAGCTCCTAATGAATGCTACTGCCAAGTGTGAAATTCACACAATAATTCATTTTTTTTATTGCAAAAGGTATTACACCAATTGAAATTCATTGTCAATTAACGGAAGTGTACGGCAAGTTATGCATGGATATCTAAAATATCCACAAGTGGTGTAGGAAGTTTGCAACAACAATGAGGTTCAATGCTTCCTCAATGATATGGTGACAAGTTGATACTACATGGGCATACAAAAACCGCCAGGGTGCCCACAAAAATGCATCGACCAAAATGGCAATTATGTAGAAAAATAGATACATGTTTAAACTTTAAAATGATGTAAAAATCATTTAAAATGAACAATAAACATCTGTGATTTCTAAATATTTATTTCAAATTATTTGGTTTTTTGTTGCCAAGGATACAGTTAATCATCCCAATCCACCCCATCAAAAATATAACAACCCCACCCCTCACTTCCACTCTTTCTGAGAGATTCCCAAACGAAAAAAAAGTTTCCAAATTTATTAGACCAAAGAAAAATATCATTTATAAAAGACTAAGAATTTAAATAAAACAATAAACATTAAAACATCTCAGTCGGTAAAGCATCCACTTAGGAATCACAAGGTTCCTGGTTCAATACCAGTCCTCACCAACTCAGCACATGAGTAGAACAGATTTGGTAATCTGATCTGTCCGGTAAAGTGGGGAGCTGACGGTAGGTGTGGCACTCTACTTTGGCAAAAACAATCTCTCTGGTCTAGCACTAACAAAAAGGGATAGACTCCCTCAGTGTCCGGCTGATACCGACAATAGGCCACTCTGCCAACTTACTTTTTTTTTGCAGGACATAATTCATTATATTTTGTTTTATTATGTTTTTATACAATACAATGATATTTTTCTTATTTAAAAACATAACAAAAAAATTAGGTTGTTTTGAGGGAGCTGGGACTGTGATACTATGATTGAGGACGAACATGGTCAGAATAGATAAATAAATAAATGAATAAAAAAAGAGAATAGGTTAAAGCCAGGCATAAGTAAAAGGGGTGGGTGGTTGTCCTTTCTACAAACACAAAAGATTAGGCCGTAAGGTTTGAGAGGGTTATACGATTACCGTGAAATGGGACCACTTGATGATGATATCTTAAGCATCTAGGTACTAAAAGCAAAAAGGATTTTTTATGAGAAAATCTCTTTTGAAAAAATTAATGGTCGACATATTGAAGACACTACATCTGGAAAAAGATTTAATTACTTTAATTTTAAGGGCTAATGACAAATAGAAGGCGGCGATTCAATTTAAGTACTGGCCATCTGTGTGGTCCGGAGAAGATGGGTGGGGAAAGAGAGTTTTACATACATATAGCTAAACTCCAGCACTGAGCAGTTAGAACCCGGGCCCTAGAGGTGTTAACGTCGGTAGCAGTAGTTAGCCCGGAATCCACAACGAGAGAGGTAGCGAGTAACAGCCAGTTGGATAGACAGCAAAGTCTCACACACCCCTTCTTCCATCCGTGTCTTGTTTACAAACACTTGTAGTTGTTGTTTGTTTTGTTTTTTAATCCTTGTGACTACTGTTTCTGACTCATGCCCTCAAATTGGCCAGCACAGAATATCACAACGCTTGGGGTCTAGACATTGTGCATTGAAGGTGCAGAGCGCAGAACAGGTAGTCTCACAGGACAGATTAATGGCATTTCAGTTTATTTCAATGGGGAAAATTAATTTGATATCCAAGAAAATTGAGTTGCGAGCAGAAATGAATTAAACTTGTAAATCAAGGTAGCACTGTATGATAAAGAAGTAACTCCAAATTGCTTTATTTTAAAAACCACCGATTGAGAAATAAATGTCAATAAATTTTCAAGGTAACTAAATCTGGAATCTGAAAAGCGTATCTTATATTGATCGTTAGGGTCTATAAACATTTTGTGGTCCTGGATTCCTGTCCTTATTTACGCTATATTTTTCCTTGACGGTAATAGGCATAAAACAGGCTCAGCCTAGATATGTTGAATCTTTAACATCATTCAACTTGTTCTATTGTGATACCTGATTAATTTTAACCTTTTTTAAAATTCTATTTCAGTTGACCATATTAGATATGTTCAGTTATATTGTATGGATAATTATTCAACCAGGAGCAAATGCCATTCGATGGTCAAGACCATTAAGATCATTTCTTTGTGTCAATTTTCCAGAAGGTCGACAAGTAAGTTCAATGGACCATATTACCTTTAGGCACCCCTTTTTGATCTCGATTAAGAAAGGACATGTTTTTCATTTACACCATCAATATCCGGTTGTTTGTTAGGGGTTAGGGTTAGGGGTTAGGGGTTAGTTTTATAATTTTGTTTTTTAATTCTAAAGATAGTCTGTTAAAACAATTGGATATTGACGGTGTAAATGAAAAACATGTCCTTTCTTAATTGAGATCAAAACGGGGTGCCTAAAGGTCATATGATCCCATTATCTTTTTTAATTTCATTTTTTCTACTACTACTACTACTCTGAACAGTAATTGATTTCTATATTTTTAACTACACACACTTACATATTTACCCCCCCCCCACTCCGCACAAGTAGGATGTGACACAAGGTCAATTTCTTAAACGGATTTTAACAGGTTTGAATTCAGTTTACCTTCTCCTAGACTGGTTGCCTATCCAATATTAAAGAGCTCAGTCTGTCCTACTATTTACCAATAGCTGGATACAGAATAGTTAGATTCATACCTTTCCAAGAGTATTAGCACTATGTGGAGGATTTGAACTCATTTCGCTGTTTCCATTTCCTATGACAGTAATCATTACACTAAAAGTCTCCACATATACACATACATACACATACACACTATTTACACATATATACGTGTGTGTGTGTGTGTGTGTGTGTGTGTGTGTGTGTGGAGCAATTGGGACAGGTAGGCTGTTATACATTTCAACTGTATACCTATATTGTTTTATTCTATTGGTAGGTGATCAGCTTCTTAAAAACAAAAGAACTTAACTCTTTGTCTACCAAATTCGTCCCACAGTTGTACTGAATTTTCTTGGTATCATTCCATTCAGCTGGTTCTCTATAACAAAAGGATCGGACCATGTGACCCTTAGGTACCCCTTTTGCGATCTCGATTCATAAGCACATGTTTTTCATTTACACTGTCAAAATGTTTAAAAACTAACGAGAAATCTGGGAAAAAAACAGCTAGTGTAATGGTTAGAATCCCCGCCTGGCAGTTAGGGTTCGAATCACACACAGAGCAGTTTACTGTCTATAACTCTGCTGATGAGGCATAATATGCCGAAATGTACATACAGAGATTGACTTTTTCTCGATTTGTTTACGCCTTACATTTGAACAGATATGCTCGCCTAATTCATTAATTATCAACTAATTAATTTTCAAATTAGGTATGACTTTAATTAAGCACATAATTGTTTGTTTACTTTCATATAAGTATAAGTGGCTGTAGGTATTTACCAAACCCGTTTGCCACAGGTAGGATGTGACACAATGTCATAATCACAGCGACAATCAAGTTTGTTATTTGGATAGAAATGAATCTGGGTGACTATCTTGCAAGCCATTACACCAAGATGGGACGACCACTGGGGTATCATTAATAATAGTTACTCCAGACTTTATTTTTTTACTAAGGATTATTATTAGTTATATTAAATTATACTAAATTATTAGTTATATTAAATTATACTAAATTATTAGTTATATTAAATCATATTTGATTATTATTAGTTATATTATTATTATTATTATTATTATTAGTTTATTATAATAATTATTATAATTAGTTTATTATTATTATTATTATTATTAGTTATATTATTATTATTATTATTATTATTATTATTAGTTATATTAAAAGTATTTATTATTAGTTATATTAAAAGTATTTACGGAATTCGAAGGGGCTTTTATTTCCCCGTAGCCGTTGGCAAATTGTCGGACAAAGAAGAACAAACACAAAAGTAGAATGAAGACACTTGTATTACAAAATTTACAAGGTTTACAAAAGTACAAGGATTTACAAAAGGGTTTAACAACAAAAAGGGTTTGCAAATTAGATGGAATTCGCGACCAGACTTATCTGTTCTAAGAGTTCTTGGTGTCGTGGTGATAGAGGTGTTCTGTCGTTGATAGGAATGGCTCTAAGAAGCTTCTCGGGTCGTTTCTCGTTCTTCGGTCAGTATGCTATTATAACAGCCAGTTACAATATGCTGAATAATGCCTTAGAAAGTTTGTTGAAGTTTCAGTTCTCAGTATGTCATTAAAACAGCCAGTTACAGTATGCTGAAGTAATGCCTTAGAAAGTTTATTGAAGGTTTGTTGAAGGCTTTAGGGAACGGTGATACCGCGACTACCCTTAGTGCGTGGTCTGGGATAAGTAGCCCTGTTTTGGGGCTAAGTGAGAGAACGTTTCTTTGACGTCTCTCTCTAGTAACAGTTCCCTGATAAGTCCGTCCGTTCCGGACGAGGGCCCACTGACAAGTGCTGGGGTTTTGATTCTGGCGCCAATATCCTATTGGCGATTTGTCCCCCTAGTGGCAGGGGAAGATAATTCACATGGAATTTCTGACAATATTTCATTTTCTTGTTAATCACAGTATTCATTTTTTTTTTTTTTTTTCAGGTGCGTCAAGCTTTCCGAAATATCCGAAGATCTTTACCTGAAGTTTTCAACATTTTTATCCTGTTTACATTAACTCTTTGTCTCTTTTCACTTTTGGCTTTAAAACTTTATTCTTCCAAGTAAGATACATTTTTTTTTTCTTCTGATTTTCTATGCCAATTTGTCATTTAACTTTATTATTAATACTGGCAATAATATGTAACTAAAATTATATAATAATAATATGTGCCCTCTGGGCACAAGTATTTAAGGTTTAATGTAATGAAATATATTAAATTATAAAGACTAATGGAATTAAATAAGAATGCATATAAAAAGATTCCACTCATCTTAATTATATTTTAATTGATTTCTATATAAAATCATTCATAGGATTGATTTTGATACGTTAAACCCTGGTTTGTTAAAACCAGTATGCAAATTAACCAAACCATATATTATGTAAACCTTTATTTCTTAGTGATATATAAGACACATGTTAGACACACCAATAAACATGGGCTGTTTTGAGGCAAATCTAACTCAGATTTTCTTAGGGCCATCATTGATAAAGAAGATTTATTCTATATGTTAATGATTTTGACTATAAATTAAATACTCATTGTCCATAGGAAAATGTCACCTATGATGTTGTCCTTGCTTCTCCAGCAGTGTCCAGCATGTCTTGTTCGTCTCACCGGAATGGTTTTTGTAATAGGAGGCAGGGGACTGAACAGGTGTTTTCTTGTGAGATTTTGCTTCCAAGATTTGTTCAAGATAGTGTGCAACGGCTAATTAGGGTTCAGGTGACATTTAAAAGATTATTGCTACATGGATAAAAAGAATATGCTACTGGTATAGATTTTAAAATAAATTCAAACAAAAAAAAAAAGGAATTGTCTGGTAAAAATTAAAATCTTTAAAAAATGTTATCTACAACAAAAACAAAAGAGACTTAAATTCAGTTACCTTTTTGCCTGTGAATTGCAATAAAAAGTCTATGGCAAAATTTGTATGATTTTCTAATTGTGTGTGTTATCTGTCATCTCAGGTACAACTTCCCCATGCCAATATGAATAGTACACATTACCCAATATTTTTCAAAAAATCACACCGCGTTATTTAGAACTAAAATTATTCTATAATTCTTTTATTCTTATTTATTTCACTGGCATAATTCCTATAAAAAATGACAGGATTACCTTGTATGTATGTATGTATGTATGTATGTCCGGATGAAACTATATCGAGGCTTGTATTTTTGTTGTTATCTCTACTTATATAAAGGATAGTTTGTGCGTATGTATGTATGTATGTCCGGATGAAACTATATTTTTTTGTTATTTAAAAAGCTACATTTGATCTTATTTTTTCAAATAAATTCATTTTAATAAAAAAGAACTTTATAATAAGAAAGAAAAAAAATGCCAAAAATCAGGGAATTAACCGAATTTAATGAAATTTTCAGTGTTTATATATTAATGAATAAACGATATAATGCACCAGTTATTTTATCTAAAAACTTTTACATTTTTTCAGGTCAGTTAACTTTGGGTCATGTATCATTGAGGTGTAATACAGATTCTCAAAGATACATGGTTAAATTCGGTTAATTTCCTGATCTTTGGTATTTTTTTTCTTTCCGCAAGGTGACATACAATGGTGGAATTTAGGTCTGTTAAGTTTGATTTAACCAAATTTATCTTCTGCTTGACTTTTTAGAAATCTTCATTTTCCCGATGGTACCCCATATTTTCAATATTACATTGATGCTGCATGGCAATTATATGTATTGGTAACCACTGCAAATAATCCTGATGTTATGTAAGTATTTTAATATCGACTGATATATTTAACTGTTATAGGTGATACACCCTATAAGACTAATGGAATGCGCCGACAGGTTACTATAAGTAACAGGATAATTGTGGCTTAGCAGTAAGCCAATGCGAGTATGCCAATAACTCTGTTCGTCGGACGTAATTTCCACATCTCTCTATTGTATTTGTCTACTTTATGTTAATACATTTTCTACATTTGTTACCCGTCGTTTTGTTCTTATATGACCCCTTAAAACCTCACAACATTAACCATGTCAATTATTATTAATTTTTGACTACTATTTCTTTCCTCTTAATTTTAGTTACCTTTTTTGTTTTGCTTCTCAACTCCTAGATCAGAATTTTAAAAACTTTTAGCCACAAATTAAAGGACTTTGTTTTTGTTTTTTTTATTATTCCACATTTTTTAATCAAAGATTTTGAAATTTATTTACTTAATTACTGATATTAAAAATATCAGAAATGATCTTATCCAATTTATAATAAGTAAATGAATCTATTTTCTTTATAGGATGATTTCTTTCATTATGAATTTTGAATTTATTGGGTTTTTTTAAATAGCAATTCTTATGAAAATAAAAAAAGAGAAGCAACATTTAATATTTCAATCATTTATCATAACATTTAGTGAGCAATGTGGATCAGAAATAAAGACTAAGATTACAGCAAGATTCAAACTTACTTCTCTTATCCTTGGTAGTTTGGATTTTTGGACCATATTACTTTTAGGCACCCCTTTTTGAGCTCGATTAAGAAAGGACATGTTTTTCATTTACACCATCAATATCCGGTTGTTTGTTAGGGGTTAGGGTTAGGGGTTAGGGTTTAGGGTTAGTTTTATAATTTTTTAAAAATAATCTAAAAATTGTCTGTTAAAACAACCGGATATTGACGGTGTAAATGAAAAACATGTCCTTTCTAAATCGAGCTCAAAAAGGGGTGCCTAAAGGTCATATGGTCCGGATTTCTTTTCCTTTTTTATTCATGTGTACTATAAAGTGTCATGGGTATAAGATATAACAATAACGAAATAGTAGTACTAATTTACACTAAGATACTTTCCAGCATTCAGTGTGAATATGAGTTCCCAATCTCTAAAAAGTCTGATTCTTATATAATATTAGAGGAGATAAATTGTATAGTTTAGTGCTCCCTGTAGAAGCCCCCCCCCCCCATTACTTAATGGAATGGTCCGTTTCTACTCTACAATGGGGAGATTCTTATTTTATGTTTTGCTTGAGCAATTTATTTAATCTACTTCAGGCTTGCTCGGCCTGCTGAGGTTAAACCTGAGTTGTATACATACTTATATTCTAACTTGAAAGTTTTTTCAAACATTTTAGTCTTGGTAATTTTCACCTTTAGTTGTTAAAATTCCCAGCAAATAAGGCAATTAGAGTAACCTCCCTTGACTTTCATTTTGAACTAAGCCAGTAGCTATTTTGAAAGTCTCCGTGCGAAATAAACAAATCTTAGAAACTTTTTCGAAAACAATACAACTGCATGCTTTAACACAAAAATATCATAAGATGTCTTCTTAATAACAATTAAGTTCATTTCAGATAATTTTATGCTAGGAATTGAGCCAACTGACTTTCACTTTGAAACAAGACAGTAGCCATTTTGAATGTGTACGTGCGAAATATACAAATCTTAGAATCAGTTCGAAAACAATACAACTGCATGTTTTAACACAAAAATATCATAAAATGTGTTCTTAACAACAATTAAGTTCATTTCAGATAATGCGCATGTATGCTAGGAATTTTAACAACTAAAGGTGAAAATTACCTTGGTCTTATAATGAACAAATGACTTTGATAAAAAAATATTTTATTCTATATTCATTCATCCTCCTGTCCATCAATAAACGAAATTTTTATACTAGTAATTGGAGGTAGAATTAAAGTTAAATTTAAGTTTTAACTCATAGGCATATGAATTTTAATTTTTTTTTTTATTTTTATAAAATGTAAGAAAATTATCATAAACTGTAGTTAAGTCCATGGGTAAAAAGAGAAACAACATTGGCATCATCTTGGCTACAGGAACGTCCAAGTCAACTCCAAGTCAGTCAGTCAAAATTGCTAGAATGAAGTCTAGAATGAAGTCAAAACTTGAAGTCAAAATTGCTAGAATGAAGTCAAAATTGCTAGAATGAAGTCAAAATTGCTAGAATGGAGTCAAAATTGCGAGAATGAAGTCAAAATTGCCTAGTTTGCCAACTATTTTACTCATAATAGAAGTAATATAAAAACAGGATAGAAGATTCAAAGAATACACCTGTGTATGTTCAAGAGGCAAATAGTCTTTGGGTAGTAAAATCTTGAGGCTACCAATGACAGAATGAAGTCTTTACTTTACAAGCTCACTGTTGAAAATACTTTGTTGCAGATATTTTTTTTTTTATTGGTAAAATATTATTTTATCAAAATCTCTCATCAAAATGGATTCTTTATGGTGAATAATTCTTTTTGGTTGTTTTTCAGGATGCCTGCATATGATTATAGTAATTGGTGGGCTCTCTTTTTTGTTATTGTCATCATTGTCTTACTCTATACTTTTATGAGTATTGTACTTGCTGCCATATACAATTCTTATCGAGATAATTTGAAGGTAAGTTCACTTCTAATTTTGTAATCACAATCCATTGTTCATGCAAAAATACAATTTTTTTTAAATCATAATTTTGTATATATTTGTATTTTATGGTGTTAAGGTTGGTGATTTTATGTGGGTTTCGGCTTTTGGTTATTCATTGGTTTATTTTTCTTTTAAACCCCATTATATATGTGGTTCTTCCTTCTGCTGGTCATTGAGCTGAAATTGAATTAAAGGAAGGAAAAAGAAGAGACAAAGACAAAAGATACTTTTAGGTTTTAGACTTTATTTCTTGGTTCATAGCTATTTCTTGGAGAGGAAATTTTCTCCTGAGCCAGTCAATAATGTGTGTTTCCAGTAAAGTCTGCATTCGGAATGGTTGAGGATTTTTTTTTAAATCAGGAAGGTTTTTTTTATTTTCTGTACATGCCTAGAATATGCTTCCTGTCTGAGGACTCCCGGGAAAATGTTATCTTTTATCTTTTATTCAATTTTATCTTAATCTCCACAATTCGAAAAAGTTTTTAGTTCATTAAAGAAAGCCTTTGATATTAAAACAGTTATATTTTTACATAGAAAATATGATGAACACTAAATTAAAAGAAGGACTCTAAAGTTGATTATTAACAATGGGTTTATTCAATGTTGGAGAGAGTAATCATTTTTATTGGAAAAATCATTTTCAATTGATTTTTATAGTAAAAACCATTTCCGATGAATATTTTTATCAGAAAAATCATTTCCAATGCCATTTCCAGTGCATTGTGTAGTGCATTTTATAGAAAAAATCATTTACAATGCATTTTTATTGTAAAACTCATTTGTAGTGCATTTTTATAGGAAAAATCATTTACAATGCATTTTTATTGTAAAACTCATTTCCAGTGCATTTTTATAGGAAAAAAATAATTTCCAATGCATTTTTATTGTAAAACTCATTTTCAGTGCATTTTTATAGGAAAAATCATTTCCAATGCATTTTTATAATAAAATGTCACTTAAAACTCATATTTGTAAGGAACAAATGAAGTGTAATATAAATCCATGTGTCATGGCCGATCCTGCTTCTCACTTCCAGTGCACTGTAATGGGAGGTAACTCTCCCCTTATTCATCAAGGGAAACAACTCTAGCTATTTTTGTTAGAATGTTTCTAACAAAAACCTAGTCAGTGATATATCTAATCAACTTATTTAGCTATTTGTATTTTAAGATTTTTATAAAGAAATTAAAATTAAAATGCATATGAGAGGAATGTTAAAAAGTTAAGAAAGTTTTCTTTATTGAAATTGAAATCAATAATAAAAATTTGAATTGCATAAAAATGATATCTTATAAAGTTGTTTTAGAATACTTGTAAAATACGACATAAAATATATAATGAAACTAGCTTAAGGAAAATAAACTGTTTATACATATTTACCATATGTATGCATATATATATATATATATATATATGTGTGTGTGTGTGTGTATGTATGAAAGGTAAAATGGATATGAATCCGACAATATGTGTAGAAAGTTTGTAGAAAAAACAAGATGTTAAAAATTTTGCTGACAGAAATGTTTCAACCAATATGAAGAGGTCTTTATCAAAGCAACATTGTAAACGGAAAGACGAAATAAATATATCATTAATCACGAGGCACAGAACGCTCTCGATCAGTACCGGAATTTTTTAAAAATATGATATTTATATACACTTTTACTGCAAACTCTTTTGAGCTTTTCTAATAATAAAAATGCTTATATTTTTAAAAATAAAATTTATTTTATTTTTAACATAAAATACGCATTTTTAAAAATTTTGAAAAAATTTTTTGAAACAAAACAGATTTCTGTCAGCAAAATTTTTAACACCTTGTTGTTTTTTCTACAAACTTTCTACACATATATATGTATATATATATATGCACATGCACACACCAACCCCTTTGCACAAGTAGGATATAATATTAATTTATATTAGATTTATTTATATTAAAACTTCATCAGGCAATTGGGACGATACAATAATATTGTATTGTTCTGATGAAGATTTAATATAAACCGAAGCATTTAAACGTCAACTTCACAATCAAGAATTCATCTTTTATTTTTTGAATACTTTGTTTTTTTTTTATATATTTATATATCTGTCAAGATACAAACACTTACACATTCTATATTTGATGTCATACCGAATCAGACTTCAAATTTTCCACTATTACTTATTCTGAGATAAAAAAATTTTATCACCTTCCACATACCAACAAAAGCCCTGTAGATGATCTAATTAATAGATCGAAACACTGCAGCATCAGCATTTTGTTTTTTCAATTTTTATTATACTACATACCGTCGGATTCACTACCTTTTATTCACATATATCTATCTATCTATCACTATATATATATATATATATATATATGGACTCTCTTGTCGATTTTCAACACATGAGTGTTCATTCGGTGAACAACCTACACAGTGTTTTGTTTATAGAGGTGAAGGCTTGTGTTGGACAATTCCGCACTTTTTGGCACAGTTGATAGGAAAGAACTGGTGCACAAAGAATGCCACCAACCCAATCAACGACTGACCTCAGGATTTTCGAATTCAGATTCACCTACCCAAGGTTAAAGAGCCCAGTCTGCCCTACTATTTTATCCATAGCTATATATATATCCACAGACTATATATATATATATATATATATATATATATGTATATATATATATATATATATATATATATATATATATACATACATGTTTCGACTTATCAAGTCTCTTCAATGTGGCTTGACATTTTATATATGTTATCATTTGATATGATATTTTTTTAAATTATGTCTACTCATAATAAAGTTATTTTCTATTTTTTCCAAAATTTAGAATGAAGTAAAAGATGTTATCTACACCAAAAGAAGAAAATTAACAGAAGCTTTTGAAATTCTTCAAGAAAAGAAACAAGATTCTTATGTGATAACAAAAAGTTGTTGGATGGAATTAATGAAATATTTGGTTCCAAACAGAAGTGTCAAACAACATGAATTATTACTTCATGTTTTAGATCAAGATCATATTCATTCAGTTAGTAAGTAGGAAAAATGATCTTCTTCTTATTCATGTCTGTGTTTGTTGATGTGTGTTTGTTGATGTGTGTGTGTGTTTATTGATGTGTGTATGTGTGTGTGTGTGTGTGTGTGTGTCTGTCTGTCTGTCTGTTTGTTGATGTGTGTGTCTGTTTATTGATGTGGTGTGTGTGTGTGTGTGTTGTGTGTGATGTGTGTGTGTGTGTGTGTGTGTGTGTGTGTGTGTGTCTCTGTGTGTCTGTCTGTCTGTTTGTTGATGTGTGTGTCTGTTTATTGATGGGGATATGTGTGTGTGTGTGTGTGTGTGTGTCTGTTTATTGATGTGGATGTGTGTGTGTGTGTCTGTGTGTGTCTGTCTGTTTATTGATGTGGATGTGTGTGTCTGTGTGTGTCTGTCTGTTTATTGATGTGTGTGTCTGTTTTGATGTGATGTGTGTGTGTGTGTGTGTGTCTGTCTGACTGTCTGTCTGTTGTTGATGTGGTGTCTGTTTATTGATGTGGATATGTGTGTCTGTCTGTCTGTGTCTGTCTGTTTGTTGATGTGTGTGTCTGTGTGGATATGTGTGTGTCTGTCTGTCTGTTTATTGATGTGGATGTGTGTGTCTGTTTATTGATGTGTGTGTATGTGTCTGTCTATTTGTTGATGTGTGTGTCTGTTTATTGATGTGGATATGTGTGTGTGTCTGTCTGTCTGTTTATTGATGTGGATGTGTGTGTCTGTTTATTGATGTGTGTGTATGTGTGTCTGTCTATTTTTTTGATGTGTGTCTGTTTATTGATGTGTATGTGTGTGAGTGTGTATCTGTCTGTCTGTCAGTCTGTTTATTAATGTGTGTGTGTCTGTTTATTGATGTGTGTGTGTGTGTGTGTGCATGTCTGTCTGTCTGTCTGTTTATTAATGTGTGTGTGTTTATTGATGTGTGTGTGTGTGTGTGTGTGTGTGTGTGTGTGTGTCTGTCTGTCTGTTTGTTTGTTGATGTGTGTGTCTGTTTATGGCTGCATGTGTCTATTTATGAGTTTCTTGATGTGTGTGTCTGTATGTTTATCGATGTGTGTCTGTTCTCATTATGACAAAAACAGAAAGAGGACCTTTTTCGCCCAACCTGATATTCAACCTTCTCATTTTTAAAATGCCATAAATATAAATCGTATCTGAAATAGAGAAAAAAAAAACTGATCATCAATTCACTGCAATATTTTTTTTTTTCTTTCAGAAAAACCCCAATTTTTATATCTGGCTGATTTACTCATGCTTCCCTTGACTGAAGTATTGGATCGAATGACTTTACTTGAAAAACATTTTCCCAGAATCTACAACTCACATATCAGTTCTGTTATCAAGACTATTGTGAAACATAGGTAAGGATCTTGCTTGTATATGGAATTGATAGTAGCAGCAGTACTAGTAGCAGTGGTAGTAGTAGTGTTACATAAGGTAGTAGTAGTTTTAGTAGTATTTGTGTTACATAAGGTAGTTGTAGTAGTTTTGTTAAAGTAGTAGTGTTATTACATAAATTATTATTATTAGTAGTAGTAGTAATAGTAGTGTTACATAAGGTAGTAGTAGTACTACTAATACATGATGGATAAGTATCCTATCCATTATGTAAGGAAGTGTAGAATTTTAAAATAACAATTTAAGATAAGAACTCATGCAGGAGTTCATGTCAGTATGATAGACAGGACTTGACCCTTGGCTGACCTATTCTGGATCTAAGATAAACTGTACCAGATAAACTCAAGCCTAGAGGGATTTTTAAGATGACACAAATTTTGCTCTCAGTCGGTACAGCGTTCGGCTAGAAACCTCAGGGTTCCTAGTTCGATACCAGCCCTCGCCAACTCAGTTATGAGTAGTACAGTGATCTGTGCGGTAAAGTAAGGAGCTGATGGTCGGTGTGGCGCTCCACCTCAGATAAAAAACAATCTCTTTGGTCTAGCGCTAGTGAAAAGGGGATAGACTCCCTCGCTCATTGTTTGATGCCGACTTTAGCCACCATGACGACTTTACTTTACTATATCTGCCCAAAGGACTGATCACTACTGATTTCTTTAAAAAAAGGTGCAACTATAAACAGTGCCTCCTACTGCCGACCTTTTGGTAAAATTCACATCATTTATTGAAAGACCCTTATATTTATATATATATATATATATATATATATATATATATTACCTCCCACTTCTAATTTCCTTGCTACTACTCGTTCTCCTTAAAAACGAGACACGAAACCATACCATCGTTTCCTACCTGATGATGGCAAAGTGTATTGCCGAAAGTGCTTGTATCGAAACCTTTGGTGGACTGTTACACCAGTTCCACCCTGACACCAAAAAGATGGCCCGAAAATTAGAAAGGATCAACCAAAAACTCGTCCGACAAGAATTGTCTGTACAGTTCAACAAAACTTGTATAAAAGAAAAAATGCTGCCAAAATACACTTATTTTAAAATACATATATATATAATATATATATATATATATATATATATATATTGCAGGAAAAATGATGTACCTCAGACCTCAAAGCAGGCATAAACATGTCTTGCATGGAAAATGAGTGAAGGGCTCAAAAGAAAAGAAAATATGACTGCCTTAGCACCGTGACTTAAGAAAATGTAATCTCAGAGCCAAGAGAAAGTATATGCACATATGCAAATTTTTTTCAAGATTGAGCTGTGCATAAAGCACCTGTCAACAGGGAAAGAGCTTAGGGGCTTTGGAGCATGTTATTGAGTTTACTTTGGAGACTGCTGTGTTATTGTTGCAAGCGTGTGTTATTGTCATCAGACTTGTTAAGTTGCAAAGGCAATTATGGGATGATTTTACAAATATTACACACATATAATAACAATAATAATTTTTTTAAAGTAATTGGTAATTTGCTTGAAGCATTGTTAAGTATGTTATAATATATTAGTAATTTGAAGGCAAATATGTATGAAAAATAAAAACAAAAAGATGTTATTTTTGTCTTATCGATTTCGAAGCATGAACTTCATCATCAGAGATTTGTATCAGAAATGGACGTGCTTACGTTTTTATTTGTTTTTCCTCTCCTTTTTTTTCTTTCTTCTTCTCCTCCTTTCTTTTTTCCTCATGTTATGAATGAAATGGGTGAATAACTGTAATTTCTTCTTTTTTTTTTAATGTCTGTTGAGAACGAATGTATCCAATATTGTCTGTTTGTCATCTGGTCAATGTTGCAAGATTGTAGCCATGTCAATGTAATAATTTTTTATTTTTTATATATATATATTTTTTATATTTTATATTTTTTGTTTTATCTTTGCTTCATACTTATTCAGACTTATTTAATTTTCATAGTTGTTAATTTGACTGACTACTACCCCTAAAAAACTTGGCCCTGAAAAATGTTCTTTTTTCTCATTTGCAATGACTTCCTGTCACCATAGTGACAGTCTTTTAATGTATACATTTTGTAAAAAAGAATTTTTGAGGAGGAAGAAGATTCTACATTGAGAAAATTTTTCTGTTATGCAATTCAAATTATTGATGATTATCCATCTGATGAGACTTGATTTGGGGAGCTTTGTTAAATCAAAATAAAGGACCCAATTTTGGTTTGAAATAAATTTATTATGGAATAACGGTGTTGAGTTTTTTCCTTCCTTTCAAAGATAAATATTGCTCTGTATATAATCTAAAAAGATTATTATACATTGAGCTCTCTGTAGTGATTTAAAGATTCACTGTATTTGTACATACTGGATCATACAATAATAATATGGTGTGTCTTAGAAATCACATATAGAATCATCCCTTACTACCAAGTTTTGGATACCTCACATCTATCTATCTATCTATCTATCTATCTATCTATATATATATATATATATATATAATATATATATATATGAAGGTAGGATGGATGGGTTTAGAATCTGACAATATGAGGTAGATAAAAGGATAAGTGAGCAAGAAATGAATAACTCAAAACAAATCAAGGGTTGAAATAATTTTGTCCGTATTACGCGAACATCTACTCTTCATCCTCCAAATTACCCTCACACTACCCCTCACCAAATCATATGTACACACGTAACTTTGCTTTAATAAAATCATTTGACTGAAGATGTTCGCGTAATATACGGACGAAATTATTTCAACCCTTGATTTGTTTTGAGTTATTCATTTCTTGCTCACTTATCCTTTTATCTACCTCACATATATATATATATATATATATATATATATATATATATATATATATATATATTAGAGAGAGAGAGAGAGAGAGAGAGAGAGAGAGATTTAGGTAGATAGATAGATGATAAAATAATGTAAGCAATGTGCCTGAGAGTTTAAAAAATAAAATAAAAAGAACAGTACAATTCTTGGGTTACTATTTCTTTTGTGTTGTATTTTTCTTACTGAAAAACAAAGGAAAAAAAAAAGGAATAAAAAATATATATAGGTCTAAAATACACACATGCACATAAACACACACACATATATAAGGAGATAAATAAAGATAAATATATTTATATATTTAGTGAGAGAGAGAGAGAGAGAGAGAGAGAGAGAGAGAGAGAGAGAGAGAGGAGGGGGATGGAGAAGGAGTGTGAGAGGGATAGAGGGTAGATACAGCACTTGAAACACACATTTTAATAGATTCGTATTGTTGATTGATTAGGTGATACAATGTTTTATATTCCCGATAAGTGCCTGGCAAATATCAAATTTTTCTTTTTTTATATCATACAAAATAAAAGATTCTAAAAAAAAAAATGTCTAAATTTTAACCAATATTTTTCAGATATTTCCGATGGTTTTTTGATATTTTGATTTTTATCAATGCATGGATCATTGGTTTTAATGTTAAAGAAGCTGATTGGTTTTTCTTATCAATTTTCTTATTGGAAATTCTTTTCAAACTTTATACATTTGGAGGAGTTAAATTTTTCAAGCAATTTTGGAATATGTAAGTATTCATAATTTAAAATATTTTCTAATTACAGCATTATTTTTGCAATTATTATTACTATTGTTGTTGTTGTTGTTGTTGATGATGATGTTACTAGCAAGAATATGTGCCCTCCAAGTGAAAGTATTTGAGTTTTAATGTTATGAAATATATCAAACTAGAAAGACTAACGAAATTAAATAAGAATGCATATAAAAAGATTACACTTTTTTAATTATAGAAAAAGAGTAAGGGAAAGATAATCTGTTTCAAACAAACATAGTGAAAAGATGAAAAAAAAAGGAAAAAAAAGAGTGAAAAAGAGTTAGATCAAGATCATTATACTTTTTATATATTGATGTAGGCAATAGCTCTTAAACAAGCATATCAAACAGAGTAATAATCAAATTATCATACTATAGTATATCCACAGGTCCTGCCAGTATGTATTAATCTCTGAAAGGATGTATTGGATGCTCTTATATATATTTACCAACCCCTCCGCACAGGCAGGATGTGACACAAGGTCAATTTATCAAGCGGAGTTCAACAGGTTTTGAATTCAGAGTTTTCCTTCTCCTAGACCGGTTGCCTAACCAAGGTTAAAGAGCCCAGTCTGCCCTACTATTTATCCATAGCTGAAGGGAGAGCAGGATTCATACCTTTCCCAAGGGTATTAGCGCTAAGTGAAATGCAATTACCACGCCCAGGATTTTAACTCGGGGCGACGAATCCATTTCCCATGACTTTAACCTTTACACCACGTGCTTCCATGGATGCTCTTATAAGGTTCACAGAGTGTTAACTCTGGTTCTTATAAAGCATTAGGTTACTTAAAGGAAAAGTACCCAATGCGGAATACTTCAGTTAGGGCAACAACAAATACGTTAGTTTCATTTATATGACTTTATTACAACATATATAGGGGAATGAAGTTCCCTAGGCTATTAATGTCACAAGTGTCCAAACATACATAGTAGTATAATAAGTGTTTTTTTTATAGATTTTTAGAAGCATTGTATGTATGTGTAAAATATAAATTTGAAGGCAATTTACAATGCAATGTAATAGGTGTTAAATGATGTTTATTTACCTAAATTTTTCGAGAAAATCTCATCATGTATTTTTTGTTTTGTTTTTTTTTTAACTATAAAATAAACCTCGCTCAGGCGTGGGGAAATAAGTGTTTTTTTTATTATAGATTTTTAGAAGCATTGTATGTATGTGTAAAATATAAATTTGAAGGCAATTTACAATGCAATGTAATAGGTGTTAAATGATGTTTATTTACCTAAATAAATAAACATCATTTAATACCTATTACATGCATTGTAATTACATTGCATTGTAAATTGCCTTCAAATTTATATTTTATACATAGCAGTGTAATAGAGACAAAATAGGTAGAAACCACTTACTGTATGTGGGGTCTGTACCGTATGGTATGCACCATCTGTGTGCTGGAGAGAGGTGATAAGCATGTCCGTACTTGTCCAGTAGCTTCGGCCAAAGAGGGTGATCTTCTTGGGTTCCTGCGTCACGTGACCAAAAAGGGGCTCTTGACGCAGAAGATCACCCTCAGACAAGGGAGACTGCTCTTACACTCTATTTAAATCAAATCATAAATGTTCAGAGTGGTTATAGAAATATAAATAATCTACTTCTTTGGTTATTTTTGTCAGCATCCCTTTTAGCAGGGCGTTCCAGATGACAATGACGTCACTCCATGCCATTCATCAGTTGTGGACCCTCTGGAAGCTAATTAGTCCAATTCTGGACTTGCAGATGTGGTCACACACATTGCAAGGTAAATTCCCATCTGCATTCTGTGGTGCATGATGATGAAGACATCACCAATCTGCTGCCCAATTGATCTCTATATTGAGTCGCTCAACTCCTGCGTGGCTCATGTTTGCCAACCCTGTCTGTTGGAGGCCAGATCTTCCAGGCTTGAAAGTGTAATGGTGCATTTCTTCAGAGTCATCTTCATTGGATCTTTGAACCACTTTTAGGGACCTCCTGCCCTTGAAATGCCAACATTTGTCTGCATATAACCTTATTTATATTCATAATCATAAGTAATACTTCTAATTTTCTAAAATCAAGTTATATATTTTTGTTTTTAGATTTGACTTCATTGTCGTTGTTGGTGCTTTAATTTTAACTGCATATTACTATATACAAAATAAAGGTAAGAATTTTCAATGTTTTGCAATTCAAGACTTTTTGGCATTGGAAAAACATTCCACTGGCTTCAAATGAATGCACGAAGAACTCTATCTAATCTTAATTGTAAACTTGTCTTTAAAACAAAAAATCAGTTTTTATTTCTATTCACATTAAGAATGGAATGACCCACATTTGAAAAAATACTAATTCTTCCACGCTCTATTTTGGAGAAATTGTAGTTTTCTAATGATTTTGAAAAAATGTTATTCTCATAACAACTTGTTATAAACATTTAATTAAAATTTTTCAGTATTAATGAGTTTAATCAGTGATGCATTTATGGTTTTTTATTTTGGCTTAATTTTTCCCTTGAAATTTTTTGTTTCTATTGTCTATGTCAGTGGTTCTCAAACAGTGCACCCTGGTGCACCCCAGAGCTTTTTCAGGTATGCTCCATAGTATTCCTGAAAAATCTATCCAGATATGAAAAGCAAATGTATACTAAGTTACTATATTACCCCATTTATTTATGAACACTCTGCTTGTTTTGTTGCGACATTATTATGATAGTTATAAGTTACTTTTCTTGCAACTAAATAAAAACACAGGTTTTAAACAATTTTATTGAGAAAAATGAAAACCATTTATGGTAGTTTATTGAAAGTTAAAGAAAACAAAATCTTAATAAAAAATATAAGATCATAAACGTTTTTTATATATTTAACAGTTAACTTAATAATATTTTAGTCCTATTTTGTATACAGTGTGCTATCAAGTATCTGTAGTACTGTAAGTGCGCCCAGACTGTATAAAGTTTGAGAACCACTGGTCTGTATAGTAAATCATAAATTAGATTCTTTTGTCAAATTGTTTTGTTTTTTTTCTAGATTCATAAATTTTTGCTAAAAGAATTAATCTAAAAGTTTTATTCTATTTTATTTCTATTTATTTTATTGTTATTTATTTTATTTATTTCACTCTTTGCTTCCTTTATTTATTTCACATATATAAAGTTCTAACCTCTACAAATTGTTTTGAATAATTTTATATCATTTGAGATGTACAGTTTAAGATAAATCAATATCATTTCCTAATCTAATAACTTGACCAATTTATGTTCAAATCATCTCAAATTTTAATAGTATAACATCAAAGTTGAAAAAATAACAGCTGATTTTAAGATGGTTCTTTTACGCTGAATCAAAAAATCATACTCATTTTTTCTAATCGTATGAAATTTTTAAGATAAAATCTCTTACTTGAAATGTATAGAAGAGTATTACAACTCTATTCATTTGTGACAAGTAGAGTCCACAGATTTTGAATAAGTGTTATTATTGTTGTGTACAACTTGTTGTGAAATATTCAAGCACATCTTAAAAACCAGACCTGACTAAACACAATGAATGGTATTTTTGAATTCAGCATAAAATGGCAATCATATATCACTTGATAAAATTGTAATCTTCAGCACACCTTATACTATATTTTGAATAAGTGTTATTACATACAATTTGTGAAGTATTCAAGCACATCTTAAAAACTAGACCTGACCAAACACAATGGATGATATTTTTGAATTCGGCATAAAATGGTGATCATATATCACTTGGACTTTTGGAGAAAAAAATTTTTGATGCTGGCCAGTGTGATTATTGTTAAAAAAAACAAACTGTGGATTGTTTTAACTAAAGAACTGATTTAGTCTGTTGATGTAATAAATTCTGCATTCATTTCCCTTTGAAAAATCAATTCTTCCCTTGATAATCTGTTTATATTTCCAGTGAGAAATGATTCCTATGTCCTCGATTTATTTCTTGTGCTGAGAGTTTTGCGTCTGTTCAGAACATTTGCCAGCATTAAAAGGTAAGGAATATTTAGAAAAATACATTATTTCTCAAAAGTAATAACCTGTTTGATGTAATAGGTTAGTTTTATTAACTAATATTAACTTCTTCACCTAGAAATCAGAATAGGTTAGTTTTATTAACTAATATTGACTTCTTCACCTAGAAATCAGAATAGGTTAGTTTTATTAACTAATATTAACCTCTTCACCTAGAAATGAGAATAGGTTAGTTTTATTAACTAATATTAACCTCTTCACCTAGAAATGAGAATAGGTTAGTTTTATTAACTAATATTAACTTCTTCACCTAGAAATGAGAATAGGGTTAGTTAGTTTATTAACTAATATTAATTTCTTCACCTAGAAATGAGAAAAAATACACACAAGACCTACCATCAAGTGGAGCAATTCTATTCTTTTGGTTCTGTCCATTTTTATTCAAATGACAAAAAGTTTATAACCTACATTAAAAGCTCTTTCTCCACCTTCCTCTTCGTTCCTTCTATTATCAATTCTATTTAACCTTGGGTCCGTTAAGGGTCCCTATTTCTTCACAGAAAACATCTGAGTGCTTCCCTTGTACATGTTGCCAGGGTTTCTCATTTTTCTCAAATATGTGGAATATCTGTCTCCAGCCTAATTTGATGATTGACTAGTTCTTTTCTAACAAATTACAACCTTTGCCAACAACGAATTCTTCACCCCAGAAAATGATATATAGGTACTTTATAATGCCAGACCGTGTAGATATTCTTTTGGTTTACTTTCACTTTTATTCTGTTGTTTACTCTGACGTCAATGAATCAGGTTACATACTTTTAGGCCCCAGTTTCATTTAGTGGGTTTCTTTTATGACCTCAACGTTCAGCAATGTAATTTCCTCTACAGTAAAAACATTTGACACCCTTTGATTGTTGCCTATTTTCTTTTTTTTTTTTGCTATCAGCATCAGCATTTCATTAGACATTCACAAAACCTTCTTCTTCTTCTTCTTCTTCTTCTTCTTCTTCTTCTTCTTCTTCTTCTTCTTCTTCTTCTTCCTTTCTTCTTCTTCTTCTTCTTCTTCTTCTTCTTCTTCTTCTTCTTCTTCTCCAATCCCTTCTTCTTCTTCTTCTTCTTCTTCTTCTTCTTCTTCTTCTTCTTCAATCCCTTCTTCTTCTTCTTCTTCTTCTTCTTCTTCTTTCTTCAATCTTCTTCTTCTTCTTCTTCTCTTCTTCTTCTTCTTCAATCCTTCTTCTTCTTCTTCTTCTTCTTCTTCTTCTTCTTCTTCTTCTTCTTCTTCAATTCTTCTTCTTCTTCTTCTTCTTCTTCTTCTTCTTCTTCTTCTTCTTCTTCTTCTTCTTCTTCTTCTTCTTCTTCTTCTTCTTCTTCTTCTTCCTTCTTCTTCTTCTTCTTCTTCTTCTTCTTCTTCTTCTTCTTCTTCTTCTTCTTCTTCAATTCCTTCTTCTTCTTCTTCTTCTCTTCAATCCTTCTTCTTCTTCTTCTTCTTCTTCTTCTTCTTCTTCTTCTTCTTCAATCTTCTTCTTCTCTTCTTCTTCTTCTTCTTCTTCTTCTTCTTCTTCTTCTTCTTCTTCTTCTTCTTCTTTCTTCTTCTTCTTCTTCTTCTTCTTCTTCTTCTTCTTTCTTCTTCTTCAATCTTCTTCTTCTTCTTCTTCTTCTTCTTCTTCTTCTTCTTCTTCTTCTTCTTCTTCTTCTTCTTCTTCTTCTTCTTCTTCTTCTTCTTCTTCCTTCTTCTTCTTCTTCTCTTCTCAATCCCTTCTTCTTCTTCTTCTTCTTCTTCTTCTTCTCCAATCTTCCTTCTTCTTCTTCTTCTTCTTCTTCTTCTTCTTCAATCCCTTCTTCTTCTTTCTTCTTCTTCTTCTTCAATCCCTTCTTCTTCTTCTTCTTCTTCTTCTTCTTCTTCTTCTTCTTCTTCTTCTTCTTCTTCTCTTCTTCTTCAATCCCTTCTCTTCTTCTTCTTCTTCTTCTTTCTTCTTCAATCCCTTCTTCTTCTTCTTCTTCTTCTTCTTCTTCTTCTTCTTCTTCTTCCCTTCTTCTTCTTCTTCTTCTTCTTCTTCTTCTTCAATCCCTTCTTTCTTCTTCTTCTTCTTCTTCTTCTTCTTCTTCTTCTTTCTTCTTCTTCAATCCCTTCTTCTTCTTCTTCTTCTTCTTCTTCTTCTTTGAGTTGATTTTGGCCATAGAAATCAGAGAGAGATTTGTAAATGCAGTATTCATCCCTTGCTCGATATTAAATGTGTAAGATTCAATTTTTGGTTTGGTTTGTTTTACGGCATATCAACCTCAGTGGGTCATTTAATGCCGATAAAGTTTTGAAATAAATCAATTCTTAATGGATAATACAATTGTTTATAAATACATTTTTCTATTTAACCCATAGATGGGACCCTAACAGGTACTACCACTCCGGGTCAGAGTGGACCAGGGAGCAATGGTGAAGAAGGGGTGCTCCACATTCCCCAAACCTCCAGAACTGGAACCTCACCATCAGATAGAGTTTAACATCATTCCCAGGACATGTAGACCCGCAGCCACCGCCTTCTAGCACCCATATGATAAAAAGGGGTTGGGGCTTGCCATAAGGGCAATAGGATTGGGAAAATCATATAGGTGCTAGGGTTTGACGTGACCAGCCGATTGATCGGAGGGGGCCTCTCCGATTGCCCATCTAGCCCAAGATAGGGCCAAAGTGGAGTATTGCAAGTCATGAACTGCTCATTCACCTGGGCTCTATCCTTAAGCATCACGGGTCGCCATCCACGGCCAACAGGTGGCCCCATTGGGGGAGTCTTACCCCTCTGCAGCGGTATTTAGGTATAAACAAGATACCCAAATGTACGTAAAATATAAATGTTACAGACATGGAACTAAAGGATAGTCCATACTGTATAAATGACTTACAGTAATGTAAGGGGAGCAAAAGCCCCACCAAGAAGGGGGTAGATAGACTCTAGCCCATAGCAGTTCGTTGAGAAGATCCAGCTAAAAGAGGAAGACAAGTTCAAATAAGGTGCTTAAATACCAGAGGTCCCCTAGTGGGAACAAACGGCAATGCAGTGAGAAGATAACTCTTAAAGGCAAAGGGAAGATAATCCCCTACAAATGCTATTTTAAAGGTCACACCATTTTAAGACAATGTTCGAAAAGGGGTGTCCTAATGACACTAAACTGTATCTAGAATTGAGACTTCAGTTCTGATTGCTATTACTCCCAGGTCCACTCTGACCTGGGAGGGGGGGGTAATAACTGTTAGGATCCAATGGGTGGGTCAAATAGACCTGTTTAAAAATCAATCATATCCAATAGGAATATTTAAATCCACATGTTGAGTTTGATTGGGTTTTATTTAAAGATTTTTGGCATTAGAAAGGCAATTTGTGCTTTTGCTATTCCATCAATACTGATACCATTTTCTGAGGAATTTCAGATGCGATACTGAAGTAGAAATATGCAGAGATCAGTATTTTGGGATTTCTACAAGTGTCAGTGCTATTTTAAAGGTCAAAGCATTTTAAGACAATGTTCTTTATTGGAATATTCTTGTCATTTATGCAGCAAACAAGAATGCTTTGAAAATAACAAGGCTAGAAGGATTAGTATACACTCTTACCTTTCTTATAGCTCTGGCTGGTTGGTTGGTTGGTTCGTTGGTTGGTTCGTTGGCATATCAACCCTTTTTAGGTTATTTAATGCCAAATCTAGTCATTTTTGTTGGGGTTTTTTTATGGCATATCAACCCTTTTTGGGTCATTTAATGCTGAATCTAGCCATTTTTTGTTTGTATTTTGTTTTATGGCATATCAACCCTTTTGGGTAATTTAATGCCAAATCAAGTCATTTTTTGATGGTTGTTTTTGTTTATGGCATATCAACCCTTTTGGTATTTAATGCTGAATCTAGCCATTTTTTGTTGGTTATTTTGTTTTATGGCATATCAACCCTTTTTGGGTCATTTGATGCCAAATCAAGTCATTTTTTGTTGGTTATTTTGTTTTATGGTATTAACCCTTTTTGGGTCATTTAATGCTGAATCAAGTCATTTTTTGTTGGTTATTTTGTTTTATGGCATATCAACCCTTTTTGGGTCATTTAATGCTGAATCTAGTCATTTTTTGTTGGTTATTTTGTTTTATGGCATATCAACCCTTTTTGGGTCATTTAATGCCAAATCAAGTCATTTTTTGTTGGTTGTTTTGTTTTATGGTATTAACCCTTTTTGGGTCATTTAATGCCAAATCAAGTCATTTTGATATTCTGTTTACTTACAGTACCTGCTGTTGCTTAAATACACACTCATCTAAGTATTAAACAGGCTCATCATTGCTTAACTTTGGTGATCTGCCCGGAATCAGTACTTTTGACATTCTTAGACTATAAGCCCCATATCTCTGGAAGCAAAAGACTATTTATTCTTTTCCTCAAGGTTTTAGTGCAAAGTGAATGCAAACACTTGAGGGTTTTCAGAGTTTAAAATGAGAACAATTTTTTTATTGTAATCATCATAAAAAAAAGTATGTTTTGTGATTGTAAATGATAAATTTTTGGTATGTTTTCTAATTGAATTGATAAATGTCTTTTAAAATGCTCATCATAATCAATTAACAATGAATTATGGGGTAGGAAGAGATTTGGGTGTTTTATGGTTTAAATGTAGCTGGATATTCTTAGGTGCATGTTCCTCGGGTTTTCTTTTTACTCAATTTCATTTGGTGTTGTGCTGAAAAAAAAAAAGAATTTAAGGAACGAAAATGACAGAGACAGAAGGTGTTTTATGAGTTAGGCTTTATTGACCAGGTCATAGTCACCTGTAGCAAGGGAATATCTCCCTGGCTAGTAGGAGCAACCAGCCCAAGTTACAGCCTAATTTCGAAATGACCGAGAGATTCTTTTGTGGGTCGGGGGACAGTCCTTTTTGTCAGACATGTGCAGAGGGTTCTTCCGTTGAAGGTCCCATGGGAGTTTATTTGTTTTTTTTGGTTTTTTTTATTCTAAATTTATTTTCGTTTTATTTTAATCCCCCACAAGGATATAGAAAAGGTGAACTTACATTGCTATTTCGGAGAGTTGCCACCCCCACTGCTCAAAATCCTTAATAGCTCTGAAATCTTCTTTTATGCGTATTCAAATACTAATGAGTAATACCTTCTATGGAGTTTGTAGCAGTTCCCTAGTAATATTTTCTGGTGATGTAATGATGACACATAGATTGACTGATGTTGAATGTAGAAGATTTTATTTACTTCCAAACACTGAGAAATACTGAAATAAAACGGGGTATAAACAATTACTATTTTACAAAGAGGGTCTTTAACAAATGCCAGCAACTTCACGGGAAAATTGGAAAGAAACATACCTGTGCGCCGTTACCAGTACCAAGAACTAACTAAAGACTAAAATTCTAATTTTAGGACAATATTTTCCACACAACCTTTTTGCTGCATCAGCCTGGCGGAAGTCCCTATTTTGCCCTAAGGATATCTGTTGATCTTCCCACAATGCCATTCTGGCCCTGTGGATCTACTTGATTATCAGACCCTAACAGAGTTGTTTCCCTTACACTGTCCAAATTTAAGGGTATATTTTGTGGGTAGAAAATAAATATATCTAACTATTAGGCACACTCAAAGGCGACAGCTACAGAGTTCTTCTCATATAGGAATACTGCTAATAGGTATTTAAATAATCATGTCGGCCGGGTATTCCTAGTTAGGTATTACTCTCAATACTATTGCTGTAGTATTTGTTTGCAAAAGCCAAAGAATATGGTGGAGAGTGTTGATTGGACAATTATCGGAGCAAAATCATCACAAGAACTATTGGACTCATAAGAATATTCTTGTTATTTATGCTACAACCAATTCTGTCTCATTGTATCGTATTTAATATAGCACAATTTTCCAGGTGTTTTTAGTCTGCTTATGAAATCTGTGTCTTTATAAAATCTTAATTGGACCAAGTTACCTTTAAGCAACCCAGGGAGTTTATCCCCTTTGCACTAATGCTAGACCTAGGATATTATTTTTTTGCATCTGAGACGGAGCACCACACTTACCGTCAGCTCCTCACTTTACCACACTGATCCATGTGCTACTCATACACTGAGTTGGCGAGGGTCAGTATCAAACCAGGAACTTTGAGGTTCCCAGCTGAACATACTACCAACTGAGACATCCCCTATTTTATGATTACTTTCACTTTGGAAAACTCTCTAGTGAATACTAGACTATATAAACTCTCAATATGTGTATCAATAATTCTAAGTAGAATAAAGCTTTCCAAACTGTATCGGTGTGATCGGTTGATAATACATGAACTAATGATGATATTTATTTATTTATTGCAGATTCCGTATTATAATCATGACCATTGTGAGCATTGCACCTTCAATCTTCACTTATGGAGCTGTATTGCTTGTATGTATATTTTGATTTTAGTTGTTAAAGTATTTTAGACTAATATGGTGGTTACCTTTACAAGTATTTTAGACTAATATGGTGGTTACCTTTATGGGTATTTTAGACTAATATGGTGGTTACCTTTATGAGTATTTTAGTGAGTATTTAGACTAATATGGTGGTTACCTTTATGAGTATTTTTATGGTGTTACCTTTATGAGTATTTTAGACTAATATGGTTTACAAGTATTTAGACTAATATGGTGGTTACCTTTATGAGTATTTTAGACTAATATGGTGGTTACCTTTATGAGTATTTTAGACTAATATGGTGGTTATCTTTACAAGTATTTTAGACTAATATGGTGGTTACCTTTATGAGTATTTTAGACTAATATGGTGGTTACCTTTATGAGTATTTTAGACTAATATGGTGGTTATCTTTACAAGTATTTTAGACTAATATGTGGTTACCTTTATGAGTATTTTAGACTAATATGGTGGTTACCTTTATGAGTATTTTAGACTAATATGGTGGTTATCTTTACAAGTATTTTAGACTAATATGGTGGTTACCTTTATGAGTATTTTAGACTAATATGGTGGTTATCTTTACAAGTATTTTAGACTAATATGGTGGTTACCTTTATGAGTATTTTAGACTAATATGGTGGTTATCTTTACAAGTATTTTAGACTAATATGGTGGTTACCTTTATGAGTATTTTAGACTAATATGGTGGTTACTTTACAAGTATTTTAGACTAATATGGTGGTTATTTAGACTAATATGGTGGTATCTTTACAAGTATTTTAGACTAATATGGTGGTTACCTTTATGAGTATTTTAGACTAATATGGTGGTTACCTTTATGAGTATTTTAGACTAATATGGTGGTTATACTTTACATTTTAGTTTTAGACTAATATGGTGGTTACCTTTATGAGTATTTTAGACTAATATGGTGGTTACCTTTATATTTAGACTAATATGGTGGTTACTTTATTATTTTAGACTAATATGGTGGTTACCTTTATGAGTATTTAGACTAATATGGTGGTTATAGTATTTTAGACTAATATAGGAGTATTTTAGACTAATAGGTTACCTTTATGAGTATTTTAGACTAATAGTTTTAGACTAATATGGTGGGTATTTTAGACTAAAATGTGGTTAATGGTGGTTACCTATTTTAGACTAATATGGTGGTTATCTTTACAAGTATTTAGACTAATATGGTTATCTTTACAAGTATTTTTTACTTTAAGTATTTTAGACTAATATTAACAGAATGCGAACAGTCCACCCCCATGTATTGAATAATGGGTTCAGTTCAAAGTTCTGTGAAGGCTTCCAATTACAACACGATGGCTCCAGAGTTCAACGAGTTCAAAGAAAAGGTTCCTGAGTTTGACAAGAAACACCTGAAGAAGTCAGAGGGCACATCGGCTGAAACATTGTGTATATAACAATGAAGATGAAGACAACCATCCAAAAAATCCAAATATATGGAGCTCTGGGAAATGTTGAGTACTCCTTCATCACTATTACTCCCAGGTTCTCTCTGACTCATAGTGGTAGTACCTGTTAGGGTCCCATCTATGTGTTCAATAGAAAAAAATGAGTTTAAAAAAATGTGTCTAAAAAAAAAATTGTGTTTAAAAAGAAAATTGAGTACCCATGAAGAATGAATAAAAAAAAAGTCTTCAGCATAAGATAAACCAGCATGGGTTGACATGCCATAAAATCCAACCAACCAACCAACCAAAACTAAGATCTGTTTAGAAATGCTAAATGCAATTGATTAAATTATGAGTAATTCTCTGCTGATGTAAAAATGTTCACGAATTACCTCCCTTTGTTTAACTTTTAGGTTAGAGTGAATGATATCTGAAACCTTAAAATATTTGTTTTACTGCTAAGTGCAGAGTGATATTTTAACCATAACTGACACAATAGTCGAAAATGCCTTCTTTTTTAAAAAAATAAATATTGTTATTGTAGAATTTCCAACAGTGAAGTAGTTGTAAATATTAATCGTCCTATTTATGTAAATGATTTTTAAGAAAAGAGAGAAAATGAAACTAGTGTAATTCAAACTTTCTGCTCAGGCAAAGCACAATTTTTTTGAATATGAAAAATATTTACGTAAAAATTTTTTTTAAATAAAAGCCCCTAAATAATCCCAAGAAATTACAAATTAAACTAAAAAACAAAAATTCTCACCAAGACATTTGGATGTTGGTTGGTTGATTGGTTGGTTGGATTTTATGGCAGGTAAACCCCTATTGGGTTATTTTATGTAGAAGACATTTTGTTTTATTCGTTCTTGATGAAACTCAATCTTTTTTTTTTTAAACAGATTTTTTAAACTCATCTTTCTCTGTTTAATCCATAGATTAACATAACAAACTCTGACACGTTGTGAGACAAAACATTTAATATATTTAACAGCACATGGAAATGATAAGATACATAAATTACAGGAAAATAGAACATGTAAATACATATACAATATTTAGGTATAAACAAGATACCCAAATGTACCTAACATATAAATGTTACAGACATGGAACTAAAGGATAGTCCATGCTGTATAAAGGACTTACAGTAATGTAAGGGGGGGGGGCAAAAGCCCCACCGAGAAGGGGGTAGATAGACTAGCCCATAGCAGTTCGTTGAGAAGATCCAGCTAAAAGAGGAAGACAAGTTCAAATAAGGTGCTTAAATACCAGAGGTCCCCTAGTGGGAACAAACGGCAACGCAGCGAGAAGATAACTCTTCCAGGCAAAGGGAAGATAATCCCCTACAAGTACTACCACTTTGGGTCAGTGGACCTAAGAGTAATGTTGATGAAGGGGAGCTCCAGGACATAAAGACCCTTCACCACTGCCTTCTTGCATATATATTATAAAAATGGTTGGAGTTTTGCCATAATGGTAATAGGGGCGGGATAATCATATAGGTGCTTGACATGACCAGCCAATTGATCAGATGGGGCCTCTCTGACCACCCATCTAGCCAAAGTAAGGTCCAAAGTAGTGTTGCATGTCATGGACTGCCCAGCTGACAGGGCTAAAGACATTTAGACCCGAATGAAAGGAAAGGTGATATTTTCTAAATGGCTACACAGACAATTCTTTCTCGCCTCTTATAAATTGATTTTTCAAAAATATTTTTTCTCTGAATGTTTGAGATGAGGCTTAGACACCTTTAGGCAGCCATGACTCTGTTACATGAATTGGTCTTTATCAACAAGTTTACTGACATCCAAAAGAGGAAAACATAGAGGTCCAAATTATAGGGTTGACTAGAAGATATGAAAAATGTGTGATTCTTAGCCAAGCTTCAGACAAAAACGGTTAAGACTGGAAGTAAAAGATTGGTGACAATTTTAGGGTTTAACTCTTAACGTCCTATACCACCTCATTCCCCCCCAGCCGGAAGTCACATTCATTTTCCTAATCTACCCCAAATGATAGTTTTTGTTTAAATGTAATATTGAATATTTAGAAGTCTTTGATTTAGGGGAAATAACAGGTAACTTTAAATGAAAAGGCCATTTTTAGCCATTTTTTGAGAAATGGGTATAGGAATTAGGCTCTGGACTTATAAAATTAATGTTAAGAGTTATACATTAATAGAATGGACCACAAAGGGGGATAACTATAAGAGATTGAATGTTATTATATGCAACACAACAGCAAATGTCGCATTCTATTCTAAATTTCTTTTGTTTTATTTTGCAGGTGTTTTATTATTTCTTTGCAATAATTGGAATGGAAATATTTCATGGTTTAATCCATTTTCATGGTTATAACAAGACTTTTACTCAATTAAACAATTACAGTTTTTGTGGAAATATAAAATTAAAAGATTCGAACTTCTATCATGAACATTACTGCAGTAATAATTTCAATGATATTTTAAAATCATTTGTTATTCTGTTTGAATTGACTGTTGTAAATCAATGGCATGATATCCTTTGCACTAAATTTGTTGGTTTTTTTTTACATGTGGTAAACTTTTGTTTACCCCATGTTAATGTTTGTTTGCTCCATGTTAATATTTGTTTGCTCCATGTTCATGTTTGTTTGCTCCATGTTCATGTTTGTTTGCTTGCTCCATGTTCATGTTTGTTTGCTCCATGTTAATGTTTGTTTACCCCATGTTCATTTCAGGTGATGAAATAAATTTATTGTTGTTTACATAGGATAAACTTTTGTTTATCTCATGGTAATATTTGTTTACATGTTGTTTAATTGTTGTTTAAAAAGGGCCGGTTTAGCTCAGTTGGTAGAGCTCAGCCTAGGAATCGCAAGGTTCTGAGTTCAATACCGGTCCCCACCAACTCAGTGCATGAGTAGCACAGATTGGGTAATCTGATCTGTATGGTAAAGTGGGGAGCTGATGGTAGGTGTGGCAGTCCACCTCAGCAAAAAAACAATCTCCCTGGTCTAGTGCTAGCAAAAAGGGGATAGACTCCCTTCGTGTTTGGCTAATACTGACAATAGGCCACTCCACCAACTTTAACTTTATATGGGGTAAACTTTTGTTTATCCCATGTTGAAGTTTGTTTACCTGTCGTTTAGATGGGATAAATTTTTTGATAATGTTAATGCGTATGAACTATTTCAACTTTATATAACAGTTTTACAAGTCTCTTTTCCTTGAATACTTTTTTTTGTCAGTCCATTTAAAAAAAAAACTTAATTACAATGATTTTCATAAAGACACATGTTGATTATGAGTTATCTCCCTTGGACTGTTTCAGTTGATGGAACTCTTTGGCAAAAGAGTTAGAAAGTTAGTTGGCAACTGAGTACAGATACTACGATTGTCCATCATTAGAGTGACTGCCATTAAGTTGTGGGATAATTTATATTGTTTTGCATTTTACACATTGCCACCTATACTGCGTCTCAAGATGTCGAATCAACAGGCTTTAAAATCACCACCGATTCTAGTGTAGATGCTCCTCTTTTGGTCAAGGGATCTGCCAGTTGTAGTTTCCCATCTACACAAAATACCTCAAAACAGACTGCTTATTTGCTTGTTTACATTCTTTGTGTAACTGTTATATAGTACCTAAATAATGAGAATGGAATCATCTGTTTTTCTTATAAATAATATCTGTTGAAACCTTGGAAGAGAGAACCAAGATATTACAAGACTTGTTAATCCAACCTAGCAATTGCAAATTAATCTGTTCACCTTGTATCTTTGCTTAGTAAACCTTTCCCCCCTATCATTAATACTCATTGTGTTTCTTCCTATTATTTCTGTTAACTCTGATACTTGAGTTACAACAGGGTTGAGATCTCATGGGAGTTTTTAATTCAAGTAATTACTAATTACTCTGTTCATCTTGTATCTTTGCTTAATATACCTTTTCCCCTATCCTTAATATTTGTTGTGTTACTTCCTATTATCTCTCTGTTAATTCTGATGTTCAAGTAACAACAATAAGATTCATTATTTCAATTCAATTTTTAATGTTTAAATTAGGATATAGAAAATCATTGAAAGTGCACCTAATTTAGCAAAAATTGTTGATTTATGATTTGTTTAGTATTATTTGTGTTATTTGGACTATTGTCCTCATCTTTATTGTTATCTGTTCAACGTTTCGGGCGATATGCCCTCCGGCCTTCTTCAGGTATTTCTTGTTGGACTCGGGAACCTTCTTTTCGGACTTGGGAACTTTCTTGCCGTAGTAGGTTCCAGAGTCTGACAAGAAATACCTGAAGAAGGCCAGAGGGCATATTGGCCGAAACGTTGTACAGATAACAATAAAGATGAAGATAATAGTCCGAATAATTCTAATTATCAAGCCTCATCTCAAAAATTCAGAGAAAATAGTGTAGATAACAATAAAGATGAGGACAATAGTCTGAATAATACAAATAAAAGTAATTATCAAGCCTCATCTCAAAAATTCAGAGAAATAGTGTAGATAACAATAAAGATGAGGACAATAGTCTGAATAACGCAGATAATACTAATTATCAAGCCTCATCTCAAAAATTCAGAGAGATAGTGTAGATAACAATAAAGATGAGGACAATAGTCTGAATAATACAAATAATACTAATTATCAAGCCTCATCTCAAAAATTCAGAGAAATAGTGTAGATAACAATAAAGATGAGGACAATAGTCTGAATAATACAAATAATAGTAATTATCAAGCCTCATCTCAAAAATTCAGAGAAATAGTGTAGATAACAATAAAGATGAGGACAATAGTCTGAATAATACAAATAATAGTAATTATCAAGCCTCATCTCAAAAATTCAGAGAAATAGTGTAGATAACAATAAAGATGAGGACAATAGTCTGAATAATCCAAATAATACTAATCATCAACCCTCATCTCAAACATTCAGAGATATAATTTGTTTGTTTTTAATTCCAAGACTTTAAATTTTTTGGTCATTAAAATGTTTCATTCTCCCAGGTGAAATATCTTTTTATTTCCTTAACACTAAATACTTTTAACATCTGGATTTGTTCTTGTCACCCATCCAGCTGCACGTCTTTACTTCTTGGCATTTCACGTTTGTTGTGTTGTTATTGTTCTCAAGTAAGTGGATTTCTCATCAATTAATTATTTTCTGTCATTTTATTAATTACATTAACTAACAAGAATATATGCCTTTTAATGTAATGAAATATATCAAATAAGAAAGACTAACAAAATTAAATAAGAACACATATAAAAGATTAAACTTATTTTAATTATATTTTAATTGGTTTCTATATAAAATCATTCATAGGATTGATTTTAATATGCTGGAGAATAAAACAATAATATTAGAGATTAATGATACCAAGTAATTATTTATTTAACTCAGTTTTGTTTAAACAAGTATGTAAATTAATCACACCATATATCATGCAAACCTTTTTATTTCTTAGTGATATATAGGACACATTGCAGAATTTTAAATGCACTAATAACATGGACTGTTTTGAGGCAAATCTAACTCAGATTTTCATAGAGACATTGTTGATAAATAAGATTTATTCTATTCAATATGTATTTATGATTTTGACTTTAAATTAAATACTCATTGATAAACTTATGCAATTCCTGGGGATATTATGATGTAAACAGTGATATAGTTTTGGTTACAGACAGACACCGAATCTTCATTATAATAAGATTTAATTTCTAATGAAGAAATTCAACAGAAGATGAAACAGGTGACTTTTCAAGCCAACAGCCAAATGGAATGAGTATCATCTATTATTATAAAAAAAGGATTTGGACAATAAAGACATGAAGTCAATTCTTGACATCCCTTATAATTCTAGTCTATATGATTAAGTTCTCTTCAATTGAAGAGTAAACCAGATACTACAGACTCCAAGGACTGCACGGTTTGTTTTAATAAATGGGGGGTCATTGTACCAATTGTAAGCCAACCCTCCGCACAAGCTGGATGTGACACAAGGTAATAAAAAAAATTCATTTTTGTTGTATTTATAGTAAACTGTAACATTTGAATACAACTAAACTTAATAATAATAATAATAATAATAATAATAATAATGCCATAAGGACAAACTACATCAAAGCGAAAATTGATAAGACCCAACAAAATAGTAAATGTAGACTTTGCGGTAATAGAGATGAGACTGTAAACCATATACTCTGCGAATGTAGTAAACTAGCACAACGAGAATACAAAACTAGACACAATTGGGTTGGGAAGGTGATCCACTGGGAATTATGCAAAAAATTTAAATTTGACCATACAACAAAATGGTATATGCATAAACCAGAATCTGTTCTTGAGAACGAAACGCATAAAATTCTCTGGGACTTTGAAATAAAAACGGATCACCTTATCCCAGCAAGAAGACCAGATCTAGTGTTGATAAACAAAAAAGAAAGAACTTGTCAACTGGTGGATTTTGCAGTGCCAGCAGATCACAGGGTGAAGCTAAAGGAAAATGAAAAAATGGACAAATATCTGGATCTTGCCAGAGAACTGAAAAAGTTATGGAACATGAAAGTGAAAGTGATACCAATTGTAGTTGGTGCACTTGGAACAGTCCCAAAAGGATTAGAAAAGGGTTTGGAAAGTTTGGAAATCAGAGGAAGGATTGAAACCATTCAGAATACTGCACTGCTGCAATCTGCCAGAATACTCAGAAGATTCCTGGAGACCTGAGGATACTTGCTGTCACTCAGACTCCAGTGAAATACCATCAGCTAATGCTGATGTGAAAACTCAAAAGGAGCAAATAATAATAATAACAACCAAAAAACCGTATATGCATAACTTTTATAAACTATATATTAAATATCTTGTACATAATGAATGCATTTGTTGCAGTTAAATGTATATATTTACCAACAGGATGTGACACGAGGTAAAAAAAAATCATTTTATTTATAATAGAAAATAAGGTAGATGCCTGATGGAGGGTATTCACTTGGTTGCACATCTCTGTATAGTTGCCAGGAGGTCAATGTTCTGAGTGATGCAAATTCTAAGTGTGGATGCACCATAGCTATATGCAACTAACATGCAATTTTACAAGAATATTTGGAAAACAATTTTAATCTCGCAAAAATATTAGTTTTAAGACTATTCAAAATGACGGCAAATTAAACGGAATGCTACAGGCTTGAATTAGGCTCTGTCATCACATTTTGACAAACTATATCAAAGCAAATATAGATAAGACACAACGAAAGTGTATAATGTGTGGAGACAAAAAGAAAACAGTTAATCATATAATAAGCGAATGCAGCGGATCTTATGACCTTTAGGCACCCCTTTTTGATCTCAATTAAGAAAGGACATGTTTTTCATTTACACCGTCAATATCTGGTTGTTTTAACAGACGATTTTTAGATTTTTTTTTTAAATTATAAAACTAACCTCTAACCCTAAACCTTAACAAACAACCGGATATTGACGGTGTAAATGAAAAACATGTCCTTTCTTAATAGAGATCAAAAAGGGGTGCCTAAAGGTAATATGGTCCAATGCAGCAAACTAGCACAGAGAGAGAGTACAAGACTAGGTACAACTGAGTGAGAAAGGTGATCTAATATATTCATCTAATAAAAAGTAAATACATAATTTTTTTTAACTTTTTTTTTCTTTTAGCATCTATACAGCTTTTATTTTGGAAGCTTTTGTTTTGGAGTACAGTCTCTGCAAAGGGAGAAAACTGGAATCGGTTTTAGAGAGAAAACTTAAAGAACTTGGATTTGGAATGAGAGGGTAAGTTTCAAAATTAATAATTAGAGTACCGTATTTTTCAGACTATAAGGCACACTTAAAATCCTTATATTTGCTAAAAAATCGGCAGTGTGTCCTATAATCCGGTGCGCCTTATGTATGAATCCTAGTTGTGCTTAGGCCTTGTGACCTAGAACAGCAATGAGACTGTCTCAGAGGATGATGAAAGGGATTCAGGTTTGGTTGATGCCGCCATCGCCCAACTGTTAAACTCCGACACCGAAGATGAAGAATTTGATGGATTTGTAGAAGAGGAATAATTGAAAAAGTGAGCATATTTTTCTGTTCTTTGTGTGTTACAAGTGAACAATATTGATAGTTATTTTTAGTGACTTGAATAAATCTGAACTATCCAACTGCTTTGTTCTGCTTTATGCGCCTTATACTCCGGTGCACCTTATATATGAAAATAGATCCGTTCACTGACACTGCGCCTTATACTCCGCGCCTTATATATGAAAATAGATCCGTTCACTGATACTACGTCTTATATTCCGGTGCGCCTTATATATGAAAATAGATCCGTTCACTGACACTGCGCGCCTTATACTCCGGTGCGCCTTATATATGAAAATAGATCCGTTCACTGATACTGCGTCTTATATTCCGGTGCGCCTTATCGTCCAAAAAATATGGTATGTGATTTTTTTTTTTTTTTTTTGTAGAGGGGAGTGATAGAGTTGATAAAATATCAAAGGGGATATCATCAATCATACAAACAGAAATTTAAATTTTCTTCTGCAGCATAACCATACATTATCAACTCTATGTTTCAATTGATATGTATAATATCAAACATATATCTACAATAGATATATATCAGATGATATGCATCTCCAATCTTCTTCAGGACAAAACAAATATTGACTGTTGATGTTAGTTTTGTCCTGAAGAATATTGGAGATGCATATCTGATATATATTTATTTTAACTCTTAACATCCTGTTGAGAATTTTATAAGTCCAGAGCCCAATTCCTACAACCATTTATCGATAAATGGCTAAAAATGGCATTTTCATTTAAAGTTACCTGTTATTTCCCTTTAATCAAAGACTTCTAAATATGTTTAATATTAGATTTAAACAAAGGCTATAATTTGGGGTAGATTTGAAAAATGTATGACTTCTGGCCAGGTGGAATGAGGCGGTATAGGATGTTAAGAGTTAAGGGAAATATCTCAGGTAGCTTTAAATGAAAGGGCCATTTTTAGCCATTTTTTTTATAGATCCTTATAGGAATGGGGCTCTGGACTTAGAAAATTCTGAACAGGATGTTAAGAGTTAAAGAAAAATACATCAACTGAACAAGAAAGATTGCAAAAATGTAACAAAAGAAATATGCACCTCAGAACCAAAAGTGGGAACAAATGTGTCTTGCATGCAAAAATTGTGAAGGGCTTGAAAGGAAAGAAAATAAGGCAGGTGGAATGAGGTGGTATAGGATGTTAAGAGTTAAGTATATGTTCAATACTGTACATATCAATCGAAACACTGAGTGTCAACAATTTTTTTTTTTTTTCAAATATCAATAAATCATCCTCACATTTTCTATTTTCACTTTCACATTTTCACTAGTGTTCAGCTAGGAATCACAAGGTTCCTGGTTCGATACCGGCCCTTGCCAACTCAGTGTATGAGTAGCACAGGGATCTGTGCAGTAAAGTGAGGAGCTGATGGTAGGTGCGGCGCTCCACCTCAGACACAAAAACAATCTCCTTGATCTAGCACTAGTGAAAAGGGGATATGCTGATACCGACTTTAGGCTACCCCGATGACTTTACTTACTTACTATATATATATATATATAAAGATAAATCTAATGAGTTAGACGAACCTACTATTAGTTTCGCTTAATGCTCTTCAGGGCTAAGATCTGACTGAGTCTAAGAGTCAGATCTTAGCCCTGAAGAGCATTAAGCAAAACTAATAGTAGGTTCGTCTGACTCATTAGATTTATCTTTATTATTTGCTCTACTTAGGTATTGAGCACTTTTTACTTATTAGTTTATTCTCCTAGCGGTTATATGAATATATATATATCTTATATACATATATATACATATAGATTGTTTTTTTCTTTTGGCCAAATACTGTACCAATAGATTACTTTTTGTTGGTACGACTATCTTGGTCTTTTCTTTTTTTCAAAAATTTTTTTTCTCCCTGGTTGATGTTTGGTAGTATATTTTTACAATCAAACTATTTGCTGGTTTTTTTCTCACCGTGAGGATTTACCAACATGCTTGTTATATTAAATATATATATATGTTGAAATGAAAAATAAAGGAAAGAAAATGTTGAATGGATAAAATAGGATTTATTTTATTTTACTGACACGTGTTTCGGCCAGGAGTTTATCTATGTATACATGTATTCTATCTATTATTATTTTAAATACAAAATAAAATAACAATAATAGAAATCGATTGAAATACGGAGAATTTCTAAGATGTTCGAAAAAAGCCATCTTCTCTCCTTTTCAAAATCCATCACATGCAACGATGACGTCAACAAAACTGTTTTCTCCATCGCTGTAGAACACTTTCTACAAGTGATTTCAAAAAAGTTCATTTTTCGGACATCTCAGAAATTCTCTGTATTTCAACCGATTTGATTTAAAACTGATAAAGGCCGTTATTTTTTTGTATACTAAAAAAATTTCTGTAGTTTTTCTATTATTGTTATTTTATTTTATTTTGTATTTAAAATAATTATAGGTAGAATACATGTATGCATGGATAAGCTCCTGGTCGAAACACGTGTCAGTATGAATAAAATAAAATAAATCCTATTTTATCCATCCAACATTTTTTTTCCTTTATTTTTCATTTCAACATACCGTCAGATTTGCTTCCATTTTCAACTTACATATATATATAGCACTAGTGGAAAGGATATAGACACCCTCACTGTCCAACTGATACTGAAAATAGGCTACTTCACTGACATATATATATATATATATATATATGAACAATATCTGTGTGTTTTTCATATTATCTTACCCTTATATACCATCAGATTCATTTCCATACTTTTAACTAATATATATATCTGATGAGACCTAATAAGGTTGAAACAGCTGTATGGTGTTCCACACGTCACACGCGTTATTTGCCGAGTTTGCTTGTCATGATTATTTTCAATAATTATTGAATTTTATATGATATACGCATTGTAATTGCCTTCAAATATATAAATGATATACTTTACTTAACAATACTTCAAAAGCAAATTACCAAATACTCTTATATATATATATATATATATATATATATATATATCCCAAGATCAAGTGGTAGAAATGTTAAGCAATTGATTAGTCAGTTAACTTGGCTGGCAACTAAAACCAGACAATGCTAGATCATATATATATTTACCAACCCCTCCGCACGGGGAGGATGTGACACAAGAGAGTAGGACTCATACCTTTCCCAAGGGTATTAGCATTAAGTGAAATGCAATTACCCTGTCCAGGATTTGAACTCAGGGCGACGAGTCCATTTCCCATGACTTTAACCATTACACCACGTGCTAGATGGGAACGGAGTTCAGTATTAAAACCTGAAAAAAGTCAATTGCAACAAACGAGTGAATAAAGTTAAGAAAACCATGAAAGAAAAATTGTACATAATCATTCCTGGTTTGATTTGTTTGTTTGTTTTGTTTTACGGCATATCAACCTCAGTGGGTCATTTAATGCCGATAAAGTTTTGAAATAAATCAATTCTTAATGGATAATACAATTTTTTTATAAATACATTTTTCTATTTAACCCATAGATGGGACCCTAACAGGTACTACCACTCTGGGTCAGAGTGGACCAGGGAGTGACCATCAGATAGAGTTTAACGTCATTCACAGGACATGTAGACCCGCAGCCACCGCCTCTAGCACCCATATGTTAAAAAGGGTGGCTTCCATAAGGCAATAGGTTTGGAAAATCACTATTATGCTAATCGC
>CM042153.1:73227011-73358560 GCA_023376005.1 Doryteuthis pealeii
ATACTACTTTTAGGCCACCCGATGATTTTACTACTATATATATGTTGAAATGAAAAATAAAGGAAAGAAAATGTTGAATGGATAAAATAGGATTTATTTTATTTTATTTTACTGACACGTGTTTCAGCCATATATATATATATATCTGATGAGACCTAATAAGCTTGAAACAGCTGTACGGTGTTCCACACATCGCACTCGTTATTTGCCGAGTTTGCTTGTCATGATTATTTTCAATAATTATTGAATTTTATACGATATACGCATTGTAATTGCCTTCAAATATATAAATGATATACTTTACTTAACAATGCTTCAAAAGCAAATTACCAAATACTCTTTTATATATATATTATATATATATATACCCCAAGATCAAGTGGTAGAAATGTTAAGCAATTGATTAGTCAGTTAACTTGGCTGGCAACTAAAAGCAGACAATGCTAGATTATATATATATTTACCAACCCCTCCGCACAGGGAGGATGTGACACAAGAGAGTAGGACTCATACCTTTCCCAAGGGTATTAGCATTAAGTGAAATGCAATTACCCTGTCCAGGATTTGAACTCAGGGCGACGAGTCCATTTCCCATGACTTTAACCATTACACCACGTGCTAGATGGGAACGGAATTCAGTATTAAAACCTGAAAAAAGTCAATTGCAACAAACGAGTGAATAGAGTTAAGAAAGCCATAAAAGAAAAATTGTACATAATCATTCCTGGTTTCATTTGTTTCTTTGTTTTACGGCATATCAACCTCAGTGGGTCATTTAATGCCGATAAAGTTTTGAAATAAATCAATTCTTAATGGATAATACAATTTTTTTATAAATACATTTTTCTATTTAACCCATAGATGGGACCCTAACAGGTACTACCACTCCGGGTCAGAGTGGACCAGGGAGCAATGGAGATGAAGGGGTGCTCCACATTCTCCAAACCTCCAGAACTGGAACCTCATCATCAGATAGAGTTTAACGTCATTCCCAGAACATGTAGACCCGTAGCCACCGCCTTCTAGCACCCATATGATAAAAAGGGGTTGGGGCTTGCCATAAGGGCAATAGGGTTGGGAAAATCATATAGGTGCTAGGGCTTGACGAAACCAGCTGATTGATCGGAGGGGGCCTCTCTGACCGCCCGTCTAGCCCAAGATAGGGCCAAAGTGGAGTATTGCATGTCATGAACTGCTCAGCCACCTGGGCCCTATCCTTAAGCATCACAGGTCGCCACCCACGGCCAACAGGTGGCCCCATTGGGGTAGTCTTACCCCTCTGCAGAGGTGCAGTCGGTGCATTCTAACGCCCCAGCCGACAGGGCAGTCCTGGTTTGAGTAATCTTGAAAAAAATTTAAAGTATTACTTGAGTAATGTTAATCTATTAAATGGAAGATGATAAAGAGGATCTATGATATTTTTGGCTGTTGAAAATAGCAAGTCCAAACTCGTTTCATAGCTGGCCAAAAATATGATTAGTCAAAAGCACTTAGGCTGCTTAAACAGGGTCAACCTTTTAGAAGTGATTATTTTTTTGTATTATTTGGATTTTTGGGCTGTTGTCCTCATCGTTATTGTTATTATGTACACAGCATTTCAGCCAAGGTGCCCTCCAGCCTTCTTCAGATGTTTCTTGTAAAACTCAGAGAAAGGTCTCGTACTTGGGAACTTTCTCGTCATAATTGGGAGCCTTCACAGAACTTCAAACCAAACCCTTTATTCAATCCACCATGATAGACTGTTCTCATTCCGTTGACCATGGCCAGGTACAAATGTTAAGCTATGTTAAGTATTCTATGTTATTATCACCCTTGGCCAGGATTGAACCTGCAACCTACAGATGATTGTCACTTAGAACTGTATGAACTCAACCCTTATATCTGTTGTGCCATGTCCAACAATTCAGAGTGAATTTTCGGAACTTATAAACCTAAGGTTCTTTTTACCTAGAATATTTATACTTATGTATGTTTTTTTACCTTAACTCATATTGCGTTTTCTTTTCTTTTTTTTTTTTTACAGAAAATTCATATTATATTTTTAGATCATTATATCTACATACACATATTATTATACTTACATTGTTATAGTAAAAAGTAAAGTCGACAGGGCGGCCTAGAGTCGGTATCAGCCAGTCAGCGAAGGAGTCTATTCCCTTTTCACTAGCCCTAGACCAAGGAGATTATTTTAGCATCTGAGGTGGAGCGCCACACCTACCATCAGCTCCTTACTTTACCGTACAGATCCCTGTGCTACTCATCCGCTGAGTTAGCAAGGACCGGTATCGAACTAGGAACCTTGTGGTTTCTAGCCGAACGCTCTACCAACTGAGCTAACCCGTCCCCTATTGTTATATATACATATTATTATACTTACATTGTTATATATACATATTATTATATTTACATATACATATATGATATACATTTCATATATACATATTATATTTACAATATACATATATGATATACATTTCATATATACATATTATATTTACGATATACATATATGATATACATTTCATATATACATATTATTTTACGATATACATATATGATATACATTTTATATATACATATTAGTATATTTACATATACATATATGATATACATTTTATATATACATATTATATTTACATATACATATATGATATACATTTTATATATACATATTATATTTACAATATACATATATGATATACATTTCATATATACATGTTATATTTACATATACATATATGATATACATTTCATATATACATTTCATATATACATATACATATATGATATACATTTCATATATACATTTCATATATACATATACATATATGATATACATTTCATATACATATATGATATACATTTCATATACACATATATAATATACTTTCATATATACATATATGATATACTTTCATATATACATATATGATATACTTTCATATATACATATTATATTTTTAAGTATTATATTTTTTACAGAAAATTCATATTCAAACTCCTTGATTTAGATGATAAAGCAAGAAATATGCCTATAATCAGTTATACTGATAATTCCTCTACGTATGATGCAATCCATTCTTCTATTCAAATCCTAGATAAGAGATTATATATCTAAATTGCTATCCTTTTATAGATGATAAACAAACGTGAAATAACAAAAATATCATAAATATTGACAAAATTACTAGATTGATTAACAAAGAAAGGAGTTCCTTGTCTGAACCTAAAGAATCTTTGATGCAATCAAAATAAAAGTCGCCCTGTCGGCTGGAGCGTTACAATGCACCAACTGTACCTCTGCAGAGGGGTAAGACTACCCCAATGGAGCCACCAGTTGGCCGTGGGTGGCGACCTGTGATGCTTAAGGATAGAACCCAGGATGACTTGCAATATTCCACTTTAGGTTTTTCTTGGGCTAGACAGCGGTTGGAGAGGCGCCCTCTGATCAACCGCCTGACCACGTCAAGCCCTAGCACCTATAAGATTGCCCCAACCCTATTGCCCTTATGGCAACCCCCAATCCTTCTTATCATATGGGTGCTAGAAGGCGGTGACTGAGGGTCTACATGTCTTGGGAATGATATTAAACTCTATCTGATGGTGAGGTTCCAGTTCTGGAGGTTTGGACTTAGAAAATTCTGAACAGGATGTTAAGAGTTAAAGAAAAATACATCAACTGAACAAGAAAGATTGCAAAAATGTAACAAAAGAAATATGCACCTCAGAACCCAAAGTGGGAACAAATGTGTCTTGCATGCAAAATTTGTGAAGGGCTTGAAAGAAAAGAAAATAAGGCAGGATAATTGACAAGAATGTATTTGCATGTATGCAATTTTTTTCGAGTTTAAGCTGTGCATAAAAACACCAGATGTGACAGGAATAGGGTGAGATGCTTTGACCTGGTATTGAGGTTAAAGACTGATGTATTATTCTCACAAGCAATAGACTTTGTTGTCAGACTTTTGAAGTTGCAAAAGTCATTACTAAGATCAGTTTTCATTCTTCAAAAAATTTACTCATTAAAATTTAAAGATCCATTTATTGATCCATTTCTCTTATGAGATATTGTTCGTATATATATATATATATATATATATATGTATATATATATATATATATATATATATATAAAATCAATGGTAATATTATGGTTTCACACTCATAACTTAAAGTTTCATGGTAATCCAATCATCAGATGAGATCAATGGGTGAGATGTCAAAAACCAGTCGTGAAATGGTTGAGATGTTAAAAACCAAATTTTTTGATGATTGGATTACCATGAAACTTTAAGTTATAATATTACCATTGATTATAAATCTGCTCTGCTTTATTAACATTGAGCACCTTTCCATGCAAATACCTTTCTCATTTTTTAATTCACTATTCATTATATATACTAGCAAATATATGCACCCTCCGGTGCAAGTATTTAAGTTTTAATATAATAAAATATCATATTAAATTAGAAAGGCTAATGAAACTGAATAAGAATGTAGATTAAAAGTTTTGGAACAGAGGGGGTATGATTGAAAAATAGAACAATTTTGAAACTAACTCTTCCATCATTTTCCGTTACTCCCGTCATTGGTAATTTTATCTAATTTAACTGTTTAGTTAAAATAGGATGTACAGAATAATATTAGTTATTTCTTCTTGTTAAGGGATTTCTTTTAAGATTTATTGAAGAGATTTTTGCTCATATTCATTAAGATAAAACCAAACAATTAGAAATCAATAATACTAAGCATTTATTTATTAAGATCAATTTTTTAAGATCAATATGTAAATTAGCCTTCCCATTCATACTGTAAACTGCTATTTTGTTGTATATATAAATACAATTGCATGTTATTAGTATGTAGATATGGTCAACGGTGGCTTCGGCCTCTGGACCATTGATGTGATTAACAGCGTCGATCCCAGGGGGCCATCCCCCCAGGCAACACCTGCCCCCTTGATTTAAAGGGGCAGGACTGGGTTTATTGCCCGGTGCCTGAGGCGCCCCCCTTGAGGGGAAATGCCGACGGGATCGACGCAATTTTTCACCTGCCACTCCATGAGCTTCGGTTTGTGGGTGGTCCCACGTTAATAGGGACTTTGTGCCTGACCCGTACAAGTGGGGTACGCGGTAAATACCATGTAGATATGGTCAACAGTATAAGTAATGTAAAACAATTTTATTAATAATTGAGGTATAAATAAAAATAAAATCATGGTAAATGTGATGTAAATAACTAAGGGAATTGTGACTTGTATAGTAATATAGTTTCGGTTACAGACAGAAAAACCCACAATCTCCATTATAATAAGATATATATTATATATATATATTTTTTTTTTTTTCTTTTTTCATTTTTACTGCCATTTTAATTTCTATCCAAAAGGAACTCAAATCTTTAAAACAAATTTTTATATATTTTTCTTGTAGAAATCCTGACCAACTAGTTACTTCAGACGATAGTGATTCTGATTTGGAATGTACATCTGATAATTCTTCTGCCAAGGGAATGCAGTTTCATATTAAAAAGAGAAGTAAGTTTTATTAAATATTATTTCATTTTTATTATCATTTATATTTTTTTAAGGCAATTACAATGCATATATCTTATAAAATTCGATAATTATTGATTTATCATAATTATTTTCAATAATTATCGAATTTTATACGATATATGTAATTGTAATTGCCTTCAAAAAAATATAAATAATAAAATAGTTTACATAACAATGCTTCAAAAAGCAAATGATCAAATTCCATTATTTCATTTTTATTTCTTATCAAGATATAAAAACCAAAAAAGTAACTGCCCTGCTGGCTGGAGCTGTAGAATACACTGTCTGCACATCTGCAAAGGGGTAAGACCCCCCAATGGGGCCACCTGTTAGCTGTGGGTGGTGACCAGTGATGTTTAAGGACAGAATCCTGGTGACATGCAGTCAGAGAGGGCCACTCTGACCAGTCGGCTGGTCATGTCAAGCTCTAGTACCTATACGATTGTCCCTTCCTTATTGCTTTAATGGCAAGCCCCAACCCTTTTTATCATAGAAGGTGGTGGCTAAGGGTTCAATGTTAAACTGCATCTAATGGTGAAGTTCCAATTCTAGAGCTAGATAGAATGTGGAGTACCCCTTCATCACCATTACTCCCAGGTCCACTCTGATCCGGAGTGGTAGTACCTGTTAGAGTCCCATCTATGGATTACATAGAAAAAATAAGTTTTATGAAATGTGTTAAAAAATTGAGTACCCATGAAGAATAAATAAAACAAAATGTTTTCGGCATAAAATAAACCAATAAGGGTTGACATGCCGTAAAATCCAACCAACCAACTACTAGCAATGAGTCTGTTCAATACTTATTTAATACTTAATTGGGTAACCACTTAAGCAACAGCAGGTACTATAAGCAACCTGAGTCCTTTGTTTATCAAAATGACTTGATTCAGTATTAAATGATCCAAAAGAGGGTTGATATGCCATAAAACAAAACAACCAACCAACCATTTTAGTCAGTTAAGCAGCTATGAACCTGTTCAATACTTAATTGGGTGACCACTTTAGACAACAGCAGGTTCTGTAAGCAACCTGAGTCCTTTGCTTATCAAAATGACTTGATTCAGCATTAAATGATCTGAAAGAAAGTGGATATGTCATAAAACAAAACAACCTATCACTACAATCAGCAGTATGTATTGTTCACCTCTGCGTAGTATTACTAGAGATTCAGATTGATATACATTGTGTTGTAGTCGACATTCCCTGTCATAGATAAAAATGGACCATATTACCTTTAGGCACCCCTTTTTGATCTCGATTAAGAAAGGACATGTTTTTCATTTACACCGTCAATATGCAGTTGTTTGTTAGGGGTTAGGGGTTAGTTTTATAATATTCTTTTTTAAATCTAAAAATCGTCTGTTAAAACAACCGGATATTGACGGTGTAAATGAAAAACATGTCCTTTCTTAATTGAGATCAAAAAGGGGTGCCTAAAGGTCATATGGTCCATAAAAATAAGTGACTTGAAAATAAGCAAACTTGTAATTCCAAAGTATTAACAAGATGGCAGCACCAGTGTATTCATTACTTCACATACATGATGTAATGAAAACTCAGATTGACCGACTCAAGTCAACACAAAAATTAACATCTAGATCAGTGGTTCTCAACCGGGGGGCTATATTCCAATTGCATTAAAAAATTGAATCAAAATTAATATTTAAATATAAATGATATGTTTTAACATAAAAAAAATAAGTAATATTTTTTTCTTATATTTTGCAGATAAGAAAACCATGCAAGTGATGCTGCAAGAAATGTTTGAGGAAGAAACAGATACGGGATGTCTTTAATGATTTTATGGTAATTTATGAGGAAGTGTGTCCCGGTCTCCTGCCTCAAAAATTGCTACCTGGTGACTATTAAAATAATGACCCAGCTCAGTCTATTCAAAACTATCCATCTTCATATCTATCTATCTATCTATCTATCTCAATTTGTTCATATTTATCTATATTACTTTAAATACTAAGATTTTTTTTTTATTCATGTTTGTTTAATGTCTTGTTTTAGTTTAAATAAACAAGAATTACGACAAAAAAAACAAGCGACCCCCCCCCCCAAATACATTTACTTGTCGAAAATATCTATCTATCTATCTCCATTTGTTCGTATCTATCTATATTATTTTGTTTGTTTATCTATCTCAGTCTATTCCAAACTATATATCCATCTTCATATCTAAACAAGAATTACGACAAATTACGATAAATAAACAAGAATTACGATGAGCTGGGGTTGTTATTTTGATAGTCACCAGGTAGCAATTTTTGAGGCGGGAGACCGGGACGCACTTCCTCATAAATTACCGATTTTATCTCTTATTTGAATTTTAGATGCAATTTCAGATTTAGAATGAAAAAGAAACAAAAACAAAAAAAATAAAAACAATCTAAATTATCTTGTAAATCACTTTGGTCTTTTTTCATTTTAAAATATTTAAAAAATAAATATATTAGTTTGAATTTAGAAAAATATTCCTCATTGGCATGTTAAAGAATTTACATGTTCTCTATGATGTATTACATATTTATTTTTTGTAAACTTCATACTGTTTAATAAAATATGACATTTTTTACAATAATTTATCTATTTTTTTTTTTTTTTGTAATATTCCCTTTTTGGAAAAACTACAAAATTAGATTGAGAAAATATTATATAACTAGCAGGACCTGTGGATATACCACAGCAGTATGAAAAATTTAAATATTACGTTTGATATGTTTACTTAAGAGCTATGACGAAAATAGTTCAATATGTATAAACTATAATAATCTTTAACTCTATCTCACGCTTTTTTTTCTTTTCATCTTTTCCTAATGTTCAATTGAAACTGATTAGCATTATTGTTTCCACGTTTTCCCATAATCTCTTTCTTTTCTGTGTAGCATGTCCTTTTCTTCCCTTTCTTTATAAAAAAAATGTCCATTTAGCTGAACCAATAAAAAATACCCACTTGTACTTATAGACTCGCCAACAACTATGTGACCAACTTCTTGTCCAATCACTGGCAGTGCACTGCTGCTGATATTATTATTTATACTGGCTGTTCTGGTTATACCTAATCATTACTACTTGGATCTTCATGGACGACGGATCATATCACTGGACCTTTTGACACTACATAGGATTCCAAAACTTAGGACTTATTCCCTTACCAAAGGATTCTATAGTTCAGGACTTATTCCCTTACCAAAGGATTCTATAGTTCAGGACTTATTCCCTTACCAAAGGATTCTATAGTTCAGGACTTATTCCCTTACCAAAGGATTCTATAGTTCAGGACTTATTCCCTTACCAAAGGATTCTATAGTTCAGGACTTATTCCCTTACCAAAGGATTCTATAGTTCAGGACTTATTCCCTTACCAAAGGATTCTATAGTTCAGGACTTATTCACTTACCAAAGGATTCTATAGTTCAGGACTTACTTACTTTAAGTCCTTCTCAACTGGCCAAGGATGGCATCAAAAACTTAACAAGTAGTTATTATATTCAACAAATTTTGGTCAAGTCACACTGAAAATGTCAGTTCCTGCTAGATCACTGAAGTTAAGCAGTAATTAGCCTGTTCAATACTTAATTGGATGACCACTTAAGCAACAGCAAGTACTATAAGCAACCTGAGTCCTTTGACTTTGGCATTAGATGACCCCAAAAAGATTGATATGCTGTAAAACAAAACTGTAAGTGACCGGATATGAAAATAATTTGATTTGGCATCAAATGACCTGAAACGGATTGATATCCCATAAAATAAAAAAACAACCAACCAGCCCCTCCACACAAGTAGGATGTGACACATGGTGAATTTTTAAGTGAAGTTTAACACTGTTAAATTTAACCGCTACAATTTTCAGCAAATGTTGCATCATGTGAAACAGTGACAACAGAGCAGGTCATGCAGTCAAAAATTTGGTTTTAAAAAATTTAGTTAAAAAATATTTTGATTGAAAAGTTGGTTTTAAAAAAAGATTAATTCAAAAAAATTGATTAAAAAGCATTTGGTAAAAAAATCGCATTGCGTATTTATGCAGCAACTTTCTCGACTCAGTTGGGATATACTGTCACATAATAACCGTGTTTCCCCGAAAATAATGTTGCATAGCCTCTTCACTGGCACTAAATAATTATAATGTTGCATACCTCTTTCTTTAATTCTATTTCTTGGTCGTCTTTAGTATTCTGATCGTCTTTGGTATTTCTTCTATCATCTTGACTTGGTCTGGAATCTTCTAAGGTCTGGACTTCTCTTGGGGACTCCGGTCTGGTTTTCTGTTAGGGATTTCTCTCTATCAGAAGCCCTGTGTCATTGTTAGTTTTTAGATAATAAACACAAGACTTCGATTTATTTTGATGTTACGTTATTTTCAATCCCCAACCCAGACATCTGCTGACTAACATAGCGCGCGTGAGTTCCAGTTTAGGCAGGACCTAAAATGTCTGACTGCTCTGCCTGGCATCTAACTGCAAACTGGGGACTCAAAAAGGTCCCACGTGACTTCATGTATTTTGGCGGGCTTCTGTAATTTTCCATGGAAGGACCCGGCCATGGTATGAAAAGGATCATCCCCTCAGAAATACAGGGGATTGACAATAATCTTATGCAACCACATAGATTATGTAACAATAAGACCTACCTGCAAAATAAGACCTAGCATGTGTTACATAATTTGTGGGTAGCCTACAAATTATGTCTATAAATATAGTTAGATTTTGAATTAAAATTTGTTCAAATTCAAAATTGGAGGGGGTTATATTATTGATAGGTAATGAACCTTAGTTAACCCCCCTGGCTTCCACCAACAGGAAAATGTGAGAATGGAAATTAAGTTTAGACTAAGATTTTGGCTGTTAGTTAAAGAGACTAGACATAACGTCCATCTGTCCTAAGATGCCAGCTTCTCATTGCGCAGTTGAAAACCCTTTTGGCTGCTTCAGGTTTAATAAAGAATTAAGACGTCTTGTAAAACAATAATTGCTTAATTATTACCAACAAAGAAATGAGCAGACAACCCAGCCAGAAGGAAGAAATCAGCCCAGTAGAAGATTGTTACGTTTTTAAAGGCCATTCCTTGGCCTTATAGCAGAAGCGCTTATCTGGTGGAATTGGATCCTTGATAAAGAGTCCGTTGATAATGTGAATCCTTTGGTTACTAAAATGTTCTCAGTTACTGGTATAAAGTCCTTCGATAATGAATCCTGTTGGTTACTAAAGTGTTTTCAGTTACTGGTATAAAGTCCTTCGATAATGAATCCTGTTGGTTACTAAAGTGTTCTCAGTTACTGGTAATCGTATAAGTCCTTCGAGAGTATTGGTACAGATCCGGCAATCCTATGTGTGTCCGTCCTCAAAGAGTGCAGTTTTAATCATGACCAATATGGGGGGTTTAAGTATTCTATCAGGCCAGTAGTATTGCTAGTGATTGGTTACAAGAGTCAATCACGTGACCATGGCTAGTCTATAAATAGAGGTGGGTATTTAGAGCACATCCTATATCCAAATAATCCCAACAAAGATGGCCGTCACTGAAACAGAACCAGTGAGAATCCATCTTATCTCCCCTCGCCATTATATACTTAATATGAAGTGGGTATATAACACATGATATTTCAGGATGAAACTTGCTAACCATTACACCACATGAGGTGCCCAATTTTGGTATATATAGTTATTTACTAAGCTTAGCTTAGATATGGCACAAGGTTAGAAGTATGGGGCACCCAGTGAGAATCGAACTCACTAACAATGGTTTGCGAATCTAACTTGCTAACCATTACACCATGTGAGGTGCCCAATTTTGGTATATAGATATTTACTAAGCTTAGCTTAGATATGGCACAAGGTTAGAAGTATGGGGCGCCCAATGAGAATCAAACTCACTAACAATGGTTTGCGAATCTAACTTGCTAACCATTACACCACGTGAGGTGCCCAATTTTGGTATATAGATATTTACTAAGCTGAGCTTAGATATGGCACAAGGCCAGAAGTATGGGGTGCCCAATGAGAATCGAACTCACTAACAATGGTTTGCGAATCTAACTTGCTAACCACTACACCACGTGAGGTGCCCAATTTTGGTATATATAAGGTGTGTACCAATTCCCCGCTTATACTTATAGACTGGCCAAGGTCACATGATTGACTCTTCTAACCAATCACTGGCAGTACTACTGGCCTGATAAGATACTTAATCCCCCCCCCCATATTGTTCATAATTCAAATTGCCCTATTGGAGGACACACATAGGATTGCCGGGATCTTTACCAATACTCACAAAGGACTTATACGATTGCCAGTAACTGAGAACACTTTAGTAACCAAAGGATTCACATTGTAGACGGACTCTTTATCAAAGATTCCACCAGATAAGCGCTTCTGCTATACATATTTACCAACCCCTCCGCACGAGCAGGATGCGACACAAGGTCAATTTATTAAGCGGAGTTCAACAGGTTTGAATTCAGATTTTTTCTTCTCCTAGACCGGTTACCTAACCATGGTTAAAGAGCCCAGTCTGCCCTACTATTTACCCATAGCTGGAGGGAGAGTAGGATTCATACCTTTCCCAAGGGTATTAGCACTAAGTGAAATACAATTACCATGTCCAGCGCTTCTGCTATAAGGCCAAGGAATGGCCCTTAAAAACTTAACAGACAGACGATGGAAATAAGTGTTCTTTACTATCACATCATGCGACACAAACACTTGACACCCCCCGAAAATAAGGCTTAGTGTTATTTTTCAGAGTGAAAATTAAGCCGTGTTTTGTTTTCAAGAAAACACGGCTTAATTTTCACCGTATTTGATGGCATAAGATGCACGGGCATATAAGACGGACCCCTATTTCAGCAGGTCAGATTCAGGAAAAAAGTCTTTAGTGTATTGTTTTTTCTTCGCCATCATACGCTTCTGTTAACCTTGATTATAACAATTCCAGCAATAAAATAAGGATGCATGGAGTTTAGGGTAGGTAAAAGTACTGAGTATAAGCTGGGTTAGTGAGCATCATAGAGAAGATTAGCCTAGGCCTACAGGAGGTCTCAAACTTCATCTACAATGTATAAGACGCAGGGCAATTTTTTGAGCCAAAATTTTGGAAAAAAAGTGCATCCTATATGCCATCAAATACGGTAATAATTGTGAACTTTAATTTAGTATTGATAGTAAATAGTAAAATTGTAAAAGTCTAAAAAAGTAAACCAAATAAATGAATTGGTTCAAAGAGAATTTTTTACAGTCGGCTAAAAAGGAGAAGCGCTTGAAATTGCGTGACTGTTATTATTGTAGGAAGTGAACCCGAGTTCAAATCCTGAACGAGGCTGTTTGCATTTCACTTAGCGCTAATAGACCCTTTGGAAAGGTCTTAATCCAATTATTTTCTCTCCAGTTATGCATAAATAGTAGGGTAGATTGGGCTCTTTAATATTAGTATGGCAATATAAGCCGTGTCTTATTTTGAGGGAAACACGGTAACTTTGTTGAGGTTAGTTGTGTAGACCATACAAATTCGTATTTTTTGTTATCTTTTTTGTAAAGTGACCTTTAAATTGAACTGTACAGTATGCGGCTTCTCTCACGTACAGAATACAGAATTGATTTAATTTGATCTGAATACTGACCAGGTAAATTTTCAAGGTTTTCTCACAAATTAAGATAAATTCTGTAAATCAATAACTCTAGATTATCTTGAGTCTAAAATGAGTCAAGATAAACTCTATAATCAGGACGAATTTCACACGTGTCTCTTTTCCCAGGATTTGGGACTCTTTCAAAATGGACAACTTGAAATACAAGTATTATTTTCAAGGGCAACACAATTTCTTCTGATATCATTTACACACATTCCATTGTCATTAGCACCATCTTGCTTCAGACTGCAATCTCTCTCTCAGCTGACACTGCATTTATATTGCTATGGCTCGTTTCTGATAGGTTGGTCAGACCAATCAGCATGAACAACTAATCATATAAATGGACTAGTCTTCTCTCACAAACCACTTTTTTGTTACATCCAGTTCAGGTGACACTGTGTTTATATTGCTATGGCTCGTTTCTGATTGGTTGGTCAGACCAATCAGCATGAACAACTAATCATATAAATGGACTAGTCTTCTCTCACAAACCACTTTTTTGTTACATCCAGTTTCAGGTGACACTGTGTTTTATATTGCTATGGCTCGTTTCTGATTGGTTGGTCAGACCAATCAGCATGAACAACTAGTCATATAAATGGACTAGTCTCCTCTCACAAACCTCTTTTTTGTTACATCCAGTTTCAGGTGACACTGCATTTATATTGCCATGACTCGTTTCTGATTGTTGGTCAGACCAATCAGCATGAACAACTAATCATATAAATGGACTAGTCTTCTCTCACAAACCACTTTTTTGTTACATCCAGTTTTCAGGTGACACTGCATTTATATTGCCATGACTCGTTTCTGATTGGTTGGTCAGACCAATCAGCATGAACAACTAGTCATATAAATGGACTAGTCTCCTCTCACAAACCTCTTTTTTGTTATGTCTGATTTCACAGGAGACAAGCCATTTTTTCTCTGCAGCAAAGGAAAGCAATACATATTTTTCTTTTTTCTTTTGGCAATACATCACTTAAATCATGGATCTACACTCAAGACAAGTTCTTGCCCACTTTGCTCCACGAGGTAAGTCTTTCTTCTGACTAAAGTCAACTTGAAATACAAGATTCATAACTTTGTTGTTGGCTGAGTATTTTAGTTTGGTTTGGTTTGTTTTGTTTTACGGCATATCAACCTCAGTGGGTCATTTAATGCCGATAAAGTTTTGAAATAAATCAATTCTTAATGGATAATACAATTTTTTTATAAATATATTTTTCTATTTAACCCATAGATGGGACCCTAACAGGTACTACCACTCCGGGTCAGAGTGGACCAGGAAGCAATGGTGATGAATGGGGTGCTCCACATTCCCCAAACCTCCAAAACTGGAACCTCACCATCAGATAGAGTTTAACGTCATTCCCAGGACATGTAGACCCGCAGCCACTGCCTTCTAGCACCCATATGATAAAAAGGGGTTGGGGCTTGCCATAAGGGCAATAGGGTTGGGGAAATCATATAGGTGCTAGGGCTTGACGTGACCAGCCGATTGATCGGAGGGGTATTTTTGTTTGGTTGGATAGAATGCTGACTAAGCTCTTCAATAAAATGTTGGCAGAGTGCAATGGAATAATATTGGTCTGTGCTGCTTGTGGCATAACGGTTATCTTCTGTGGTGGAAAAAGCAAACCACCTAATCAAGAGGCGAAATAGGTCACATCAATATACCTATAACCTTAGGCTAAGAAGGAAAAATTCAACTTACCTTATTGGTAGAAGAGTAAATTTGCAACAAGGACTTGAGAAGTAAGTTTAATGTGAAGTAAACCTCATAGGTCTTGTAATAGTTTAAAAAAAAAAAAAAAGAAGAAAATATCCCTTTGCTTCTACCCGGCCCTGATCAATTACGAATATCCAAACAAAGGCTAAGAAGGAAAAATTCAACTTACCTTATTGGTAGAAGAGTAAATTTGCAACAAGGACTTGAGAAGTAAGTTTAATGTGAAGTAAACCTCATAGGTCTTGTAATAGTTTAAAAAAAAAAAAGAAAGAAAATATCCCTTTGCTTCTACCCGGCCCTGATCAATTACGAATATCCAAACAAAGGCTAAGAAGGAAAAATTCAACTTACCTTATTGGTAGAAGAGTAAATTTGCAACAAGGACTTGAGAAGTAAGTTTAATGTGAAGTAAACCTCATAGGTCTTGTAATAGTTTAAAAAAAAAAAAAAAGAAGAAAATATCCCTTTGCTTCTACCCGGCCCTGATCAATTACGAATATCCAAACAAAGGCTAAGAAGGAAAAATTCAACTTACCTTATTGGTAGAAGAGTAAATTTGCAACAAGGACTTGAGAAGTAAGTTTAATGTGAAGTAAACCTCATAGGTCTTGTAATAGTTTAAAAAAAAAAAAAAAAAAAAGAAAATATCCCTTTGCTTCTACCCGGCCCTGATCAATTACGAATATCCAAACAAAGGCTAAGAAGGAAAAATTCAACTTACCTTATTGGTAGAAGAGTAAATTTGCAACAAGGACTTGAGAAGTAAGTTTAATGTGAAGTAAACCTCATAGGTCTTGTAATAGTTAAAAAAAAAAAAAAAGAAGAAATATCCCTTTGCTTCTACCCGGCCCTGATCAATTACGAATATCCAAACAAAGGCTAAGAAGGAAAAATTCAACTTACCTTATTGGTAGAAGAGTAAATTTGCAACAAGGACTTGAGAAGTAAGTTTAATGTGAAGTAAACCTCATAGGTCTTGTAATAGTTTAAAAAAAAAAAAAAAAAGAAAATATCCCTTTGCTTCTACCCGGCCCTGATCAATTACGAATATCCAAACAAAGGCTAAGAAGGAAAAATTCAACTTACCTTATTGGTAGAAGAGTAAATTTGCAACAAGGACTTGAGAAGTAAGTTTAATGTGAAGTAAACCTCATAGGTCTTGTAATAGTTTAAAAAAAAAAAAAAAGAAGAAATATCCCTTTGCTTCTACCCGGCCCTGATCAATTACGAATATCCAAACAAAGGCTAAGAAGGAAAAATTCAACTTACCTTATTGGTAGAAGAGTAAATTTGCAACAAGGACTTGAGAAGTAAGTTTAATGTGAAGTAAACCTCATAGGTCTTGTAATAGTTTAAAAAAAAAAAAAAAAAAAGAAAATATCCCTTTGCTTCTACCCGGCCCTGATCAATTACGAATATCCAAACAAAGGCTAAGAAGGAAAAATTCAACTTACCTTATTGGTAGAAGAGTAAATTTGCAACAAGGACTTGAGAAGTAAGTTTAATGTGAAGTAAACCTCATAGGTCTTGTAATAGTTTAAAAAAAAAAAAAAAAAAGAAAATATCCCTTTGCTTCTACCCGGCCCTGATCAATTACGAATATCCAAACAAAGGCTAAGAAGGAAAAATTCAACTTACCTTATTGGTAGAAGAGTAAATTTGCAACAAGGACTTGAGAAGTAAGTTTAATGTGAAGTAAACCTCATAGGTCTTGTAATAGTTTAAAAAAAAAAAAAAAAGAAAATATCCCTTTGCTTCTACCCGGCCCTGATCAATTACGAATATCCAAACAAAGGCTAAGAAGGAAAAATTCAACTTACCTTATTGGTAGAAGAGTAAATTTGCAACAAGGACTTGAGAAGTAAGTTTAATGTGAAGTAAACCTCATAGGTCTTGTAATAGTTTAAAAAAAAAAAAAAAAAGAAAATATCCCTTTGCTTCTACCCGGCCTGATCAATTACGAATATCCAAACAAAGGCTAAGAAGGAAAAATTCAACTTACCTTATTGGTAGAAGAGTAAATTTGCAACAAGGACTTGAGAAGTAAGTTTAATGTGAAGTAAACCTCATAGGTCTTGTAATAGTTTTAAAAAAAAAAAAAAAGAAGAAAATATCCCTTTGCTTCTACCCGGCCCTGATCAATTACGAATATCCAAACAAAGGCTAAGAAGGAAAAATTCAACTTACCTTATTGGTAGAAGAGTAAATTTGCAACAAGGACTTGAGAAGTAAGTTTAATGTGAAGTAAACCTCATAGGTCTTGTAATAGTTTAAAAAAAAAAAAAAGAAGAAAATATCCCTTTGCTTCTACCGGCCCTGATCAATTACGAATATCCAAACAAAGGCTAAGAAGGAAAAATTCAACTTACCTTATTGGTAGAAGAGTAAATTTGCAACAAGGACTTGAGAAGTAAGTTTAATGTGAAGTAAACCTCATAGGTCTTGTAATAGTTTAAAAAAAAAAAAAAAAGAAAATATCCCTTTGCTTCTACCCGGCCCTGATCAATTACGAATATCCAAACAAAGGCGGACATGGAACTAGCAAGAAATCTGACATTTATTACGTATTCAACCAATCACACGAAAGATAAGGTTTAATAGCAACAACAATAAAAATAAAATCATCAGACCATATGACCTTTAGGCACCCCTTTCACGATCTCAACTCACAAGAACACTTTTCTCATTTACACTGTCGAAATCCAGTTGTTTGTTAAGGTTAGGGTTAGTTTTATAATTTGAAAAAAAAAAAAATCATCTGTTAACAATTAACCGGATTTTGATGGTGTAAATGGAAAAAATGTCCCCATGAATTGAGATCACAAAAGGGGTGCCTAAAGGTCATATGGTCCAAATCATCATTAAGGGGATCTTCGATTTTTCTCTCCCTCCGAAGATTGCAGGTAAGTATTTTTTGAACATTTTTCCAAACACTTCAAAGGCAACCGGAATTCAAATCCAGAACAAATTTGTTTGCATTTCACATAGCGCTAATATCATTGGGAAAGGTATGCATCCAACTACTATCCTCCTAGCCATGAGTAAATAGTAAGGCAGACTGGGCTCTTTAGTCATGAACTGGCAACTGCTATTGTAACGTGGCGGTATATGGTCACAGTACCAAAAGTGATATACATAACATTCTAATAGCTTTATATGTTGTATAGCGGGTCTTGTCAATGTGCCTCCAAATTTACGACACTAAAAAGGTGTTCGGCATGTGGCGGTCATCTTGTTGATAAAAAAGCACAACGCGAGAAATATATCATTACAAGCTGCTTAGCTTTTATTTCCAGGCTCGTCTCGTCTCGTGGGTTGTGTCGGAGAGGAGGAAAGGCAGAGAGAAAGAGAGAGAGAGGACACTGTTAAATGACTGCGATCCCACTCTAGGGACCAGAGGTCCGGTTCGTACCCTACGCGTCTGAAAGCAAAAAGAGACCGGTATTTCTCTTCGTTGGTTCCACGTCACCACGTGACTTCCGTTTCCGGTCAACACCCGAGGCTTCCGGTTAACATTCAATTCTCCCTTCGGGGGGGGGGGGGGGCACACCCCGGTCAAATTCCCGACAACCTGTTTTGTGCTCATCACTGTTTTTTTAAACCTTCACTATCTCTTATTTCTTCTTCCTCTCTTTTCTAATAGTAGTCCTCGCAAAACTCCATCTTGCTACATTATAAGACCATTGAACTCCCACTTACCAATGTAATTCCAGTGCTGCATAAGAAGGGGCACACAATGCTCATATCCACACACACTTACGTGCGGCATATCGATCCCCTTATGTGTCTTTTTACGCCGACATGCATAATCACCTTGAATCCCCATTATTGTATTATTAATGACCAATCCTATGAAGAACAGCCATTCACAAACAACAAAAATCAGCAAAATAATAACTACAAGTCTCGTGTTCAAGGACCCGAACTTCCCTTTCCGCAAACAACGGCTTTCTTGCGTACCTTTCGGGATTATGACTATACATGCCCTGTCTGCCCTACTATTTACCCATAGCTGGAGGGAGAATAGTTGGACTCATACCTTTCCCAAGGGTATTAGCACTGTGAAATGCAAACAGTCTCTTCAGGATCTAAACTCATCTCGTTGTGCCCATGTCAACCCTTGTTGGGTTATTTTATGCCAAACACTTTTTGTTTTATTCATTCTTGATGGGTATTCAACTTTTTTTTCAAACTCAATTTTTTAAAAACATTTTTTAATACTCATTTTTTAATCTATGTAATCCATAGATTGGATTCTAACAGGTGTACTACCAGTCTGGGTCAAGCTGAACCTGGGAGTAATGGCTTGATGTTACCAGGTGATTGATTAGAGGGGGGGGGGCTCTCCAACCGTCCGCTGGAGGGAGAATAGTTGGACTCATACATTTCCCAAGGGTATTAGTACTGTGAAATGCAAACAGCCTCTTGAGGATCTAAACTTGTCTCGTTGTGCCCATTTCCTATGAAATTAACCATTACACCATACGACACAATGTGTGGCTGCACGTGTTGTGATATGCAACATGCAGGTGCATATGGTTAGATAAATAAGTAGATATGAGATTAAGACAAACCACATATATATATTTACCAACTCCTCCGCACATGCAGGATACGACACAAGGTCAATTTCTTAAGCGGAGTTCAACAGGTTTGAATTCAGAGTTTTCCTTCTCCTAGACTGGTTACCTAGCCATGGTTAAAGAACCCCGTCTGCCCTGCTATTTACCCATAGCTGGAGGGAGAGTAGGATTCATACCTTTCCCAAGTGTATTAGCACTAAGTGAAATGCAATTACCGCGTCCAGGATTTGAACTCAGAGCGACGAGTCCATTTCCCATAACTTTAACCATTGCACCATGCACATATAGGTGTGTGTGTAGACCAGAGATGGTGGATTATATGTATATACATGTATATATATATGTGTGTATGTATATATATGGTCTTGACAATCATAGGGGCTTGATGTGAGTGCCCAGTCAAGAGTGTTTTTAGGAGAGTAATAAAAATATATAGACAACAACTGGTCCGTTTTTGAATATATACAATTCAGATAGGGATCAGCTGTGGGTTGTCTTCAAACAAAGAGATTTTCAAATCTCGCAGGGGTTGACAAGATCTTGGAGAATGAGGACAAGATTATAGAAGTAGGTAGTGGGGGACAGGGAATTTGAAAGTTAGGCAGTTTTTGGATTGAGGGCTGAGCGAGTCAGTTTAGATTTTGCAGCGGAACAGACCAGATCATGAAAGTAGAGGTCTTAACTTGGACAAAGAGGGGGGGGGGCTCTCTCCCTCTCTCAGCTCAACAGAACATATTTGCAGATAGGAGATAAGAATGAATGTATTGTGTTAGTTTAGCATTCAATTCTAAGGCTAACATCAACAAATGAATGAATTAATACTGCGTTTAATTGTAACAATTTATTAACCAGCACAAGAAACAATGAGTAACAATATTAAGTCCTTCCTGTATATAAACGCTGTATAAGCTATAAACGCTGTCATATTCTTATAACCACCACGTGCATCCTATGACTTGTATAACTAGCGTATAGTCTGTCTATAGCTGCTGTACCAACTATACATGTCTATAAGATAACACATATATCAAAGAACATGTATCGCCTCTCGGTAGGGTAAATCCTGTTACTGCACTAGTGGGATATGAATGGAATGTAGCCAGCAGAACAAGATGCTGACATCTGTTGAAATCTACAACTTTATATTGTTTATACAGATTAATGCTTGTTGTAACTTTGGAACAGTGGATAAAGTAACCTCCCTCCCTCTCTCACAGAATTATAACAGCAACTAGCTCACTTCATTGTAAGTCTGGTAGTTGGGTGGGTTGGTTGGTTGGATTTTACAGCATGTCAACCCTTGTTGGGTTATTTTGTGCCAAACACTTTTTGTTTTATTCATTCTTGATGGGTATTCAACTTTTTTTCAAACTCAATTTTTTAAAAACATTTTTTAATACTAATTTTTTAATCTATGTAATCCATAGATTGGATTCTAACAGGTGTACTACCAGTCTGGGTCAAGCTGAACCTGGGAGTAATGGCTTGATGTTACCAGGTGATTGATTAGAGGGGGGGGCCTCTCCAACCGTCCGTCTAGGCTAGGTAAAGACAAAAGTAGAGTGTTGCATGTCATGGACTGCTCAGCCACCAGGATTCCATCCTTAAGCATCACAGATTGCCAGCCACGACCAACTGGTGGCTTCATTGGTGGGATTTTACCCCCCTGCAGAGATGCAGTAAGTGTATTCTACAACCCTAGCTGACAGGACGGCCTGGTAGTTGGGAAGTGTCCGCCTAAAAAACACATTATGCCTGGCAAAAACCACTTGTTGCTTGGCTGCCATTTTCTTTTTTTTTTCTTTTCTTTTTTTCTCTCCCTCTCCACTTGAGACTAACGTTTTATAGCTTCGTCTACCCCCCAAATTGTATTTTTTTTTTTTTTTTTTTTTTTTTTTATAAAAACAAAGCAATGCTTCACTGTCTATTTTCCCATAACCAATGATTCAAAAGGTGAAAAGGTTTTCGGACACTTCCTGACAAGGTGTTGACAGAAAGTACCCAGAAACAGACATGTTGGGGGGTGGGATTCTATTATACCGATGTTTACTTGATCTTAATTGGTTATTTTCAATCCTCCTCACCAGCCCACTTTTCGACACCATTTCAGTGTTTCGTGCAGTGTATCTGTCTGTTCCTGATTGCAAACTTGACCAGGTGAGCACAGTCACTATATATAAGTTAGAATCACAGTATCTGGCAGTAAATCCAGCTATAACCAGATTTTATCACCTGTTGTCACCTGAAGAATTCCACAGATGTCATTTCCAATGTATTGAGTACATGTACATCTAAGAATCCAGTGGAAGTTGGATTTTACAGCATGTCAACCCTTGTTGGGTTATTTTATGCCAAAAACGTTTTGTTTTATTAATTTTTGATGGGTATTCAAATTTTTATTTAAACTCATTTTTCTATTTAAGCCATAGAGGGCACCCTAACAGGTACTATCACTCTGGATCAGGGTGGACCTGGGAGTAATGGTGATAAAGGGTTACTACACATTTCCCAGAGTTATAGAATTAGAACTTCACCATTAGATGCAGCTTAACGTCATTCCCAGGACACAAACAAGTGGAAGTTATCCATTAACCACAACTAGTGATGATACTGATACGATGATAGTGGCTTGGGTTAAAATTATAATACTAACAATAAAGAAACAAGCTAAAGTATGCACTCCCTGGGCGTAAGTATTTAAGTTTTAATGTAATAAGTAAAGTGGTCGGGGAAGCCTAATGTCGGTATCAACCAGACAGCGAGGGAGTCTATCCCATTTTCACTAGTGCTAGACCAAGGAGATTATTTTAGCATCTGAGGTGGAGCGCCACACCTACCATCAGCTCCTCACTTTACCGCACAGATCCCTGTGCTACTCATACGCTGAGTAGGCGGGGGCCGGTATCGAACCAAGAACCTTGTGGCTCCTAGCTGAACACTCTACCGACTGAGCTATCAAATTATATCAAAACTAACGAAATTAAATAAGAACAAATATAAAAATATTACACTTTACAATGTTATTGATTGATTTCTATATGAAATTATATATAGGATTGCTTTTAATACGTTTGAGAATAACACGATAGTATTAGAAATCACTAACAGAAAATAATTATTTATTAAACCCAGTTTTGTTAAAATCATTATGCAAATTATTCCCACCATATACAATGTAACTTTATTTCTTAGAGATAAATAACATTTCAGGAGTTTAAATGCTTTAATAACATGGGCCTTTTGGGGCCTGTGTCTATTAATGACCTGCCCCCCTTGATTTAAAGGGGTAGGGCAGGGCAGGGTTTATTGCCCAGTGCCTGAGGCACCCCCTTGAGGAGGGATGCCGACGCAATCCCCAGTGCCTGGGGCAATCTCCTTGAGGAGGGATGCCGACGGAATCCACGCATTTTTTTGCACCCACCACCCATGAGCTTCAGTTCGTGGGTGGTCCCACATCAATAGAGCCTTGTGCCTAACCAGTACACATGGGGTACATGGTAAATACCGCATTAATGACATGGGCAGTTTTACAGCAAATATAACTTGGCTAAACTTTAATAGAGACATCATTAATAAATAAGATGCTAATTAAGACTGACTGACTGACTCTGTGACTGTGACTCTCTCTCGTTGATTTTACTCTAAGTTTCCATATTACCCAAGTCTTTCACAGCAGCAACAAACATTTCTTCAATGCTTTGAATTTATTAAACTCTCATTACTGTTCAAAGAGAGTAGATATTTTTCTTCCTTGGTTCAAGCCAGGCTGTCTATAGACCAACTATTTAATTTAGTGCCAGACACATTGCAGCTCAAAACTGAAACGCCTTTGTCAGGATCTGAAAAAACACAATATGGGGGCGAGAGGGAATTCAGTGAACACCTGCTGAAAGAGAGTAAGAAAATTACCCCAGTTAAAATAACAGATTATATTTGGTGTCATGACTCAGGATTTGACCATCCGGATGTCCAACAGTCTACATTTGGTACTGAGCCTGGACACACACACACACATACATACATTATATATATATATATATATATACATATATATATATATATATATATATATATATATATATATATATATATATAATTCCTCATTTGTCTGTTTTTTTTTTTTTTTTTGTTTTTAGGTACAGCTTGCTTGATAATTTGTATTATTAAATTATTCAGACTATTGTACTCATCTTTATTGTTACTAGCAAATATATGCACCCTCCGGGTGCAAGTACTTAAGTTTTAATATAATAAAATATCATGTTAAATTAGAAAGGTTAATGAAACTGAATAAGAATTCAGATAAAAATATTTGGAACAGAGGGGGTATGATTGAAAAATAGAACAACTTTGAAACTAACTCTTCCATCATTTTCCCTTACTCCCGTCTTTCAGTGGTAAATTTTCCTAATTTAACTCTTTAGTTAAAATAGGAAGTAAAGAATAAAATTACAGTTATTTCTTCTTGTTAATGGATTTCTTTTAAGATTTATCCCCGAGATTTTTGCGCATATTCAATAAGATAAAACCAAACAATTAGAAATCAATAATACTAAGCATATATTTATTAAAATCAAATTTTTAAGATCAATATGCAAATTAGCCTTCCAATTCACTGTAAACCGCTATTTTCTTGTATATATAAATACAATTGCATGTTATTAGTATGTGGATATGGTCAACAGTCTTAATGATGTAAAACAATTTTATTAATAATTGAGGTTTAAATAAAAATAAAATCATGGAGAATGTGATATAAATAACAAAGGGCATTGTAACTTGTATAGTAATATAGTTTCGGCTACAGACAGAAAAACACACAATTTCCATTATAATAAGATATACAAGATTCAACTGAAGTACCCACCTGCCTTCCTGAGAAGGTTCCCAAGTTTAAACAAGAAACACCTGAAAAAGGCTGAAGAGTACATCGGCTGAAATGTTGTGTATATAACTTGATTTGTTCTTGTTTTACGGCATATCAACCTCAATGGGTCATTTAATGACGACTACGTTTTTGAAATGAATTGGTGATAATGTTTAATTTTCTAAAGATTTTTTGTTTTTGACATTTTTTGTGAATGGAACTTTTAGATGATTCTTTTTAACATATATTTTTGTGTTTTCATTTTTTTGGGGAATATTTTTAGATTTTGTTGTAGATGTGTGCCTCTTATGTATCCGAGTAGTTTTTCTGGGTGTATTTGGTAGAATATCTGTTGTTGTGTATATAACAATAAATATGAGGACAATAGTCCGAATAATCCCAAGAATACAATATAATCCCTCAGTTGAAAACCAAAGTGAAACTAAAAGTACCATTACAATATAACAAAAACTGACAAACAAAAATTTTAATTTTAAATTATTGTTAAACAATTTAATAGACAAACAATAAAATTCAAAAACATGTCAAGAATTAAAATGTTAGAAATGACTTAAACAAAAAGTTAGGAATCCTTGATTATGATAAACAACAAAATCCTTATCTTATATCTGGTCAATATTATTTCATTGTTCAATTTGGGGGTTGAAATTTATTTATTTTAAATGCCATCTAAAATTCGACCTTTAATTTTCTTCTTTTTTTTTTTTTAATTTCACTAATAATTGCATAACTAATGGTAAAATTCTGTCATATTTCATCACCGGTATTTTCTTGTTTTTCTTTTTCTTGTTTTTCTAGTTCAATCAATATTCGTCTTTTATTGAATGCAGCAGTCATAGTCTCATAGACTAAAAATGTAATGCAACAGGCTGGGGTGACTCGTAACAGGTTGGGAACGATACCCTTGTAAAAAGCAGCAGGTCCTTCATACCTACAACAAACAAAAAAAAGATGAATAAATCAACAATGAATTCACAAGAATATTGAGATGTTTTTTTTCACTTTTTATAGAGACTTTTAAATACAGGGTGTTCATATGTATGTGTGTGTGTGTGTGTGTGTATATATATATATATATATATATATATATATATATATATAAGTCATCCACAGACACGTGTTTCAGCATATCATGTCTCTTCAGTGTGGCTAGACACAACTATCCTTGGGTAGGGTTCGGACTCAGACTGACCGTATGGTAGTCCGATATCTTATCCCCTCGCCCACTGACAGCTGATGCGGGGACTGGTGTTTTTAAACTATTAAATACATAGGCATGTATGTATCATTCGGTCACTGAGAGATCAAATTTCCGGAGAAATGATCATTGCTTATTTGCTTAGTAGTGAGAGTTAATTTAAATTACCAATTAGAGAGCTCATTACCAAATATATATATTTTTCTTTTCTTTCAGAAAAATGAGAGCTTTTCAAGATTATAAGATCAAAGGAATCCTTAGAAAACTTTATAGAAAAAAAAAAAAAAAAAAAAAAAAAAACCCGGAAAATTATAACAATTCTGTCTTATTTAATGAAATTTGTTTGAATACACACACACACACACACACACACACACACACACATATATATATATATATATACACACACACATATACACACACAGTATTCATAAAGTCTTGCGGCAGTTTTAAAATTGAACTCTTAATAACTCACATTGAATAAATAATAGAATCATTTAGTAAAAACCAAATGAAAGTTCAAGTCTTGTAGTTTTATTTTTTTTTATGAACATTTTGATTATTGCATTTCAACAAGACTGCCATCTTTGTTGTTACATTTTAAATCTGTTGCAGGACTTTTATAGACACCCTATTTATGAAGATTTTTCTTGGATTCCTATTGATTTTCATAAATTTTGACAAGTGAATCTTAGAAAGTATTTATTTTCCTGACTTGGCACCATGCGGGGACTAAAACAAGGTCTTTTGAAACATGAGGAGCTACACACAAACTGAAGCTCATGCTGTGGCCAGTGCAAAAAGTATATGGTCCCCCATTAGCATTTCTCTTTTGGGGTGCCTTGGGTACCAGGCAATAAACCCGGCCATACCCCATTTAGACGAGAGGGCATGTGCTACCTGGGGGACAACCTCCTGGGACCAGGGGGTTTATTTTAACTCATTCCCCAGTCCAGAAGCCAAAGTTCCAGAATACAAGGTAAGTAAGTATTTACTGACCTCACACTATGTCGAAACCACGCACAAACCAAAGCTCATGTGTGGCTAGTGTTTAAAAACTGTGTGAATCCAAATGGCATTCCTCTTTTGAGGAGCCTCAGACACTGGGCAATAAATCCAGCCCTGTCCCTTTTAGACGAGGGGGCAGGTCCCCTGGAATAATGCTATTATTAAATATCTTACTGGTCCAATAGCCTAAGATACTAGACACAGGTTTTAAAGAACAAGGTAAGTATAGGAAATTACATCTGAGTTCTATGTTTTTAGTCATACACAACAGTAAGCAATGTCCATCTAGTATCTACACAGAGCTGATCAAGGTAAGTGGGTTTGTTTTTTTTTTGGGGGGGGAGACACTGCTGAGTCAATGTGTAGGCATCCACAATAAAGAGAATGTCAATTATGAATTCATCCTTACTTCTCCAGCAGTGTCCAGCATATTCTGTTTGGCTTATGTAAGTAAAAAAGTAAAGTTGTTGGAGTGGTTTTGAAACTGAAATCATTACCACTAGTTCAAGGGGGCTCCAAGCAGCATAAATACCACCAAACTTATTGACAGAAATGTGATTATATATTTTATTTTTTCTATATCTAATCACATTTCTGTCAATAAGTTTGGTGGTATTTATACTGCTTAGAGCCCCCTTGAACTAGTGGTAATGATTTCAGCTCCGAAACCACGTTTGAATTAAGGGTATTTATCTGAAGATGACTTATTTTAAGGTAATTTAAAAAAATAAAAAAGCACCTAACCAAGGCCAGAGGTTACAGTGGCCTGTACATTGTATTTATACACAATAAAGATGAGGATAACAGTCCAAAATGTCAAAATCATTCATATCAAGCCTCATCTCATAAATATAGACAAGTATAGTAGAATAGACTCTTTCACTTCTAACAACATTCACAATCTTTTATCCATGTTTTTCTTTTTCATTATTACTTTCTAGATGTGTAAGTGACATTTTTTCTGTAAATGCTGGTGAAAAAAAGGTTTGCAATGGAAATATGCAGGTTGAGAAATCAAAAATCAAAAAACAAAACAATTCAAAGAATTACAAATAAAACAAACAAATAATCCTTTCCTCTAATTTGATATTTAATGAGTGTATATAAATATATATAATTAAACAAAAGACACATCTGTTTAACAATTTTATTTTTGATCTTTTTTTCTATACATAAAACAATACAAACCATCTTGAACAAAATTAATTTCCAATGCAGTACACACATTTTAAAATGCCTATAACACCTTTCTCGTCAATTCTTCTCCTTCCAGCCTCCACATTAATATAATTTTTTTAAAAACTGGAACACATCACCCCTGATGATGGCACTTTGAAGTGCAGAAGGTACTCAGGACCTGAACTTTGGCGGACTTATCCATGAATTCCACCCAAATATTAAAAAGTTGGCCAGAAAACTCGAAAAGATCAAAAATAAAATTGTTAAACAGGAGATGTATAAATGAAAGAATATATATATATATATATATATATATTACTTTGGTAATTATTTTATTTTCATAGCTTCAGCCAGACATACACACCAACTGCCATGGTCAGTAGTGAATACAATTTATAATCTTTTATGTACATTTCTTTTTCATTGAATTTTGCCACTAATTTAAGTATTTACAAGAGTATTCGTTAGAGCTTTTTTTGTAATAACTTATGTGAAAGATGATTAGTTAACCTTAAGCACCTTTTTGATTTCTATGTTTCTAACACACGTGCGCATAGCTCACATGACTTTTGAAAACATTTTTTCACGCTCAGAGTTGTGGAGGCATAGAATAAACTGACTGCATCTTTCAAAACCTCCATGCTTTCTGTAATTCGACAAAACTATACCTCTCCATACATATGCCAGCACACATACATGTATATTATTATTGTACACCATTCATTTTCCTGACATTAGTACATTATTCTATGAACTATACATGAGACTGATGAGTTGTGGTGCACTTGAGCACTGTATGCAATAAATTTCATTATTATTATTATTATAAGAAGAGCCACAAGAAGAGGTGCTTTCATGACTTCTTTAACTCTTAACATCCTGTTGAGAATTCCAGAACCTTATTCCTATAAGGATTTATCAAAAAATGGCCTTTTCATTTAAAGTTACCAGAGTTATTTCCCTTGAATCAAAGACTTCTAAATATGTTAATATTACATTTAAATATGTTTAATATTACATTTAAACAAAGGCTATTTGGGACAGATTAGGAAAACGAATGTGACTTCTGGCCGAGTGGAATGAAGTGGTATAGAACAACTGGTGCTGGGACAAAAGCTCAAAAGCCCTTTGTAGTGGTTGGAGAAGGTGATTTTAGGAATGGTAGTAGTAGTTGTAGTAGTATAATAGATTTTACTAGTATGGAATGATTTAGTTTTGTGGATAGATTTGGTGGTTTTGTTTTATGGCCTCTCAATCCTTTTGGGGTCATTTAATGCTGAATCAAGTCATTTTGATAAACAAAGGATTTAGGGTTGCTTACAATACTTGGTGTTGCTTAAATGGTTACCCAATTAAATCTTGAACATTGCTGCTTAACTTTGGTGATCTAGTGGGAACCAGTGCTTTCAGCGTGGCTTAACCATAATAGGAGTCAAAGAGGAAAGAGACCTCTTTAAAAGCCAATTTCACTTAATATATTCTTATTTGACTAGCAAGACCTGTGGATATACCACAGTATGATGATTAAATTTTTACAACGTCTGATATATTTACTTAAGCGCTATTGCTAAATAGTTCAATATGTAAAAAATATAATAATCTTGATTTAACTCTTTTTCTTTTTTTCCATTATGTTCAATTAAAACAGATTAGCGTTATTGCTTCTGCGCGCTCCGCCCTATCTTTCCCTTACTCCCTTTCTTATTATACTTTTTCTGTGTAGCATATCCTTTTTCTTCTTTATCATAAAAACAGAAATGGTCCATTATTTAGCTGAGGTGATGACCCTCGTAAGAAATAAGAATTCGGCAGATAAGCAACAACAGATAATAAGGATTTACATTTTTGCATTTCATTTTTGAAAATTTGGACAGTCTCATTTTTAACCAGAGGGTGTTGCAAGATGATAACGATTGTACAATTAAGGAACACGAGTATTAATATATAGATTCATCTTGGATGATCTCATTTTTAACCAGAGAGTGTTGCAAGATGATAACAGTCATACAATTAAGGAACATGTATTTGTATTTATATATATATATATATATATATATATATATATATATTATTTATTATTTTTTTTATTATGGACTCTTGTTGATTTTCGACGCATGAGGGTTCACGCACACAATGAACACCTACACAGTGATTTGTTTATAGTGGTGAAGGCTTGTTTTGGACCATCCACACTTTTTGGCACAGTCGATAGGAAAGAATTGGTGTATCAAGGGTTGCCACAAACCCAATCAACAACCGACCTCAGGAGGAATTTTCAATTCAGTTATCCCTCTCCTAGACTGGTTACCTACCCAAGGCTGAAGGGCCCAGTCTGCCCTATTATTTAACCCATAGCTGGAGGGAGAATATATGGATTCATACCTTCCCAAGGGTATTAGCGCTATGTGAAATGCCAACAGCTTCGTCTAGGAATTGAACTCGAATCGACAAGTCCATTTCCCACGACTAACCACTAGCCCACGCGCCTCCAGATAGATAGATAGATAGATGCTGTAATTGTCACTAATAACACTCTTGCTATCTTGCTGTGGTCTACTTTCACTTGTGTGATTTTCCCTTACTGATTGTCAACTTGTTGCTGTTATTTTTCAGCTAATCTTGTTTTTTAATAATTAGTCCTCATTGCTTGGTTGGACAGCTATTATTGTAAATTTAGCTTCAATTTTACAGCTAGCTTGGGCAGGCGGGTGTCAAAGTTTACATACCAGACATGTATGTCGAAAAGTGTATATGTGGGGGGGGAGGTCTCTTATGGAGAAATTCTGATATTGTAAAGAGTACCCAGTATTTATTAATTAAGCATAACATTTATCATCTATATTTGAGATTATTTTGGTATATGTCTCCGTTTGTGGGGAGGTACATATATCAGGTTTTGGGCATTTGTATGAAGCATTAATGAAATAAATATCTAGACTATATCTAGACTATCTTGACTAGAAGAAAAAAACAGAAGCCAGCAACACTACTGTCCTTACACAGTCTGAAAAAGGGAGTTATAAAAATCCTGAAAATTTACTACTACAAAAACAAAACTCTACTAAAAACAACAGAGTTTCTGATATTTATTTCATTAATGCTTCATACAAATACCCAAACCTGATATATGTACCTCCCACAAACGGAGACATATACCAAAATAATCATATATATATATATATATATATATATATATATATATTATATTATATATAATTTCCCATTAAACTAACCCTAAACCCCAACCCTAGATCCCCATAGTTAAAATTAACAGTTTTATTACAAAATTTGGGGGGGTTTGGGTCACATTAATTTTGACACCTTTGTGCAAGTTCAGCCCAACTGTTAAGGTAGAGCGGTTCCGATATGGGGGATCGATTTACTATAAACTTATACGGGGAAATGAGCACCCCTGAAAACTCAAAAAATAAAGAACTTTTAAGAATTTTTTTTTCCAATCTGATATTACTACTAGAAGCATACAGAGACTCCTAGACAACACCATTTATCATCTAGATATAATATAAATAATTTGTTTTTATATTTGATGATAAATTGAAATATTTGTAATAAATTATTTCAAATTTTGTTTTAATGCATGTCATTTTTCTATTAAATTTAAATTTTAACTTGACTAATCAAGTCATTTTAGAATTTAATAAAGATAGACAGGTCATTCAACTATGGCATATGGAAATCTAATAGATTCCTATGAAGTTATCAGAATAATTAATTAATTAGAATAATTCTATTTATTTTGCTATTGTCAAAAAGACCTACAAGAGTACTGGGTACTCGCTTAGTTACTTCATTTTAGGAAGGAGTCCACCCCCACCCTCTTTAGAGATAGGTGATACTTTTAATGATATCACAATTTTTCCTAAAGGAACCCACTTTTTTTGGCATACATCTCCAGTATTTAAACTTTACCCTCCACCCTCCGTTGGGGATGTAATGATGATAGCAGGCTCTTCTCTCTGTAGATATTTCCATGTCTAGTGATCTTAGGGATGCATAGACTGTGATTCTTGAGTTGGGGACCTTTGTATTTCCCCTTCTTGCTACCTTGATTCATTGTTTTAAAGGAGTTTAAAAATTTAAAAAAAAAACGGAAAAATAGATTGTCCGGGTAGTTTTGGGTCAGATCCTATATTGAGTAACATCAAAACAGATGGTGGCGATCATAAGGCCACACAATTAGAACGTCTGTGAAGAAATCAAAAGTAGAAGATCTCAAGTGGGTTAGAAGACCTCCTGGGGCGAATCCACTTGAATCAACTGTAGTTGTTAGAAATAGTCTTTTGATGTAGCCAGACTTGTTTGAGTTTGAGTTTTATTTAACGGCATATCAACCCCTGTAGGTCATTTAATGCCAAAAAGGTTATTTTGGATTTCAGACTTTAAGGTAGTGGTTCTATGGAGATAATTGGTTATGTTCTGTTATATTTTGTTGAAAAGGTTGCTTTTTTTAATAAAATTTAAAATGTTTTCAGGGTTTGTATTCTTGAAGATGTCTTTCAGGTTTCTAGCTTGATAGTAATTTGCGCGGATATGTTTAAGTCTGTTACAATTTAGAAGGATATGCTTGGTTGTAAGTTGTACTTTGCATGTTGGGCACACTGGGGCACCCTCCCCTTTTAACAGGTACGAATGGGTAATGTGGGTGTGCCCAATACGCAATCTTAGCCAGACTTGTGGGCATCAGGAATCAGAAGTAGCCGATAAGTCAAGTGGTGAAAGATGATTGGCTGACCAATGGGCCAGAATTATCTTGGGTCTAAGAAAGAAAAATTATTTTTTCCACTTAAAAAGATAAAGGGGGAATAATCCAAATATTCTTTTTGGGGAGACCTTGTTGTGGAACACTTGAGCATGATCAGAAAATGATAAAGAGGAACTTGGATAAAATAAATCCAGATGTCGAAAAAAAGACCCCACACTTTGTTGTGATGACCGGAAGAGATGGCACCTAGATTGGTGAGCAGAAGTGAATTCCATTGGTTGATTAGGATTACAGAAGGGTGGTACTTTTGCCAAAGTGGGATGTCCAGGGAAAATTGCTAATATCTTCATGCCAGCCGGAAATCAGAAGTTTCTGGTTGAGACATTATTTAACAGAGACGTTTTTGACGATAAAGCAGATTGAGCTGAATGACTGGCAAATGCCGAGAACCAAAAGACAAACCGTTTGTTGCGTTTGAAAAAAAAAAAAAAAAAGGCGTTTCTTTATGTGGCCACTAGAGTGCCGTTAACCGTGTAATATCAGTTTCTATAGCAGATTTCTGGTCATTTGAGATCTGAACACAGCGTGGGCATTTGGCCAGACTTTCAGCAAGTATAGAAACCCTGCAACCCGTGGTTGATGCAGAAGATCCGATATTGATGGCCATTTTCGGAAATTCAGTGAGTCCTTTAGCTCAGTAGCGGCCAACGGGTTATACAATGACAGAAGTTTCTCAACATTACAGCTCAAAGGGTTTTTTTTTATGATGCATTGCTGGGAGCTGTCATTTCTATGAACAAAAACTTTTTAACAGGTGGAAAGGTATTGCGGTTTTAGGGACCTTCTCTTGGGATCCTGTAGAGATATGATCAGCCTAATTGTAGGGATTATCTTCCCTTACTGGCTATGGTTTGATTTTACGGCATGTCAACCCTTGTTGGGTTATTTTATGCCGGAGATGTTTTGTTTTATTCATTCTGGATGGTACTCAATTTTCTTTTCAAGCACATATTTTAAAACTCATTTTTTTTCAATTTAACCCATAGATGGGATCCTAACATGTATAACCACTCCAAGTCAGAGTGAACATGGGAGTAATGGTGAAGAAGGGGTACTCCACAAGATACTCCAAGATAAAGTTTTATTGAAGTCAGTCAGTCAGTCAACTATTGGTTTGAACAATGTGACTGGCCAAGCACCACTGTCAGGATAGATTTCGAGATGGCCATGCGAGACAAAGATAAGATATCTGGCACCTCAGATGTTGCAAGGATTCAAACATCTGCGTATCGCCAACAGAAATGGGCCCAAAATTCAGCCCGTTCAGACACTACCCACAACCATGGAGACATGGTGGAAACAACCCCAACGTAATGCATGCAGAGGTTGTGGTAGCTACCGGCATGGTGGGGCTGGAATAAGTAGCTTTAGTATAGCGAGCATGTCACCCATAGTCTTGATGCCCAGTTCCTTAAGCATTGCACGGTCCAGCATATGCAAGCTGGACCTTGCAATCTCTTCACTAGAAAATGTCTGGGCATAAGTTTTGGCAGAGGCAACAGATATGCCTGCCTCAATAAAAATCTTTTCCCATCCAGCTAGGTCAAATCCTGTTCGCAGCGCCATATTGAAGACAGCAAGCAGTCGTAACTGAAATATGATTCTGGTTTGCTGTCTTGTCTTACCAATTCGATGGTAATTGGACCTAGTATTATTCTACAAACGTCATACCCAGAACACTAAGACTCTCAGTCACTGCTTTCTAGCACGTATATGATAAAGAGGGTTGGAGGTTGCCATAAGAGCAATAGGATTGGGACAATCATTTATGTGCTATGGCTTAGCATGAACAGAGAGTTGAGGCAGGACTAGAATAAATAGGGCCCAGGGAAGTTTGGTAGAGAAGACAGAGAGATCCAGCTGACTTGGTATAGCATGGAAAAAAAAAACTCAAGATATGATCAGAAAGTTGGAGAGAGCCCACAGTGCATAACCTCCAATGGTTCTCAAAGCCCATAAGATGTTTACTTTGTTGTTTCTTCCTATTAGTGACTTTTTATTTTATTCTTTATTTCTACTAGCAAATATATGCACCCTCCGGGTGCAAGTATTTTAGTTAAATTTTATAATAAAATATCATTAAATTTTCTAATTTAATGATATTTTATTTTAAATTTAACTAATGAAACTGAATAAGAATGTAGATAAAAAGATTTTGAACAGAGGGGGTATGATTGAAAAATAGAACAACTTTGAAACTAACTCTTCCATCATTTTCCGTTACTCCCGTCTTTCATTGATAAATTTTCCGAATTTAACTGTTTAGTTAAAATAGGAAGTAAAGAATAATATTACAGTTATTTCTTCTTGTTAAGGGATTTCTTTTAAGATTTATTGAAGAGAATTTTGCTCATATTCAATAAGATAAAACTAAACAATTAGAAATCAATAATATTAAGCACATATTTATTAAAATCAAATTTTTTTAAGATCAATATGCAAATTAGCCTTCCCATTCACACTGTAAACCACTGTTTTGTTGTATATATAAATACAATTGCATGTTATTAGTATGTAGATATGGTCAACAGTGTAAGTAATGAAAACAATTTTATTAATAATTGAGGTTTAAATAAAAATAAAATCATGGAGAATATGATGTAAATAACAAAGGGGATTGTGACTTTTATAGTAATATAGTTTCGGTTACAGACAAACACACAATCTCCATTATAATAAGATGTTGAAGGAATATTGTGGCTAGAATACATCTCACATGAGCAAGTTGTTATATTATTCACTTGTGTTTCCTTGTCTCAATTCTGGTATTCAATGAAAGCAAAAGGTTCTCAATTTCTGCTCTATCAAATTTATCTTATCTCTGACTTGTCATTGTTGTACTGTCCTCGGCCGGAAAACGAAGCTTCCGGCAAAAAAGACAAAGAAAAATATATATTTAAAAAAAGGGGGAAAACGAAAGCGAGGCTTTCCGGTCAAGGAAGCAGGGAGAAGATAAAGAAATATATAACAAATGTCCATTATCAGATCAAAAGATGCGTAGGCGTGTCGTCAATACAAAAGCCAGAGGGTCGAGTCGACAGCAGGCAGACGCCAGCCGAAAGGACACTTCACGTCTCCCGTCAGAAAACACCCCTCGGGCACTCATTGTAAGTTCTGCACCTTCACCACCCACACACCGAAGAAAATAAAGAAGGGTCCTCTCTTTGTACATACGTATCTGTTGTTTATTGAAGTCCAGTAGTCGGTAGTAGCTGACTACTAACATACATCGTTTTGGGTATAGTGAAAACCCCAGTACTACTTACACAATTTAGAGTAGCGAAGAAGGCTGCTACATAAGTTATATAGATATCCTTTTCTTTATATTGCCTAACTCTAGCCTAAGTAAAGGTCAAAGTGGAGTGTTGCAGGTCATGGACTGCTCAGCCACTAGAGTTCCATCCTTAAGTATCACAGGTCGCCACCCACAGCCAATTGGTGGCCCTATTGGGGGTCTTAGCCCTCTACAGAGGTGCAATCAGTATATTCTAAAGCCCCAGTTACTCTTGTAAGTAAAAAGTAAAGTCGTCAGGGCGGCCTGTCGGTATCAGCCAATCGGCGAGGGAGTCTATCCTCTTTTCACTAGCGCTAGACCAAGGAGATTATCTTAGCGTCTGAGGTGGAGCGCCACACCTACCATCAGCTCCTTACTTTACTGCACAGATCCCTTTGCTACTCTTGTAATTGATGGCTACTACTTCCAACTCTCATTGCCTTCTGTCCAAGTGATCTGTTGCTTAACCAAAACTCATGAAAAAGAATGGCTGTTTGACTGGATTGGTTTGGTCTTCTATCTGCTTTCTGATTGTCTGGCTTGAATTTAGAGTTTTCCTTCTCCTAGACTTGTCCCTTAATCAAGGGGAAAGAGCTCAATCTACCCTGCTACTTGCTGGTGTGAGACTAGTTTGATTCATACACTTCTCAAGAGTATTACGTGAAATACAAAAAGCCTCATCCAGAATTTGAACTTGTTGTGCCCATTTCTTGTGATGATAACCATAACACTACATGCTTCTACTTATTATCTATAACTGCTTAATTTAGAACTGCTCGACCTTTTGTGCTGTGATGGACAAGGTCATTAAAAAAAATATTTAAAAATCCGCCCCCCCCCCACTCAGCTTGAATATAGGTCAAGTGACCCAAATTCCTCAGGTCTTTGTTTTGACTAACATAGGGTGAATGGTAACTAGGTCAATAATAAGGTCTTTAAAAAAAATTTAAAAATGGATAAGGTCTTAAAAAAAAAAATAAATAAATAAATAAAAAAAAAAATTAAAAAAAGATTTTACCCCCTCAGCTTGAATATAGGTCAAGCGACCCAAATTCCTCAGGTCTTTGTTTTGACTAAGAGAATACTAACATAGGGTAAATGGTAACTAGGTCAATAATGTTTATATTCTAGATTTTCTGGGTCAGACCCAAATCAAGGATATGGATCGGCACTTTGACCAACCAGATAGCATCCCATTTCTTCCTGAGTCAGCTTGTTGGTTGGTTCTTAATGATCCTTGTGTTTTCAATTGACATGGCAACTGATGGATAGTATTTCTCTGAATGTTTTAGATGAGGCTTGATGATTACTATTATCTGCATTATTTGGACTATTGTCCTCATCTTCATTGTTATCTGTACAACGTTTCGGCCGATATGCCCTCTGGCCTTCTTCAGATATTTCTGAACACCCAATATGAGTCTAGGTAAAAAAAATCATCCATAAGTGAATAGGTAGATATTCTAGCTAAAACAAGACATTAGGTTTATAAGTTCCCAAAAATTCATACTGACTTGACTAAGATAATACTAACATAGGGTGAATGGTAACTAGGTCAATAATGTTTACATTCTAGATTTTCTGGGTCAGACCCAAATCAAGGATATGAATTGGTACTTAGATAAAATTATAGAGTAATCTTGTATGCATTTTTTGTTCTGTTTTACGGCATATCAACCTCAATGGGTCATTTCATGCCGACTACATTTTTGAAATGAATTGGTGATAATGTTTAATTTCCTAAAGGTTTTTTTTTTGGTTTTTTTTACATATTTTCTTTTGTGAATGAAACTTTTAGATGTTTTTGTTAACATATTTTTGTGTTTTCATTTTTTTGGAAGATTTTTAGACTTTGTTGTAGATGTATGCTTCTTTTATGTATCCAAGTAGTTTTTCTGAGTTTATTTGGTAGAATATCTGTTTTAGATTTGTTGTTTGGTAGTATTTTTTTTTGTATTTGTTTTAGGTTGCTACATTCTGTTAGTATGCGTTTGATTGTGTAGGGTTTTTGTGGCATGGTATGCAATATGGGGCTGCTTCTTTTTTGAGGAGGTATGAATGGGTAATGTATGAGTGTCCTATTCTTAGTCTGGATAATATTACTTCTTCTTTTCTGGATATTTTGGTCTGGTTAATATCAACAAGAAATTATTATGTGGGAACAAATTTATTAGCATCAATTAGTTGTTTAAAAAGGGAAAGTGCAGTGGTGTAATGGTTAGAGTTATAGGAAATGGACTCATTGACCAGAGTTTCCAGGATGAAACCACAGTTCACATAGTGCTAATACCCTTGGGAAAGGCATGAATCCAATTATTCTCCCCTCCAGCTATGGGTAAATAGTAGTGCAGACTGGGGGGTCTTTAACTTTGGTTAGGCAACTGGTCTAGGAGAAGGAAAACTGAATTCAAAAACCTCTTAAATCTCTGCTTGGGGTGGTCTCTACTAGAATAGGCTCAGTCCTACTTAGTGATCTACTTAAATTTAAAAAGAAAAAAAAATAATCTTGAAATGGAATGACCGATTGCAAAATAATTCTAACACCACCAAAACTCAAGAGAGAACATCTTGGAAATGTTCATTTACAGTTGTCTGAGGCCGTGGGGATTATTTTTCAGTATTCCATACATACTAGTATTATGTAAACTAGTAAAAAGTAAAGTCAACGGGGCGACCTAAAGTCGGTATCAGCCAGTCAGCGAGGGAGTCTATCCCCTTTTCAATAGCGCTAGACCAAGGAGATTGTTTTTAGCATCTGAGGTGGAGCGCTACACCTACCATCAGCTCCTTACTTTACCGCACAGATCCCTGTGCTACTCATACGCTGAGTTGGCGGGGACTGGTATCGACCTAGGAACCTTGTGGTTTCTAGCCAAACGCTCTACCGACTGAGCTAACCCAGCCCCTACTACCTGTTCAATGGTCGGGTTGTCAGTGACAAAACATGCACCCCCATCAGGCACACCTTGGCTTGTTTGGTGAAGTCAGTGTGCGGACACCCAGCATCACTAAAAACAAGACCAATGGCCATCCACACCGATAGTATTAGGATTGGAGTACTTACTACTTATATAAATTTGTAGATGGGGCTCCTTAGCTTTGGATGGCAATCCATCCAGACAAGGAAAAGTCTGTTATGCTGCCTAGTGGCTATACCTAATTCCAAGGAAAGGCTAGAGGAGTAAACCCAGAAACCAAATCTGGAGCTAGAGTCCCTATGGTTGTGTGATGCTGAAGTTCAGCACTATCCAGCAACTCCTGTGGCATTATCGTTGCCAAACTGCACCGTCTTTTTTTTTTTTTCCCCTTTCTTTTGGACTACAATGGCAGTGTGGAGAGGGAACCTGCTGCTTGGGCGACAGCTCATACATCATATCAACCCACCCAGGCTACAGAGTTCCACTTGTTTTGGGACATTTTGCTATAAGAATTCGAGGAGGTATCAGCTCCTGCTCTTATAAAGGAGAGTAACCCAACACAGAAAATCCGATAGAAAAATAACAGATAAGTTAATTAGTAACACTAGCAAATATATGCACCCTTCGGGTGCAAGTATTTAGGTTTTGATGTAATAAAATATTGTATCAAATTAGAAACCATTTAGAAAATGATAAACTGAGGGGGTATAATCGAAAAATAGAACAGCTTTAAATCTATCATTTTCCATCACTCCCGTCTTTCATTTTTCCTAATTTATCTATTTAGTTAGATTATGAAATATTTGATAAAATTACAGTTCTTTATGGATTTCTTTTAAGATTTATCCCCGAGATTTTTGCTCAGATTCGTTAAGAGAAAACCAAACAATTAGAAATCAATAATACTAAGCATATATTTATTAAAATCAAATTCTTAATATCAATATGCAAATTAGCCTTCTCGTTCACACTGTAAACCGCTATTTTGTTGTATATATAAATATACTTGCATGTTATTGGTAAGTAGATTAATTCAACAGTATTAATAAGGTAAAACAATTTTATCAATAATTGAGGTTTAAATAAAAATAAATTCATGGTGAATGTGACATCAATAATTAAGGGAATTGTGACTTGAGTAGTGATTTAGTTTCAGTTACAGACAGACAAACACACAATCTCCATTATAATAAGATAACATTTAATTTATCACATACAGAGGGAATAAGGTTCCTGGGCCATACAAGAGTCACAATGCGTTCAAGCACATGTAAAAATGTCTGGTAAAACGAAGGTGGAAAACACTTACAGTTTCTTGGGTCTGGAATGAAAAGTACACACCATGTGCGATATTGAGGAGAAGGGACGACTACGTTTGTCTTCCTCAAGATAGCTTTGTAAGAGAGGGTGAGACTTTGGGGTTCCCACGTCATGTGACCAATAAGGGACTTCTGACACAGAAGATTACTTCAAACCCTGTGACAAGGGAGACTACTTCATTTAGTCTCCCTACAATGCTATCATCTAATCTAGAGCTGGAATCCCTAAGGTGATGTGATGCTGAACTTCAGTGCTATCCAGCAACTCCTGTGACACTATCATTGCCAAACTGCATTGTTTTTTTTTTTTTTCCTTTCCTTTAGACCACAACAGCAGTGTGGAGAGAGGGATCTATTGCTTGGGCAACAGCTCATCCTCCATATCAACCACTATGTAGTTCCACTTGTTTTGGGACATTATGCCATCGTGTCTAGTAGACAGATACCAATGATGATGATTCCACACGTCTCATAACCTAAAAAGATCATCTTTCATAAACAAAGCCTAGCAACAGGCTATCATCATCTTCAGTCTTTCTTCATACTGATAGTAAGAGGAATTTGAGATTCTAGTGACATTTTTTTTTCCTGTTAGTTTTTAAGTGAAAACATTTTATTTAAAAAAACAAAATCTAATACACTAAAACTGAAGGTAAACAAAGAAATTCTGATCAATAATTCCAATTCATCAATGAATACATGAATAATCTCAGACATTTAAAAAAAAAAAATTTTTTGAGGAATTTTCATCTTTTGTCATCCTGGGCCTCCTGCCCTAATTTATGCTATGTTTTAGCATGCCATTGTCAGGCGAATTTCAAGCCCAACTGAGTCATGTTTTTGTCAGCAAATTAAATGTAGGTATTTTACATTGTCTGATTATTATTTGTATTGCTTGGAGGAGGGCATTGTTAAATCAAAAGAGACAGCATACGGTATGAACATTTTGAAATTTAAGTTTTGTATGAATTCAATTGAAAAAGAAAAAAAAAAAAAAAAAAAAAAAAAAATTTTTCAAAAGGGGGGGTGTAAAATACCTACATTAATTTGCTGACAAAAACAACTCAGAAAATATCTAAGTTCGGCTGGGAATTTGCCTGACGCCAGCATGTTAAAACAGCGTAAATTAGGGCAAGAGACCAGGATGACAAAAGATGAAAACTAAATTTTTTTTGAGGAGTACAGAAGTTTGTTTTTTTTCTTTCTTTTTTTTCTCCTTTTAAAAAAGAAAAGAAAAAAAACCCATATTAGAAATACATGTAGGAGAAAAGGTTAAAAAGCAAAATTCCCAAAGAAATAAAAATTCACTTAGAAAAAGATACAATGAACGTGTCAAAAACATTACACAAAAGGACACATCCACACTATATATTTGATTATTATTATAAAAACAAAAATATATTAAGGTCATTTATCAACTTTAAGAAATCATTGAATGGCTGTAGTTTGACCCAGATAAGATTAAAAAAAAAAAATGTTTATGATGCCTGCTCAATTTTATAGAAGATAAAATTTTTTTTTTTTTTTTAAATCCAAGTGAATCTTGCTTTTTGATTTAAAAGGTAATCATAGTTACTAAAATCTGCTATAAAATATATTTTTGCTGCTTAATGGAAATTGTCCTTTTATCTATTTATATTTTTTGTTTAAATATTTTCCAAGTGTTAAATCTTCTATGAGTGAAAAATCAAATACAGTTTTTAAGTCATTTAATGCCAAAACAAGTCATTTTGATAAAAGTTTCTATCTTTCAAGTTCTTAATATCTTCAAATTGGTATAAATAATTTTCATTAACTTCATTTGGTTTGGTTAATAGTATGATAACCCTGTGGGTTATTTAATGCCAAAAACTGTTAGAGAGTGAGATACAAGTTGGTACTCAAATTTCTTTTACAAGTGTTTTTTTTTTTTTTTATAGATGTATTTCATGGATGTATATTATATCCGATTCATAATTTTTTTTATATATTTTTTCCATTTCTCTCAAGAAGGATAAAACGTCATTCCTGGGATCATATGACTTTAAGGCAGCCCTTCCACGATCGACTCGTGGGGACACTTTTCTCATTTACACCGTAAAAATCCGGTTAGGGGTTATTTTTATAATTTAAAAAAAAAAAAAAAAAAAAAAAAAAAAAATTTAAATCGTCTGTTAACAATTAACCAGATTTTGATGGTGTAAATGGAAAAAAATGTCCCCATGAATTGAAATCGCAAAAGGGTTGCCATAAAGGTCCTATGGTCCCATCCCAGTTATTCTCAAACAGATCCCTCATATTATTTTTGTTGTTCTGTGAATTGATCATATAGAATAAAATAAAACCATTAAAGTTTAATAAAGCATTTTTTTGTTTTATTTTGTTTTGACAAAAAAAAGAAAAAAAAAAAAAAAAAAATCAATATGTACAACAATTTTTAAAGGCTGTGATCTTAAGAATTCAATCTGAACAAAAACTTCAGTTTATTAGTTGCTTACTCTACACAGAAGTGCAAGTTTATAACAAATACACACACACATAAAACAAAAAAAAGTAGGAATTATTTTCTTATACAAGCATCAATAAAGAAATGCAAAAATTATAATACAAATATTTTGTGTACACATAATCTGTTCTCGGTAGGCTTGTAATCCATATTTACATTCAAAACAAAATTAAATAATCTTTATAAAACAAGATTTTCAGACTGGGTAGTAATAGAAGCAAAAATAAATGTTTAAAAGGTTAATTACATATTTACAAACTTATTTTTTAATTTATTTTTTGTGCATTATTATTATTATGAAAAAAATAAATTTATTTGAGAGAAAAGAAAATCAAGCTCAAAAATAAAATAAAATTTTGCCTTTCTTTAAAGAAACTCAAAACTTTAAAAAGTTGAAGATTGATATTTAAGTAGAAAAAAAAAAATTCTAAAATCAGTGAATTTATATAGATAAAAAAATTGGCAATAATCTTATTGTAAATAATTTATATTATCTATTTACAATGGGGGGGGAGGGGTACTTTATACAATCAATTCATTGATATAAATAAATAAATCCAGTTTTAAAAGATTATTCCATGACACAAATACAAAAATTTAAATTCCTACCATTCATCTTTTTCCTATTTTAGGAGTTTTAAATCATGATAATAATATGAAAATAATTTATATAATCTCAAATATGTTATAAGGTTTTAAAAAATTGTCCATATATTGGGTTGGTGCATAATTATTGTGGTTTATTTTTTCAACAAATTTTATTCAACAAACACAATATGCAGTTTGTTCAATTTGTTTTATAAAAATAATCCTCTTTTCAGAATGCGTGTCAAAAAATCATATCCACATTCGTCATATTATGATCTACCATTTTGAGAAAGGTTGGAATGCAGCACAGTCATTTCGCAATCTCAATTAACTTTTTGGTGAAGGAACAATCAGCAAAAGCAAAGTTAAAAGATGGTTCAGGAAGTTCAAAACCTTGCAGATGAAGAAGGAAGAGGTCGACCATCAAATTTCAACAGTCTGCATTAATCATCTCAAAAAGCTCAGAAAAGTACGGAAACTGGCTGGATGGGTCCCACACAAAATCTCCGATAACAAGTGCATCCAAATTTTTACCGATGAATAAAGTTTGTTGAAACAAAGCCGCAATAATTATGCATCAACCCAATATAAAAAGAGTATACATTTCAATATGCTAATAAAAAGGTTTTATATACATGCAACTATTTGAAGTTAATCTTTCCCCACATCTGGAGAAACACTTTTCCCTAAGTAACTCATCTGTTCTATTACAGATTCCCAATCAAAATCAAATTTTAAGAACACGTAAGATTTCCCTTACAAAGTTTCTCATTTTTCAATGAAAAATACTTTTTCACTTAAAATTCAATGAACACGTGCTCAGATAAACTTTTATAAATAAAAACTAAATACAGGGTGTCCCGAAAAAATTGACATCATTATAGTTTAAAATCAGAAGTTACCTTACAATCACATATATAATGTGTGTGTATGTGCGTGTTATAGAGTACTATAGATTCAAAAGGTGTTTGTTACCACTGATTTCAAAGCAGCATATTAGTTGCTTATCTTCAAGACAAAGCGCTCAGAAAAAAAAATCATCACAGTAAATTTTTTATTCAGTTATGTGTGTGTGTGTGTGTGCATGCTTGTTTGATTGAAAAGTAACTTCTGATTTTAAGTTAGAAAGATTTCAATTTTTTTCTGGATACCTTGTATATATAAAAGATGTATGAATTGATTATATAAATTGAAATCATTTTAGAAAAACAGACAACAGAAGAGAGAAAATAAGATATTTAAGAATGGTCAAGTCTAACATTTAGCCAAGTTAGAAAATAAAATAAAGTGAAAGTGAAAGTTGAAAAAAAAGAGGAAATCAATAGAGAGTTATATTCCAACAAAATAAGTTGTTAATCATAATAAAAACCAATGTAAGTTTTAAAAGAAATTTTTCAGCTTTGGTAATAAAACACATTAAAGAAACCAAACTAATACATAATGTAATGACCATCTAAGAAGAGGGTGACAGATTGGGCCAGGGGCAAGAGGTGTGGAGGGTGGGGTCTAAGTCTCACATGGAAATGTTTACACCTTATGCTGAAGAAATAAATATTAATTGGACTAGCAAGAATATGCACCCACCAGGCACAAGTATTTAAGTTTTAATACAATGAAATATATTAAATTAGAAAGACTAACAAAATTTACTTAGAACACATAGATTATTTTTATCTTTATCATTTTAATTGGTTTCTGTATGAAATCATTCATAGGATTGATTTTAATATGTTGGATAATAAAACAATATTAGAGCTCAATCATACCAAGTAATTACTTGTTAAAACCAGTATGCTAATCAACCAGACCATATATTATGTAAACATTTATTTCTTTGTAATTATACAAGACACATTGCAGGATTTTAAATGCACTAATAACCTGAGCTGTTTTGAGGCAAATCTAATTCAGATTTTCATAGAGACATTGTTAATGAATAAGATTTATTCTATGTATAAATGATTTTGACTATAAATTAAATACTCATTGATAAACTTACGCAATTCCTGAAGGTATTGTGACATAAGTAGCGATATAGTTTCAGTTACAAACACCAAATCTCTATTATAATAAGATGAGTATCACATTTAAATGTTTGTCAGTCAGAGGTTTCAAACACTGAAATGTAATTTTATTTATTAATAGATATAAAATTACAAATATACATTGTAAATTGTTTATACTTGATTTCATCAGGAAAAAAAATAAACGTAAATTCTGGAGGAAATGAAAGAAATATTTACTTAGAATAAATTCTGATTTTGAGTGATGGGAGAATTCAAGTCAACTGATAAACTGAAGTTTTGTCATATGATATATACAATTATTCCAAGAAAGCAAGGTTAAAGGGATTTTCATTATTTAAGGAACTCGGACAAAATAATTGGGTCTATATACAGTTTAGCCCCTCCAATCACCCACCCACCCCCCAAAATTACATTATCATCAATATTGGCTTTAAAACAAATTGAGGTATAAGGATGATGGATTTAAAAAAAAAAAAAAAAAAAAAATTTTCTTTAAGGAGTACCCCATATACATATGTGTGTAATATATATATATATATATATATACACACACACACATATATAGAGTGAGTAATAATATTGATATAGTTTTCTATATTTATGAATAGATTCCAATATCAGTATATATATATATATATATATATATATATATATATATATATATATATATATATACACATACATATAGAGTGAGTAATAATATTGATATAGTTTTCTATATTTATGAATAGATTCCAATATCAGTAATATATATATATATATATATAGCATAAACAGTGTCAACAGCATGTTTGATGCCTATGCAATTATCAATTTTAATTCATAACACTCCAGTATCATTCATTTCTAATTTTATTTTTATACATAAGAATTATTTTTGAGAATAACTTGTATAAGAAAGCTGTTAAAATATTTTTTTCCGAAAATGCTTTCCCATTTACATTTTATTCATCAACATTTTTGGAATTTTTTTTTTTTTTTTTTTTTTTGAGCATTTCAGTAGGATCCACTTTGAAGTAAAATGGGGGGAAAAATGCAGTTTGATGCTCATCAATGATGTTTTTTAGTTCTATGTTGATTTTGGGTCTTTTGAACATTATACCCCCACCCCCACCCTCGCTAAAGTGACCCCGTTGAGATTGATCACATCTCAACCTGCATCCAACATGGTTGTTGGTCAGCACTTCCTGCATTGCTCTCAGCTAACAAATATATATAACTATATTAGTCTATTTGTCCAGGTCAGATTTTTTCATACAATCTGTTGCCAAAATGACCGATTATTTTAGTCAAATAGATCATACCGACAGGAGTTAGTTCATTTCCATATCTTGCTTAGAAAAAAAAAAAAAAAAAAAAAAAAAATACCTATATTTTATCATTTGAATAATTTTGATGTTTTGGACTGTTGCCCTCATCTTTATTGTAGTATGTTTAAACCCAACATATCTACCAGCCTTCTCCAGGTGTTCCCTGTGAACTAACTTACTATGATGTCATGGCTACACCACAGAAACTCCCATAGTTTACGTCAAGGAGTATTATTTTTCCAAAGTAAGGGTTCCGATTATTTAAAAAAATTAAAATTAAAAAAAAATTTAATGGAATTTGATAATTTGCTTTGGAAGCATTGTTATGTAAAGTATATTTATATTTTTTTGTATCGTATAAAATTCGATAATTATTGAAAATAATGATAATTTTCAATAATTATCGAATTTTATACAATATACACATTGTAATTGCCTTTTGATTTAATTAAGTTTTAATGAAAGGGTACAATTTGTAATGCCTTTTTCATTGCCTTTGAAAAATGTCCCATACCCAAATATGTATGAAAGTACAATGAGGAAACTAATCCGAAAATTTCTCCACAAATATGTATGTGATTGAATAGGCATGAAATGAGAAATTGTTTTGTGATGACTATTTAAAAAAAAAAAAAAAAAAACAAAAAAAAATAACACCTACACACATAAATGGTAATGGTCTTTAACTCTTAACATCCTGTTGAGAATTTTCTAAGTCCAGAGTCCCATTCCCATAAGGATTTATCAAAAAGTAACTAAAAATGGCCTTTTCATTTCAAGGTACCTGTTATTTCCCTTAAATCAAAGACTTCTAAATGTTTAATATTACATTTAAACAAAAGCTTTCATTTGGGGCAATTTGGAAAATGAATGTGACTTCCGGCCAGGTGGAATGCGGCAGTATAGGACATTAAGAGTTAACTCTTAACATCCTGTTGAGAATTTTCCAAGTCTAGATCCCAATTTACTATAAGGATTTATCAAAAAGTAACTAAAAATGGCCTTTTCATTTCAAGGTACCCGTTATTTCCCTTAAATCAAAGACTTCTAAATATGTTTAATATTACATTTAAACAAAAGCTTTCGTTTGGGGCAGATTTGGAAAAATGAATGTGACTTTCGGCCAGGTGGAATGCGGCAGTATAGGACATTAAGAGTTAATCAGATTCTACTGGGGGGGGGGGTATTTGTATATAAAAGTCTAAAACTGAAATCAGTTAGGGTTGTTTATTTTTGTTTCCTGCATGATTGCAAATCAAGACTATTGATTTGTTTTTATAAATAAAAAAACTTGCAGTGAAGTATGGGTACTATGGCTAATTTTATATAGTATATGTGTGTGTGTGTGTGTGTGTGTGTGTGTGTGATTATTTTAGTATTAGAGAATTGAAAATAAACTTCAATTAAAGTGTGTAAGAACTGTAATTATTTGTTATAGAGTACAATACATTTAAAAGGTGTGATTGTTACCATTGGTTTCAAAGCAGCCTGTTAGCCACTTATCATCAAGGCTGTCTTGACGGTAAGTGGCTAACACACTGCTTTGAAACCAATGGTAACAATCCAACTTAAATGTATTGTACTTCATAGCAGACACTTCTTAGCTCTTTAATTTCACTATGAATAAAATAGTTTGTCATATATATATATTTCTGAACTCAATACAACATTTGTACATGTGGATTGCCTTCAAATGCTGCGTGTTTACAATTACGATTGACACAGAGAGATAAGATCTTATTTTCTTCCAATTTAGAATAGACAACTAAAACGTTGATTATTTGATATGATAAAAGAGTCACTTTAATTTCATAGAGAATTCACATTTGAATAATTAACAGTTTTGCTGTTGAAATGCAGTTTTTAAGTTGAAATGTATCACTTGAATATTAAAAATGAAACTAATTGAAGATTTGGAATAATTTAAAACTGTATGCTCTAAATATTTACATGTGAAAAATTTTAAAAAAAAAAAAAAAAAAAAAAAAAAAATCAGATATTTATTAAAACATTATAGCACATAATTCATTACATTCTATTTTCTCATGTCTTTACACAATGCAGCGCTATTTTTCATGTTTATGCGCCAATTAAAATAAATACAAAAAATTGCAGTAGGACTTTGAAACAAATTTTATAACTAAGAATTTTTATTATCCTTTTTGCAAACTTAAGTCTTCTAATTCTATTTGAAAAAGTAAAGATAAGTTAAAACAATTTCCAACTGTCACCATTTTACTATATATATATATATATATATATATATATGAGAAGTAAATACACAAGCGATGTGTTTTGATATGGCTTTTTTTAGCCGACAATTTTTTGGGAGAATATATGCTTAATTGAAGTCGTACCTAATTTTGAAAGTTAATTAATAATTAATTAGGCGGGCATACCTATTTAAATGTAAGGCTAAACAAATCGAGAAAAATCAATCTCTGTATGTACATTTTGGCCTATAAGGCCTCATCAGCAGAGCTATAGATAGGAAGACAGTAAAGTTGGTGGAGTGGCCTATTGTCGGTATCAGCTGGCCAGCATGGGAGTCTATCCCCATTTTGCTAGCACTAGACCAGGGAGATTGTTCTTATGCTGAGATGGAGTGCCATACCTACCGTCAGACCCCCCACTTTACCACCCATATCAATTTACCCAATCTGTGCTACTCATACACTGACTTAGCAGGGACTGGTATCAAGCTCAGAACATTGCAATTCAAAGACTAATGCTCTACCGATTGAGCCAAACCGGTTCCTTCAACAATCATATAGTAGGTAAGTAAAGTAGCCAATTGTTGGTATCAGCTGGACGGCAAGGTAGTCTATCCCCTTTTTGCTAGCGCTAGACCAGGGAGATTCGTTTGTGCTGAGGTGGAGAACCACACCTACCATCGGCTCTCCACTTTACTGCACAGATCAGATTACCCAATCTGTGCTACTCATGCACCGAGTTAACGGGGACTGGTATCGAACCCGGAACCTTGCGACTCCTAGGTGAGTACTCTACCAACTGAGCTAAACTGGCCACCCGTTTTACTATATTAGTACCTACTTTCTGTTTTCTTTGTAGTTAAAAGTGTTACCACAAAATCAATAAACATTTGCTAGCATTATTATAATTCATTTTTTTTAATTAACCAACAATTTCTTAATTACTTGAAAGGTTTCAATTATCATTCATTTCTTTAAAAATTTTTTTAAATAAATAGAAGTAAAAAAAATCTAAATTTCTGATTTAACAAAATAAATTTAAACTAAAACCAAGATAGGGAATATCTGAAAAGTAAGTTTAAAAATGAAAGGGGTCTGTTGTGTTTTACAGCATATCAACCTTTTTGGATCATTTTAATGCCAATAAAGTCATTTTGATATTTGGATTTACTTACAGTACCTGATGTAGCTTAAATGGTCACCCATCTAAGCTCATCGCTGCTGAACTTTGGTGATCTAGCAGGAACAGGTGCTTTCAGTGTGACTTGACCATAATTTCTGTCAAGGGGAATTTAATCATTTCTAAACTCTATAACACTCCAAACACTATTCATGCAAATAAAACATTTTCTACAGCTAAACAAAATGCAGTAAACCTTGGTAGGATTATTTAAAAGAAAATCATTTATAAAAACATTAGTTGGGTGGAAAAAGGAAACTATAAAGTAAACAATCCTGCACTGAAAAAAAAAAAAAAAAAAAAAAAAAAAGTTTTCTTCAAATGATTAAAAAGGAAAAAAAAGCAGCAACTAATTATTCCAAGATTTATTTGGGCTGTTATTCATATTATCCTTGCTGTTTGTTTACTCTCTATCCAGCTTATCTCTTTGCATAATTCATCAAGTTTTCCTTATAAATGAATCTAAATCTGGTTATATTTCAACAACACAGTTGTAAATGTTAATTTTAAAAAGTTTGGTGAGATGTATTTAGTAAATAAATGCACATGATAGTTTTCCCAATATATAAATTGGGGGGGGGGAAAGGTTAAGCCTTTGCAATTATTTCTTATTCTTCCAAGTTTAAATCCCCAAATTGCAGTAAATTCTATATTGTGTCTAGGTGACGATAATAAATAAGGAAGAATCTTATTGGCGAGTATACATAGTATAAAAACCTAAATACAGGAGCCTGACAAGATTACTTATAAAGCAATCAATTCCACACTATTTTCAATTTAACAATCTATTTATTTTTTTTTTTTTTTTTTTTTAATTAAAAAAATATTAAAAAATTAAAAACATTGTTCAGACAATTTTTCCCATTCTTTTGTATTGTCCTGACAAAGGTTTAACATAAACCACAACGTTTAAACATGACTTTATTATAGAAAAATAAATTCATTTTTTTTCGGAATACATTGTTTTTCTATTATCTGCATACCTATTTTCAGTATGACAACTGCAAAAGCCTCTTTTTATGATGATCTAATCAGAAAAAAAAAAAAAAAAAAAAAAAAAAAAAAAAAATTTTTTAAATAATTTTCCGACCTCCCTTCATATCAGATTAACATAGTTTGATTATTGTGAGGAGCCACGCACAAACCACAGCTTATGCAGTGGCCTGTGTAAAAATTGCATGAATCCCTTCAGCATTCCTCTTGTGAGGTGCTTCAGGCACTGGGCAATAAACCCAGCCCTGGCCCTTTTATAGACAAAGGGGCAGGTGTAGATCAGAGGGATAGTCCCCTGGAATCACGCGATTTAATTTATATTTACCTGTCCATCGTCTGAGGCTCCTGTACGCTAGATAAGATTAGTATACTTATGTGAACAACTCCTTGAATAATGATAATGACTCATCTGAAAATTAAACCAAATTTTAACGATCACCAATGATTTTGCCTTGACATAAATTACAGGTTATTTTTTGTATCTTAAGTATTTTTTTTCCCTTTGAACCATCAAAGTAGAGAAATAAATACATTAGAAATTGTTTGTTTTACAAAACACGATCCAAGATCTTTCAAATTGGCAATCAAAATATACATTCCTCTATTATTTTTGCTGGAAAAAGAAAAAGAAATCAAGCGAAAAAGCAAAAATAAAGAATTCCATTATCTTTCATGAAAATATGGAAAAATTATCAGCTTAACATTTTTTTTTTAATGAACTGTGAACTAACAGAAAAAAAACAAAAAGAAACGTGCTGTTGATATTATTCTAAAACGTTGCTAAAACTAAAATGCTCAATTTTTTTTTTTTACTAAATAAGATTAGAAAGTCCAAGAATTAAATGGACATTACCAATAATAGTAAATTTTAAAAAATAAAATGGAAAATTATCAGATATCCCATGTATGGCCAAGAATAAGATATATAAAAAAAAAAAATTAATCATGAAAGAGTAATATATAAATGTGTGTATAATTCCATGTGAAATATTTGGTCTCACCATTTTGTATAGAATAAAGTCAGAGGGCGTGGGGTAGGGGTAAGTGACAGCCAAGGAGACATTTTTGTTTAGAGGAAATTTTTAAAAAATGGAAAAAAAAGGAAGAAAGTTTTGAAAGAAGAAGTACAAGCTCACAGGAAAATCTTTTTGAGTTGATTTTTTTTTTTAAATGAAAAATAAATAAATAAATAAAAAGGAAAAAAAAAAAAAAAAAAAAATTCTGGCACTTTTGTATTAAAACAAAAATAAAAATAAATAAAAATGATTGAAATTTTTTTTTCTTTATATTTATTTCTTTCCCTTTTTTTTTTTTTTGTTCAGTGGAATTAACTGGATGACTGACATACACAATTTTTTTTCAGGGGGGGGAGAAATGAAACACAGCCAGCGCACCAGAGCAAAAGTTATTGGGACATCTTTTTCTTGCGGTTGATTTCACGTTTTCCAATCATCATCTGTCTGTGTAGTGTTCGTCTGATGAATTGCAGTGAAGTACTCATAAACTAGTAAAACAATGCAAATGTTGGGTGTTACATGTACCATGTAGACAGGGAATCCTTTGTATAGTCCACGCAACTTGCCTTCATTTCTAGACAGAGAAAGAAAAAAATGCCTGGTTGGAAACAAGTTACCATATAATCATCATCATCATGTGGATGCAAAGTTAACACTGTACAAAGTACTTTTTTTCTTTTTTTTTTTTTAAAGGTAGATACCAATTGATTTAAAAATGAATAATCATTAAATCATAATTAAAATTCATTGGAATTAATATGTAGAATGTTTTGAAAACAGGAAGTTATTAAAAAGAAATTTTATCTTAATAAATAATAAAAATAGTTGTGATTTTGAGGCGAGTGATCAATTGTATTATCAATTTTCAAATCACAATTCAATAAACAAATTAAAATAAATTACTGCACAACAATTAATATTACTTTTTTTTTTTTTTTTTTTTTTAAAGTTTATCTTCTCCCTGAATAATGAACTTTTATTATAATCAAAAGGCACGTTATAATTCTTTTCCAGTCTCCATGCTCAAAAATTCTTTAATACATTTCTTCTCACTGCATACATATCACCATGTCCAAAATACATCCTGATCAATTTCTGCCCTATTAAAATTAACTACTAACCAGACAAATGTATAAAGGAATATAAACTAAATGATCAATATTAAAGTATATAAATGAGGAAATTGTGAATATGAGTGTGTATTAGCAAATGTTAAGCTGGTTTAACTATAAATCTCTTTCCAATAGTAAGAGTTGATTTGTTAATTGTCTAGCTGACTAACAGCAACATAATTAGTCGATAAACCTTGGACTAAAATAAGCAAGGTTACATAATACCATTCTGTGATAGTGAGTAAATAAAAAATAAAAAAGATTAAGAAATAATAAAATAAAATCTTTAAGATCAAAAAATGTTCTCTTTATCATTCTTTAATTTTAAAAATACATAGCAGATACCAGAATAAAGATCATTAAAATTATATATATATGTATATATATATAAACAATTTTACTTGCACACACACACTTGTGCATATATATGTCATGCAACTTACTAAAGTATGAAAGATTCCATTGTTATAGTAACATGAAACATTTTAGAAGTTAAAATATATCCATTTCCCCCCCCCCACAGGTAAAAACTAGGTATACTATACTACTTAATCACTCTCTTTCTGTCTCAAAATATAACTTCTATTAAATATATTACATTTTATATGCACTTTAGTTATTTAATTTGAAGATATTTCTTAATTGCCAAATATTTCTAAAACAATCGGCATGCTTTTCAGTTTGATATTGGCCATTTTACAATGAACATATGTACTTGTAAAATATTTAATATGATTCCAATGCTTACATTGCCTTTGAATTTGCACAAGTGATGTATTTTGATATAAAATCAACAATTACTAATAAAAAAAAAATTACATATTTCCAAACATACAATGCAGAAAATGCATTATCTTTGCTTAGTAAACCTTATTCTCTATCCTCGCTTAATACTCATTGCATTTCTTCCTATTATTTCTGTTAACTAATACTCTACTTACAACAATAACACACATTGTACAAATGATAGAATCATTTAAAAAGAACCATATGAAAGTTCAACCCTTGCAGTTTTAATTTTTGTGTTTCTTCCTATTATTTCTCTGTTAACTCTGATACGCTATTTACAACAATATCAAAATACATCACCTGTATAAATTTCAAGTAAATGTAAGTACAGTAAATATTTTGAAATGTGTCCAAAAACTTCTTTCTCCCATTACTATGTTCCATATAGCAACCAAAAACAATAGCAGAATTTATTAACAAAAATAAGTAAATAATAATAAAAACAAAAAAAATTTAAAAAGATATACAAAAAGATCAATCTGTGAGAATATGTACTTTTTCTTTTTACAAGAGAGAAGGGATAATAAATTATCTGGGGAATATTTGAAAGGTAATGTAAGCAAAATGTAGATAATACAAAAATGTTTTCAAGATTAGAAACAAAAAGAATTTCCAAATATCTTTGTAAATTTATATTCATAGATCTTTGAAAGTTTTGAGATGAACCCTTATAAAACATCTTTTCTTTTAAAACTTATTCTAAAATGAACTGAAGTGTCATAAACCTTTTATCTCTGACTAGCATTCCCAACAGGTCAACTAAAATCTGGCGACATTGACAAATTTTCACCTTAATCAGTCCAAATCACTATTTCTCACATATTCCTAGTCTAATCTTAAATATTTATATGGTTGAAAATAAAAACCTAAATATTTAATTTGTATACTTTTTTATTGATTGAAAAAAAAGGGAAAAAAATTTTTTTTATTTTTTTTTTATTTTTTTTTACAGAGAGTTAAAAAGGTATTTTGCTTCAAACAGTAGAAAAAATATGAATGCGAAATATGATTTTTTTTCTTTCCGAGACTAAATTTTACGTTATTTTGTTTTGCAAAATCAAAGTGGTCAATGTTTATCAATATTCTTGAAATTTTACACTCAATTAGAAGACACCTTAAACTACAACTAGGAAGTTATTTTTTCTTTCTTATTCTTATTCTGACCCATAGAAGTGAAAATATAATTGAGCAAAGTTAACAGAGATTTCTTCAAAAAGCATAAGATAAGCAAAAAAAAAAAAAAAAAAAAAAAAAAAAAAAAAAAAAAAAAAGAATTATCTCATTAATAGAAGATAATCTCAGAATTATTTTGATATATAATTTGGGAAATTTTGATGTTTTAATGTCAGGTTTTTTGTGAAACTTTCAATTTCAGAAAAAGAAAGAAAAAAACTTATAAGCTAGTATTAAAACAAACAAAACTGTTCAGCACACATATGCCCACATTTGTACCCCCAATTTCGGGGTTTAAAAGTCTCATAACTTTCGAACCACTGGGGATATTTGCATAATTCAAACAGTTCTGAACTATTTACCAAGCTCTATTTAACTAATGGGGTTAAATAACAATAACCTCAAATAAATAAAAAATAAACTGGGAATGCCACCCTGACAGCAATCAATGAGTTTGGAATATGAAAGATTTATCATTCAAAATCTGATTGTAAATTTCATGAGTATATAATGAAATCATGTAATATAATGTTATTAGAAGAACAGTAGCACAGGAAAAAAATAAAGACATCTTAAACGATACAGTCTATAGGGAAAAAAAGTATTGTTTCATTTTAAGTATGACACTAGACATATGAAAGTTATTGATATGTAAAGAAAAAGAAAAGAAAAAAAAAAGTCTAGACAGTTGTTGAAATGATGTCTCATTTCAGAATTTCAAACAAAAATTACTCATATCTTCAGCATTTTTGGAAAGAAATAATAGCAGACCAAATAATAGTGTGGATACAGGCATCAAGAGAGCTCAAGAGAAAATTAATAAATTAATGATAAACATCTAAAATTTAGACAGACAGCATTGTTAATGCACACACAAAAACTGTTTGCATAAAATTGTGATGAAAGAATAAGAATTCAGGGTTATAAGTCAGAATCTTATATTTTTCAAAAGACAGAAAATGTTATATATCTATACATTTATAAAGGACAGTTGATGTAAATATGTATGTATGGAACTATGAAAATAAAACAGACAAAGTAAATATGTATATACATTCACTATAACCAGAGCTTGCTTTTTTACAAAAATAAACACATTATATATATATATATATGAGGTTAAGTAAACAAACAGATGTGTTTAGCCTTACATTTGAACATACATGCCCGCCTAAATTCATTAATTATTAACTAATTAATTTTCAAAATTTAGGTATGACTTCAATTAAGCACATATCCTCAAAAAAAAAAAAAAAAAAAAAAAAAAAAAAAATTATTTATATAAAAATCAGGATTTGAATAGTAAGAAAAGTGAAAGCTATTGGTTACATTTGTGATTAAAACAAATCAATTATGTAAGACCAAAACAATCAATGGATCTACAAGACTAACATTTTTTTATATCCCCCCCCCCCGCCTCTACCCGGGGAATGCCAGGTAGCCGATTCTAGTATAATTATAAGAAGACTTCTAAGTTGTAAAACAGAAGCTAAATTATTTAATGGCAATTTTTAAATTAAGCATTATATCTTTATTACAGATTTGACAATAGCAGAGAGAACTTCTTTTTGATTTTTATCAACTTTATTTTACCTTTAAAAGTAACAAGGATAAAATCCAAATAAAGAAATAAGAAAAGTGAGTCTCATCTAAAGTTATTAGATGGCCACAAAGTTCGTTCAGTTTTGATTTTTTTAAGTAAAAATTCTTATTAAATTTTTAAAGATTTTATATTAACTTTATAGTATTCACCATTTTGTCCCATCTTTTATATTCATTCTTTATTTGTTGCTCATACAACTAATCGGCTTTTTTCATTACTTTCTTCAATAGATGTAGATACATCAAGAGGATCTTTGTCCACTCCATGTCCACACTACCTTAACTAAAAAAAAAAAAAAAAAAAAAAAAAAAGCTCTATCAATGATATTGAGCACCCTCTGCTTGGAAATATAGCACCCACATTATCTACAATATATGTTGCTATGAAGCTGCCAATAAACTTATATACAACATAAATTTCTCAACAGGAAACATTCCAGGAGTTACTTTAAAAAGTAAAAATTATAGTTAGGGTCGGGATAGCCCAGTCGGTAGAGTGTACAGCTAAAAACTACAAGGTTCCTAGTTCGATACTGTCCCTCTCCAACTCAGCATATGAGTAGCACAGGGATTTGTGCAGTAAAGTAAGGTGCTGATGGTAGGTGTGGCACTTAACCTCAGATGCAAAAACAATCTCCTTGGTCTAGCACTAATGAAAAGGGGATAGACTCCCTCGCTGATACCGACTTTAGGCCACCCCGATGGCTGCAAAGGTGAAGCACCACAGTAGATTCAAAAAGATCATCTCTCTCTCGCCTCTCCGTCTAAGATAATGTTAACAGTCCAGTATGAATCTTGTGATATGTTCAGTTAATGGAGAAAATTTTTTTTTTTATTTTTTTTTTTAACATCATTGGGTCAACAGTATCTTTTAACTCTTAATGTCCTATTCCACCCAGCCGGAAGTCACATTTGCCTAATCCACTCCAAATGATAGACTTTGTTTAAATGTAATATTAAAAAATTTAGAACTCTTTGATTTATGGGAAATAACAGGTAACTTTAGATGCAAAGGTCATTTGTAGCCATTTTTTTATATATATCCTTATAGGAATGCTCTGGACTTGGAAAATTCTCAACAGAAAATATTGACCAAGCACTTGAAAGTAAGCTGAAAAAGTACAAAAATCTTTTGAGAACAATGTTTAAGAAATGATTGGTCGGTTGGATTTTTACTGTATGTCAACCAATATGTTTCCTATTGCAGTTGGATGCTGAGGTTTTATTACCAATGTAAGCATACTTGACTAAACTGTTTACAGAAGCTGCACTTTAGAGACCTGACACTACCATACTATGACATAAAACCAACAAAGCCTGGTGGTGTTATAAGATATTGCTGGGCTATTCTAGGTTAGTGGTAATGAGGCTTTAACCTCAAAATAATGCCCGACTCCACGGTCACCATCTAATAAAGGCTTTGTTTGCGATACTGCTGCAGTTTTTACAGCAACAATTTCATGAATTTAAAAAAAAAAAGAAATCTTTAAAAATTTAAACAGTTATGAAAAGTACAAAATAATTCACAAAGTTTAGTAATTTACCCCCCTCAGGTAATAGGTTTCAAAATTTTATTTTTACACCACCCGGAGGGTGTTTTTTGCTAGTCTAATATCAATCTTCAAATCCAACAAGTGTATTAACTTAAAAAGTTAAACTTTTTCTTCTGTAATAAATGACAAAAAACACAAACACGCACAACAATCAATACCATTTTTCTTTTCTCTCTCAGCCTAATCCTATTATTTCTGATCAAGCCAAAAGATAAAATGTTGTAGTCACTATTTTTATTTTAGAAGCGATTTATCAAAAGCTAAGGTTAATCAAATTTATCAATTATTTTTTTCCACATACACATATATACAGGGTGATTGAAAAGTAACTCAATATTTTAAACTATAATTTTTTTTTAATAAGCAGTTACATTTTTCTCAATTCTTTAAATGTTTGTTCCTTAATATAGAGAGTGATTGAAAAATAACTCCCTATATTAAACTTTTTAATATGCAGTTACATTTTTCTCAATTCTTTAATGTTTGTTCCTTAATATAGAGAGTGATTGAAAAATAACTCCCTATATTAAACTTTTTAATATGCAGTTACATTTTTTCTCAATTCTTTAATGTTTGTTCCTTAATATTTGGCAATTAAATCTGTGTTGTTGGGTCTCCTCCATATTTTGCTATTGTTGTTTGTAAATGGCTGAATCAACATTTTCTTGGGAGATGGATCGGTAGACGTGGTCCGAAGATGCCGATGATGTTTTGTTTTATTCATTCTTGATGATATTCAAATTTTCTTTTCAAGCACATCTTTTTAAACTCATTTTTTCTATTTAACCCATAGATGGGACCCTAACAGGTACTACCACTCCGGGTTTATATTTTTTTTTAAATTTTATTTGTGAAATGAGTAGAATACGAAATTGGAGTGTTAATTAACTCTTAACATCCTATACCACCTCATTCCACACGGCTGGAAGTCACATTCGTTTTCCTAATCAACACCAAATGATAGCCTTTGTTGAAATGTAATATTAAACATTTAGAAGTTTTTGATTTAAGGGAAATAACAGGTAACTTGAAATGAAAAGGCCATTTTTTGATAAATCCTTATAGGAATGGCACTCTGGGCTTAGAAAATTCTCAACAGGATTTTAAGAGTTAAAAATATAAAATAAACAAGAAAGCAAAAGTACTTTAGAATTTTAAAAAAATAAAAAATAAATAAAAAAAATCAAAAAAAAATCTAACAGACTGAATAAAAAGCTGCAGATTTTCTAGTACACCAGTAATAAATCCTTTCAGCCTATGTCACTTTTCTAGATTAAATGTTGTCAAATATTAACCATCCTACCAACAGCAACCTTGATTTCCCTGTTTCTAACAAACGTGGGCATGCCTACAAAGTCAGAAAACAGCATAGTTCACATGACTTTTGGAAACATTTTTTTTTATACATGAAAGCATGGAATAAACTGCCTGCTGAAACACTGCATTTTTCAAACCTTCATGCTTCCTGTAATTCGACAACACTATATCCGATACCCCCCCCCTCAATACACACATGCATACACATACATGTATATTATGACTACATTATTGATGTTCCCGACACTGGTACATTATTCTCAGTACTATACATGAGACTGATGAGTTGTGCACCTGAGCACTGTACGCAATAAATTTCATTATTATATCATCATAATAAATTCGCCCATTATGTCACTTTTCTCAACTAAATTTCAGTTCAGAGAACATTATTACATCACTCAGTAATGTCACATTAAAAGGATGTGAAATAAATTTCTTTTTAAAAAAAAATATAAAAATTAACAATAAAAACATTAAAAATGTATATTCAGTACAATAAAATATTCAAATAAGTTGTAAACAAATGTGCACCATTATATCTAAAATGTCTTTAGTGAATTTTAAGGTTTTGTCAAAGTTTTATTCTTTCACCGATTATTTATACTAGTTTTATTATGTTTATTCTCATTCTACACTTGCTGTCTGGTTTTCATAATAACCAGATCACCTCACAGTTTTGGAACCAACTAATGATGTAGGGTGGAGTATGACTATTTGAATTTAGAAAAACCTAAAGATTTTAATGAAATTATTTCTCTACAATTCAAAAAGGCAAAACTCTTGAAGTTTTTGTTTTTCATAATTCTACTCTATTTCAAATCAATAATGCTATGACAGCATGCCATTAAAGAAATGTTTGATGCTAATAATACTAATAAAAAGCTTTTTTAAAAGCATCTACTGTCAAATATCAAAAAGCAAGCAAAAGAGAACACACTGGCCAACAGGATAAATCTTCAAATCAAGACTAAAGATAAAATAAGTTTAGGAAACAGGAACAAAACTGAACACTTTAGGGGAAGAAAAAAAAAATAAAAATAAAAAAAATAATGTTCCATGCATTTTTACTTAAGCTCAATAAGCAGAAATTTTCTTAGAGACCATACTACTACTATTATTATTATTATTATTATTATGACAAAATAAATTTGGAAATAAAAAAAAATCAAAAAATCAAAAAAAAAAAAATAAAAAAAAAAAAAATCAACACTACTTGGATGATTCCTTTTTTTTTTCTTTATACAATTTAAAATAATTGGTCATTAAATTAAAAGCCAAAATTTAAAGTAATTAAAATTTTAATAATTAAAAAATATTTTAGTCAAACAACTATAAGAGATTTGAAATCTTAAAAAAAAAAAAAAAAAAAAAAAAAAAAAAAAAAAAAAATCAATTTGTAAATAAAATGCAGTGAACTATAATGAAATCTCAAATTCTGAAATTTCATGTGGTTTAAGTGAACCATAAAAATAAATTTTAAAAAATCTTCATTATAAAAACAGCTACATTTACTTTTACACACTCAGTCAAAAAAAAAAAAAAGAAAAAAAAAAAAAAGAAAAAAAAAAAAAAGAAAAAAAAAAAAAAAAAGCATACATGCAAACCTATTCTCTCTCAAAAATATTTATCAAACAGAAAAATACAAAAAGAAATCTTAGTTACTTTTTCTTTAAAAAGACAGAATTTTGTTTAAAATAGCAATTTTTTAAATCCTCAATTGTATTAATAAGAAACATTTCTTTCAATATTTTTTAATGCGACAAAATTATTCCGAATATTTTTTCTTTTTTTCAAGATCAGGAACCAAGCAATATTAAGCAATGAGCAAAAAACATTTTATTCTTTAGGAAAAAAAAGAAAAAAGTTTTTCCATGAAAAAGAGGACTAACAAAAAATCATCCTATGAAAGATTATAATTTTATAATTTAACACTTAAAAAAAAAAAAAAAATTTAAAAAAATAAAAGTTCTTTTATAGCATTAGAAGTGTAACATTAATAATCTTACCTCCATATTCTTAAAATGACATCCCTGCAACTAGCATAACTCGTATGCTGGTCTTGAAGTCTCGATCGCACCACTTGGTAAGGGTATGTGAATGATGCTGCAATCATCTTTGATGCGGCCGCAAATCCAATATATTCAATTGATTTCTGAAGAGAAAAAGCGTTTTCATTGTTGACTTGATAATACTGGTCAACAACAAAATTATGGTCAAAATTTTTTTTACTGATTTAGCACAACTCTGATTTGCCGAATCCAAAAATCACATTTGTTTTAGCTCAATCAGGTCAACTTTTTAAACTATGGTCACGGGTTGTCTTTTTTACGGTTTTGTTTACATGTATGAGTATTTTTGCTTTATTTGATACTAAATTATTTTCTATTTCTTGAAATAAACGAACTTTAAAGAATTCAAATTTGCCAATTTATGACTAATTGGTATTCTTATTAGCAAAAATTGTTAGAACTTTGCCCTTTTTTGATTTAATGCTGAATTGGATTGAGTAATCTTTGATTCGGGACTTGATACCAACTATTTGTGAGCTAACTGGAACTACACTTTTCACGAGTTTATTCTCTGTATTACCATTTAATGTCACACCTCCCAAACATTCTCATCTTAGAACTTTGTCCTTTTTTGATTTAATGCTGAATTGGATTGTGTAATAAAGTATTTAAGTTTTAATTAGATATCATTGAATTAGAAAAACTAATGAAATTAAATAAGAACACTTATTTTAACTTTATTCTAATTGATTTTGATATAAAATTATACATAGGATTGATTTTAATAAGTTTGAGAATAAAACAATAACATTAGAAATCAATAGCACCAAGTAATTATTTATTAAACACAGTTTTGTTAAAACTGGTATGCAAATTATTAACACCATATACTATATAATCAAGCATTTCACCAAAGCTCTGGACAAGGATGGTGACTGCTCCAGGCTTTTCCAGGATTGACCATGGAGAAGTTGAAAGCTGGCATCTTTGGCAATCTTCAAATCATCAGCTCGTCAGATAACCTGTGTTTGAAAACTCAATGAATCAAGTGGAACAAGAAGTGTGAAAGGCTTTTGTTCTGGTCGTGAAGAACTTTCTTGGCAACAAAAAGGTCGGAACATCGCAGAACATGTTACCAATATGTTGACTGCTTTCAGAAATCTCAGAGGCAAGAGGAGAGTAACAAGGGAATAGGTTTGGTTTGTTCTACAGCACATCAACCCCAGTGGGTCAAAGTTTTGAAATAAATTCATTCTTAATGGATAACAAATTTTGTTTATCAACTTATGTTTTTCTATTTAACCCATAGATGGGACCCTAACAGGTACTACCACTCCGGGTCAGAGTGGACCAGGGAGAAATGGTGATGAAGAGGTGCTCCACATTCCCCAAACCTCCAAAACTGGAACCTCACCATCAGATAGAGTTTAACGTCATTCCCAGGACATGTAGACCCTCAGTCACCGCCTTCTAGCACCCTTATGATAAAAAAGGGTTGGGGCTTGCCATAAGGGCAATAGGGTTGGGAAAATCATATAGGTGCTAGGGCTTGATGTGACCACCCGATTGATCGGAGGGGCCTCTCCAACCGCCCGTCTAGCCCAAGATAGGGCCAAAGTGGAGTATTGCAAGTCATGAACTGCTCATCCACCTGGTTTCTATCCTTAAGCATCATGGGTTGCCACCCACGGCCAACAAGTGGCCCCATTGGGGGGAGTCTTACCCCTCTGCAGTCGGTACATTTTAACGCCCCAGCCAGGGCAGCAAAGGAATAGGAAATTAACAAGCAGTCCCCAAACTCTGCATGCATGTCCTAGCCAGGAGAAAAGGATATCCTTGTTTGCCGCAGATTTTCCACAGACAGTGACAAGTACGCCAAAAGCTGTTGATTCCTGACAATGGAGACAGCTTTGGATTTGGGATTTTAGAAATAATATGTTAGATGGCCATTGAGCAAAAGAGCTTCTCCCAACGGTCTTATTTTTCATTCTGCAGGGTGTCTAGCCACCCTCCTCACCAGACAAAATCTGTGGGGTTACCAGTTTAGTTGTCAATGATCCAATGATTAAACATTCTAGCATATGGATCCGTTTCCTAAGAATCTGGGATCAATAAGCAACAAGCAAGGTGAGAGACTTCATCAGGATATGAAAGAGATGGAGACCAGGTATCAGGGACACTGGGATGCCGATTACCATTAGACTCCCTGCCGCTGAACATTCTAGACTTTTGAAAATAAACAGAAGTTCTAGTCCTGAATTTAGTGTAACATTCAATTTACATGTGCTTATCTTTATCAATGTCTACTATTAAATTTATAATAATTGAATTTCGTAATATCTTATTATAATGGAGATTGTGTGTTTTTCTGTCTGTAACCGAAACTATATTCCTACTCAAGTCACAATTCACTTAGTTATTGACATCACATTCTCCATGATTTTATTTTTATCTAAACCTCAATTATTAATAAAATTGTCTTACATTATTAATACTGTTAACTATGTCTACATACTGACAACATGCAATTATATTTATATATACAACAACATAGCGCTTTACAATGTGAACGGATAGGCTAATTTGCATATTAATATTTAAAAATCGAATTTAATAAATATATGCTTAGTATTATTGATTTCTAACTGTTTGGTTTTATTTTAATGAATATAAGCAAAAATCTCTTCAATGAATCTTAAATGAAATTCATTAACAAGATAAAATAATTGTCATTTTATTCTTTACTTCCTCTTATAACTAAATACTTAAATTAGAAAAGATAACAATGAAAGACGAGAGTGATGGAAGAGTAAGTTTCAGTTGTTCCATTTTTTATTATACTCCCTCTGTTTCAAATCTTTTTATCTGTATTCTTATTTAGTTTCATTAGCCTTTCTAATTTAATACAATATTTTATTACATTAAAACTTAAATACTTGCACCCGGAGGGTGCATATATTTGCTAGTCTAATCAATAAATTCTGTTAGAAAACTTTTTCTCTTAAAAACTTATTTTAGACGAGAAATATCAACAAAAAATCAACCAATAATGTCACAAAAATGTAATTGATTTAGAACAGATTTATAAAAAAAAAAATAAAAATAAAAATAAATCAACTTAGCATAAAAAACCTGACCTGGTCAAGAGAAACAAATGTCATTTTTGGATACAGTGGTACAAAATTATCCTAAAGCATTTGAAAAACTTTAACAATATACAAAAAAAAAAAATGTTGCCCTGTATGATTAGAGAAAGAAAACATTTTAAAAATCATGTTCTGTTACAACATTTTTTTTTCTTCCCACCACAATGCTAAAGTGTCTTCAATTGCAATCTATTATTATTCTAAGTGAAAAAATTGGCATTTGCAGGAGCAAGACTTATTTATTCAGAACATTTGTTGTTGTTTTTTTTTTTTTTTTATATTGTTTTGCAACTTTTATGATTGTTTCTTAAAGGTTTTTTTTTTTCCCTATTTAGTTTAATGACACAAAATACATGCCAAAAAAATCCTTAGTTCTGGGATTGAGTCATGTTTGGGGGGGGGAAAAAAATCCATTTTAATTGGTTCTAATTAGTAACAAGTAAAAAGTAAAAATTTAAAAAAATAAAAATTTAAAAAAATAAAAATTTAAAAAAATAAAAATAAAAAAATTAAAAAAAATAAAAATAAAAATAAAAAAATAAAAATAAAAAAATAAAAATAAAAAAATAAAAAAAAAGGACCCATTTCTTACTTCACATTTTGCTTGTCACACCCCACCATATATCTCAACAACCACTTAGAGGTTAATTTCTCTGTCAGGTAAAGAGGGAGATTGAACTTCCCACTTTATTTGGATGTTAATTTTCATCAGCAGCTAGAATCTAAGGGCTGACTTATAAATAGCATTACATAATAAGGAATATTCTGGCATGTATTTTGTGTCATTAAACTAAATGGGAAAAAAAGCCTTTAGGAAACAATCATAAAAGTTGCAAAACAATAAAAGAAAATTTTTTTTAAATGTTCCGAATGAATAAGTCTTGCTCCTGCAAACGCCAATTTTTTCTCTGGATGAATAAATAATTGTCTAAATAATTACAAGCACATCCAGGAAAAGAATGACAGGGTAGGCGCCACTGGAACCCTCCTGACACTGCATCACTTTTAAAGCACTCCCTGGGATAAGAGTATTCACATGCAAAGTTTCAAGAATTTCCCATTAGCTAAGGAGCCATTCTTTTTTTTTTTTTTATTAATTTTTCTCCAAAAAGCTCCAACCCCACCTTGACAGAAAAGACATTCCTGCAGATGCCAATTTTATTAGCCTTCTGGACAAATTTAACCTTTCTGATCAATCATAAATTAAAAAATGCCCCAGGTATATGCTTTTAACACACTCCTTGATGTCAAAGGAGGTCACATGCCAGGTTTTGAGATTTTGCCCATTACCCTAGGAATTTATAGGGAACAAATATACAACCAAACTAAATTGTATATAAGTAGTAAAGTCTGCAGAGAGGCCTACTGTCAGTATTAGCCAAACAGCGAGGAAGTCTATCCACTTTTCACTAGCACTATAACAGTGCTTGCCGGGGTGGTCCGCCACAGATACCATCAGCACCCAGATGCTTTACTGCACAGATCAGATTTCCCAAGCTGTGCTACTCATGCGTGAGTTGGCAAGAGCCGGTATCAAATTGAATCTTGTGATTCCTAGGTAGATGTTCTACCAACCGAGCTAAACTGGCCCTTGACTGGAATATATATATATATATATATATATATATATATATATATATATATATATATATATATATATATATATATATATTTATTACTAAAGCGGTGTTAATCAACTTTTGCTTCCTAAAGGCTTTTTTACTGTTTAGTTTAATGGCAAGAAAATTATATTAAATTATTCCTTACTTTTAGGATTCATTTATATTTGGAAAAAAATCTGTTTTAATTGGTTCTGTAGCGTTAGTTTGTATTTGCCTGGTGGAGTTTGCTGGTGCCCGCTAGGGCACCATAGTATTTAAGCGCCGGGTTCAAACCCTTTCGGCCTCTTTTCCTGTTTCAGCAACTACGAGCCACATGGGGTAGATTTTATCTAACCCCTCTCGTTGGGGCTCCGCCCCCTTACATTGCTGTGAGTTATTTACAGCATGGACTATTCCTAGTCTCATGTCTGTACTCTTTTATGTTATCTTGTACCATTCATGAATGTGTCTTTATCTTTATTTGTGTACTCCTTATATATGTAACTCTTTTACTATGTACGTTGTATCTTCATATCCATGTGCTGTATATATTAAATGTTTTGTCTGTTAACCTTCGGAGTTATTTGTATGCAAAGTATCTAATAACTTTGCATCCTCCTTACAGTTCTAATTAGTCCTAATTTGCAATTAAGTCAAAAACTCTTACAATAAAGATGAGGACAACAGTCCGAAATATTATGATTATTCATATCATTTATCATCTCATAAATACATACAGGTATAAGTATTCCGTGCTTAAGCATCACAGCTCAACACCCAACAGATAGCTCCATTGGTGGTGGTGGTGGTGGATTTTTACTCCTCTGCAGAGGTGCAGTCGGAATATTCTTCTGCCCCAGCCGAAATGGCGGAAAGAAGAGGAAGATGACACATGTCAAATTCAAAGATATCAAATTCAACATATATTACTCCTGATTAAAATCTTAAGACCAGATACAAAAGGGTTAAAAAAAAATATAAAACACTTTAAGCAAAATATATTTGTGAAACATTTGTATCTATTAATAATGGAGATTTGCTTCCAGTTTTTGTCTGTAACAAAAACTACATCATTGCTTACATAACATTACCCAAAATTGTCATAACAGAATAAATACACTCAAAATTTGAACATGCAACATTAGACAGTCCTCATTGTTTTTTAAAACAAGTTTTAATAAATACATGACTGGTATTATATATCTATATATAGTTTGTTTTATTTTAATACATATTTAAAATTTACATTTCAAATTGTTTTATTTTTTAATCCTTTAATGAATTTGATGATTTTACTTACTTAGGGTACAAACTCGCTGGCATTGAATTTCTTACTCCCACCCCTCAGGCAATACATTTCAAAAATCTATTTTTTACATGTTTTTTATTTTGTACTAGTTTAATTAAACAATGTAGTTTATCACCAAACAAGTGAACAATTTTAAGCTTTTAATTGATTAATTTTAACAAACATTGAAAAAGTATTTTCACTTATTTGTTAATAAACTACATTTTCTAATTAAATCTAAATGTTTACCAAATATATTTTGATTAAACAATTTTTTTTTTTTTTTTTTTTTTTTAAACACTTATATCGGGTCTCCAGATTTTGACCAGGAGTAACTATATATATATATATATATATATATATGGCCGTGTTAGCTCAGTCGGTAGAGCGTTTGGCTAGAAACTACAAAGGTTCCTAGTTCAATACCGGTCCTCGCCAACTCAGCGTATGAGTAGCACAGGGATCTATGTGGTAAAGTGAGGAGCTGATGGTAGGTGTGGCGCTCCACCTCAGACGCAAAAAACAATCCTTGGTCTAGCGCTAGTTAAAAGGGGTTAAACACCCTCACTGATTGGCTGATGCCGACGACTTACTACATATATACCTGAACACAGAATTGATTAAATGAGCTGAATTTCTTAATATGATATTAGTTTGATTAAATGATCAAATATGAAAAAAATAAAACTATTTAAAATGTACTCACCAAGGTTTCTTCATTGGTTCTGTCATAATATTTGTTGTACATTGACTTCATTTCTTCATAGGTTACAAATTGAATTACACCATGAGAAACACCAAAAACACCTGGTACAAAACCCTGATTGATTAAAAGAAAAAAATAAATAATTATCTTCTATACATATATAAAAGGTAGTTGTGTGTATGTATGGGTGTATGTCCGGATGTAACTATGAAAATACAACAACAAAGTGTATATATATAAGTTAAGAGAAAGGACATGAATCCGACGGTACGAGTATAAATAAAAGGATATGAAATCCACACAATATGCCATTAAAGTGAAAAGATTTTATATCATATTCATAGCTAATATTGAACAATATTTCGATTTATAAAAACCATCTTCAGAGCTTGTTTATACTCCGGACTTATCAATAGCTATTAAACAAGCTCTGAAGAGTTTTTATAAATCGAAATATTGTTCAATATTAGCTAAGACCTGTTACAAAACCTTGATTAACAAAAGTATATATACAAATGGGATTGAAATGGGCAAAAACATGAAGGTCAATTTTTCAAAGGTTCTGTTCACAGATGAAACTTGTGCAACATATGATGACCCTGATGGTTTGAGCAAAGGTTAGGTCATAAATGGATGAGATTGTCATCAAAGCTTGAGGCGCCAACAAGGATAGAAGGTATTATGATTTGAGCTGGTATTGTTGGAAGTATCATGGTTGGTTCGTAGAGAGTGCTTGATGGTACGAAAAATAACCACAGATGCTTATATAGCCTTCCTCAAAGAGCACCTGGAATCTTGGCTAAAAAAAGCAAAGAATCACTTTGAGGTATGCAAGAGAATGTTCCTTTGCATTCAGTACATAAAACTACAGAGTATCTGCAAAAATTAGGCTTCTGTGAACTGGCTGACCAATTCTCCAGACTTAAACCCAATTGAAAACTTGTGGAGCATTCTGACATGTTTATGAGAATGGACAAGTAATTTTAAAAAAAAATTTTTTTAAATCATATCTTATTAACTAACTACACTATCAGTTTTTAACTATATTCACTTTTTTATTTTGATTTAATTTCATCTTTGTTACTGTATGTATCCATAAAAATCTGTAAATGAAGTGTTATTTTTTTTTTTTTTTTTTTTTTTTTTACAGTGTTTTTATTACACCGCCTACCAATTTAAGTAAATTAGGTAAATGACTAATTTCTGCCCCCCTTTTTTAAAAACTTAAATTTTTTCCAGAGTGTGCACATACATGTTGTCATTCTCTGTTAATTTCTTTAAATTCCAATGAGTAGTTTTTGGATACAATAGAAAAGTGTCACTTTGTTAATAATTTCAAATGGAGTATTTTTGTTTGGACAAGAAAGACATGCAATATTTCCATTAAAATCTATTTTCCTTAAACCAAAAAGTATCTTATTTGTTTTAATGATGAAATATTTCATTTCCCCCTTTTAAATTCATTAAACAAAACAACATTAATAACTTAGATTATTATGCTATGATGTTTTGTATGCGTTGAATTAGAAAAATGTGTGGAAAAGGTTATTTACAGTTAAATTGAGTCTTTTCAACACATTTTTCTAATTCAATGCATACAAAACATAAGAAAAACAAGGATTTACGTGGATACAAGATGAAGGATCTTGTATCCACATAAATCCTTGTTTTTCTTATTTTTCAGTCCTCTACTGTAAAACCAAAATACTCGAGTATCAACAATAAATTTTCCATCTATCATATCCTGTGTTTGTTTTCTAAATTTTTTCCACATACATTAAGTATAATTTAATAATCAAAATGTTTTAAAACAACTAAATTTTCAAATATCAAATTATTTTCATAACTTATTATTTTTCCCCCACATAGCATCAGATTCTTTTCCATTACTTCCTTATACATATTATATATACAGAGTGTAGCATAAGTAACGCCCTTTGTTTATGTGGAATAAAATTAAGGCCTTTTTGATTATCCTTTATTTTTTTCAAACATGAATGTATTGTCACGGTTTAATGGATTAATGTAATATATTAACAAAATTGATATAATGCTTATTCAGTTTAATAATGTTCAATACAAATGAAATCAAACCAAATTATAAGATATGAAATTAAAAAGGGCGTTACTTATGCCTCACCGTGTGTATGTATGTATATATAAAGTTTTTGTTATAGTAATGTCTAAAACATTTTTATTTTTAGTAATTTCGTAACCTAGCTTGGAATTCCTTTTAATTCATTAAAATCAGAAAATTAAAAACAAAAAACTCACTTTGTAAAATCCTCGTAAACCTTCTTTCTGGAAAATTTTAACTAATGCATCACCCAATCCTCGGTACTGAATTCTTTTGGTTAAATCTTTTGTAGCGTCTTTTGTGGCGTCTTTTGCGGCATCTTTTGCTGCGTCTTTTGATTCTTCATATTGTAAGCAAAGTCGTGTTTTGGCTACAAAAACTGGATTCACAACTAATAATGATAAAACACCTGAAATAATAAATAAATAAAAAATAAATAAATAAATAAATAAAATATGCAAAGATAAACAGCATTGAATATATAAAACAAAAGAAAACAAATGAAATCAAAGTGTAGGACTATACGTGGTATATATATATATATATTACAAACTCCTCCACACGAGCAGGATGCTACACAAGGTCAATTTCTTAAGTGGAGTTTAACAGGTTTGAATTCAGAGTTTTCCTTCTAGAGTGATTACCTGGCCAGGGTTAAAGAGCCCAGTCTGCCCTGCTATTAACCCATAGCTGGAGGGAAATATGGATTCATACCTTTCCCAAGGGTATTAGTGCCATGTGAAATGCAAACTGCTTCGTCGACGAATTGAACTTGGGTTGACGAGTCCATTTCCTATGACTAACCATTAGCTACATGGTATAAGATGTACGAGAAATCCCCAAGAAAGGAGTCAACCACACTACCCCCACATCAATCTCTGGGCATACACCTATGTGTCAATAAAGGATCTCAGCGCCTCTATAAAAATGCGTACAGATTCTTATACTTATGTATTTATGATATGAGGCTTGATATGAATAATTATGATATTTCGGACTATTGTCCTCATCTTTGTTGTGTATAAATTAAAGATCAAAGCGGTTAGGTAAATAATAGAGTTCTTTACGACATTTTGAATTTTTTTTTTTTTTTTTTTTTTTCTTCCATTTTATTTTTCTAGATCTATTTGCATTCCAGTTCAATAATTCTGGTAGTATTCATGGTGCTTGGTGCCCCCTTGTATGAGTGGTAACAATTTTAGCTCCGATCATATGGAAAGACGTGTATTTAAACAACAGAAATTATGAAGAAAAGCATAATAAACGTAATATTTAACCTAATTCTATATCATTTTTTACATTTAATTTCTTAGGATCCATGAATAAGGGTTAATTTAGCCATAAAATAGATGATAAACACAAATGAAGCAAAGGATTTTCCCCAAAAACAATATCAGACAATCGTTCAAGATAGTGACTGATGCTAACTGATGCTGCTTGGGTATATTCCACCAGCCATTCAGCCATCTTCCTTTTGCCTCGGCAATCATTCACAGGACTTCCGCTTTCATTGGCTTGACTCGTGTATTTGAAATCCAAAAATTTGTTTGAAAACCGAGGCTTTTTTTTTTTTTTTTTTTTCAATTTTTTTTGTTCAAACTCTGAATGTTTCAAGACCGAATCATTTCTAATGTATTTTATTATAGAAAATTTTTTTTCTAATTAAAAAAAAAAAAAAAATTTTTTTTAATAATTTATGGAATGCTAGAAATAAAAATACTTACCAGCCTGGCCAGCAGCGATCACATGACTGGTTGGAGGAAGCTTAACTTTCTTGTCACCAGCTTGCATCCGATTTTTTACATAATTATATCTGAAAAAAATAAAATAAATTATTTCTTCCAAAATCATTTTCATCAAGATAAAATACTGATGTGTTAGAATATGAATATAATTTCAGTATATTTTGTATTCTGACTTAAAATAACAACAAAAAAAAAAAAAAAAAAAAAAAAAAATGCCACTCTTTGAAATCTTATATCTTTTTTAATAAGACAAAAAAAAAAAAGTTTTGCTGTCATAATTCAAATAAATATAAATTTTCTTTCTAATAAAACCAAAATTTCTAATTTCAAATATTTACATTTGGTGGTGGGGCGTCAAAACCTTATTTTGATTATCGTCTATCGTAAGACAAAATTTTACGACAGACGATAATCAAAACAGACCGTTTATCCCCCCTCACCATATAATAAAATATAAAATTTAATGTAGAACATTATGTGATTATTTCTTGTTTGTAAATAATTTTCTTATAAAACTATGCATTAAATAACTTTAAATATATAATAAAATAAAACTATATAAATCAATAATACCAATATGATAGACAAAAGTTGACGGAGATTTTTGCAAAATTTTTTAAAAAGAGCACTATATCACTAATAGAAAATATTCTCAGAATTATTTTCATATATAATGTGTGAAATATTAATGATGCTATACCATCAACAGCACTTAGTTACTGACAGTTTCTCACCTATGCGATTATTCAAACCAAGTGAAATGGGATAAAGCAGTTAGTGCTCCCTTATCTAGTTGGTTGGTTGTTTTACGGCATATCAACCCTTTTTGTCATTTAATGCCAAATCAAGTCATTTTTGATATCAGGTTTTTGGTAATTTTCACCTTTAGTTGGCTAAATTCCTAGCATAAAATTGTGCACGCGCATTATCTGAAATGAACTTAATTGTTATTAAGAACACATTTTATGATATTTTTGTGTTAAAGCCTGCTGTTGTATTGTTTACGAAAAGTTTCTAAGCTTTGTTTATTTCGCACAGAGACTTTAAAAATAGCGACCGGCTTGTTTCAAAGTGAAAGTCAAGGGAGGTTACTCTAATTGCCTTATTTGCTAGGAATTTAGCCAACTAAAGGTGAAAATTACCAGGTTTTTTTTATTTTTTTACAGTACTTGCAGTTGCTTAAATGGTCAGCCATCTAAGTATTGAACAGGCTCATTGCTGTTTAACTTCAGTAATCTAGCAGGAACCAGTGCTTTCAAAATGATTAGACTGTAAGTCCTTTATTTAGTTATCAACTAGTAGGTGGATAACTAAAAGGAGCACTTGCCCTAATTAAATAAGTGTATTTCCTGCTACACACAACACTTGACTAATCTAAATCCTCCCTCTCCTCGTCTTCCCTCCCCAAAGGACGAAATCAAAGTATAAATAACCTCACTACTTTATCCCATTTCGCTTGGTTTGAATAATTGCATAGGTGAGAAACTAGCAATAACCAAGCACCATTGACTCCATGTCCATGCAAAGGCAATGTTGACAGAAAGACAGTTTAGCCGAGTCAGTAGAGCCTTTGACTAGGAATCACAAGGTTCTGGTTTCAATACCAGTCTATGCCAACACAGCGCATGAGTAGCACAGCTTGATTAATCTGGTTGGTTGTTTTACGGCATATCAACCTCAGTGGGTCATTTAATGCTGACAAAGTTTTGAAATGAATTCATTCTTAATAGATAATCAGTTTTGTGGTAAAGTGGGGAGCTAACAGTAGGTGTGGATCTCCACCTCAGCAAAAACAATCTCTCAAGTCTAGTGCTAACAAAAAGGAGATAAACACTCATTGTCCAGTTGATACTGGACAATCAGCCAACTCCACTAATTTTACATACTGATGATCATCCTAATATACAACCCAGAATTTGTTTAGGTTTGTTTTGTGGCATATCAACCTCAGTGGGTCATTTAATGCCGATAAAGTTTTGAAATAAATCAATTCTTAATGGATAATACAATTTTTTTATAAATACATTTTTCTATTTAATGGATGGGACCCTAACAGGTACTACCACTCCGGGTCAGAGTGGACCAGGGAGCAATGGTGATGAATGGGGTGCTCCACATTCCCCAAACCTCCAAAACTGGAACCTCACCATCAGATATAGTTTAACATCATTCCCAGGACATGTAGACCCGCAGTCACCGCCTTCTAGCACCCATATGATAAAAAAGGGGTTGGGGCTTGCCATAAGGGCAATAGGGTTGGGGCAATCATATAGGTGCTAGGGCTTGACGTAACCAGCCGATTGATCGGAACCACCCGTCTAGCCCAAGATAGGGCCAAAAGTGGAGTATTGCAGGTCATGAACCAGAATTTGGTTCTAAAATAAAGGGAGACAGCACGACAGCTGTTATTTGTATCTTTGAGATGAGATTTGATGTGAATAATTTTGATTTTTCAGACTGTTGTTCTCATCTTTATTGTGGTATGTATAAACAAGGTTTCAGCCACCATCCTCCCGGCCTTGCCTGTGTATCCGAGTACAGTAATGATCCAAACTGGGAAATCATTTTGGACCATATTACCTTCAGGCACCCCTTTTTGATCTCGATTAAGAAAGGACACGTTTTTTTCATTTACACTGTCAATATCCGGTTGTTTGTTAGGGGTAGGGGTTAGTTTTATAATTCTTTTTTTAAATCTAAAAATCGTCTGTTAAAACAACCAGATATTGACGGTGTAAATGAAAGATGTCCTTTCTTAATCGAGATCAAAAAGGGGTGCCTAAAGGTCATATGGTCCATAATTTTTAATAATTTGGTCATCTATTAAACAATTAAAAATGATTTGGATTATTTAGACTATTGTCCTCATCTTTATTGTTATCTACACGTTTTAGCCTATGTGCCCTCTGGCCTTCTTTAGGTATTTCTTGTCGAACTTGGAGAACCTTCTCTTCAAATTCAGAGAAATTTGAATTAAAAATGATTTCCCAGTTTGAATCATTACTATGCTCGGATACACAGGGAACACCTAAGGAAGATACAGTGGCTGAAACGTTTATACATACCACAATAAAGATGAGACCAACAGTCTGAAAAATTAAAATTAAGCACAATAGCTTTTCCAATTAGTTTATGATGGTGAATATATTTGTCCAGTTATGATGCGAAAAACAGCCATTTGTTTTTTCTTGGGTTTTTTTTTTTTTTTTTTTTTTTTTAATAAGTGGCATTTTTCTATCGTGCAGTTGAATATATTTGTCCAGTTAGGATGCGAAAAAAAACAGCCATTTTTTTTATTCTTGGATTTTTTTTTTTTTTTTTTTTTTTTTTTTTTTATAAATGGCATTTTTCTATCTTAAAACATGATTAATACTAAAGTGATGTGCAGCAACATGAACAACTAATTTATTTAGATGAAAGGATTTTGTCAGAAATAAAGAGTTTAAGCAGCCAGACTTTTCTTTGTTTTTCTAAAGGATTATCATCTTTAAAGTCCCGCCATTAGCTAATGAATAGTTCATAAAACCTTGCATCCAGAGAAGAACTGCCAGGTGACTAGATCTCTGGAGGAACCATAGCAACAACTGCAGTTTTACCACACATATACTGCTTTCTTGTTGTCATAAATTGTGATATTCCAGTTTTGCTGCTTGTTGACTATACAGTAGGATAGGTCGATTCTTAACTTTTAAAAAAATATCAAATTCTCTCAAACAGTGAAAGTTGTGTGTTGTCGTATAAGGAATGCTGATACCAAACATTAGATCTCTTACTTGCACTATTGTTAGAGGAAATAGCATCAAAGATCATTTGCTAAAATGTAAAATTCTTCGTTTTCACAATATTTAGCCTAGAAATTGATTAGAAAATTTAGCAATTTCAATATCTAAAACGGAAAAGATTGTCATTTTTTTAATGATACAAATAAAATATAACTAGAATTCAAATTTAAAATATACCCCCCCCCCACTGACACCTCCAATATGCTGCTTTTTACCATATAATTAAGCTATAACAGTGATAATATTTTAAAAGATTGAAATCAATTTTGTCAAATGAAGACAAAGTCTTGAAAAAAAAAAAAAAATTTTGTGTGGTAATTCTTTATGTCAATTTGCAACTTTCACCACATGGGGGAGACAGTTCCAAAATCAACCTACCCTAGAGCATGTGGAAGGACTAAGATCAGTGGTCTAGAATGGAGTTGTTCATTTTTTTTATTACAGACCCAGCAACATTAAGCAAGGGGCTCTGGAGTTGGCAGGGAGTTTTAACATATGCTTAGCAAATGACGACACATCTAGATAGAATAGATTTCACAAACAGAAGTACGCTTTATTTCAGCCTGTTGCCACAACAACAAAAAGTAAACAAAATATCGTACTTGACAGCATATAAGACGCACACCCATTTCAGCAGGTCAGATTCGGGGGGGGGGGTGGGAGATAAAAATAAAAAATAATATATATATATATATATATATATATATATATATTTTGTTGAAAACAGTTTAACATACACTCCTGTTACCCTTGATTATATCAATACCAGCAATAAAATAAGGATGCATGGAGTTTAGGATGGGTAAAAGTACTGAGCATAAGCTGGGTTAGTGAGCATCATAGAGAAGAGAAGATTAGCCTAGGCCTCAAACTTCAACTATGATGTATAAGACGCATGGCAATTTTTTGAGCCAAAATTTTTGGGGAAAAAAGTGCGTCCTATATGCCATCAAATACAGTAGTTCAAAAAAATATTAACATTAATACTACTAGCATGAATATGAACCCTCCGGGCATAAGTATTTAAGTTTTAATGTAATGAAATGAATTAAATTAGAAAGACTAACAAAATTGAATAATACATAAAATGATTACACTTATTTTAATTGGTTTCTATATAAAAAATCATTCATAGGATTGATTTTAATATGTTGGAGAATAAAACAATATTAGAGATCAATAATACCAAGTAATTATTTATTAAACCAGTTTTGTTAGAACCTGTATGCAAATTAACCACACCATATATTATATAAAACCTTTATATGACACATAGCAGGATTTTAAACACTAATAACATGGGCTGTTTTGAGGCAAATATAACTCAGATTTTCAAAGAGACATCATTAATAAATAAGATTTATTCTATGTATGAATATTAATGATTTTGACTATACATTAAATGCTCATTGATAAACTTACACAATTCTTGAGGGTATTGTGATGTAAACAGTGAAGTAGTTTCAGTTACAGACACATACCGAATCTCCATTATAAGATTATACTTTCTTTTTTTTTTTTTCTAAATATATTAAGTATATATTTGGGACCATATGACCTTAAGGCACCCCTTTTTGATCTCGATTAAGAAAGGACATGTTTTTCATTTACACCGTCAATATCTGGTGGTTTTAAAAGACGATTTTTAGATTTTTTTTTTTTTTTTTTTTTTTTTTTTTTTTAATTATAAAAATAAACCCCTAACCCTAAACAAACAACCAGATATTGACGGTGTAAATGAAAAACATGTCCTTTCTTAACCGAGATCAAAAGGGGTGCCTTAAAGGTCATATGGTCCCATATTTGCACATGCCATCTTTTTATATGAACTCCTAAGAGTTCTATGCCATGTATATTATTTTATTTGAATCTGGCATTTCCTAAGCATTAAAATTTTCCCCTCACTCATGAGAAGTGTAATAAAGATTTTACAAGATGATCGAATCAGATCTTCATTAGCTTTAACTAGCAAAAATATGCGCCCTCTGGGCACAAGTATTTAAATAACTAAGGAAATTGTGACATTGGTGGTGACGTAGTTTTGGTTACAGGCAGGAAGACACACACACACACACACAATCTCCATTATAATAAGATTTAAAAGTGAATACTTACACAAAAAAGTAAATACCCCAAGCCATTCCTGCACCAACACAATTAGCAGAAACTCCTTGGTAGAGACCAGTAAATCCCTGGGAACAGACAATTGAGCGAATCGCATGGAGAAAAGAGGTATAGTTTGGACGGGCAGTAACTCCAGTGCCTTCATTTACTGAAAAGAAAGAAAGAAAAAAAAAATCAGAGTTTTAGAATTCTTAAGAAAAAGTATTTGCAATTGTCATCAAGTTTAACTCTTAACATCCTGTTGAGAATTTTTTTTAAGTCCAGAGACCCATTCCTATAAGGATTTATCAATAAATGGCTAAAAATGGCCTTTTCATTTAAAAATACCCGTTATTTCCCTTAAATCAAAGACTTCTAAAAATGTTTAAATATTACATTTAAACAAAGGCTATAATTTGGGGTAGATTAGAAAAATGTATGACTTCTGGCCAGGTGGAATGAGGCAGTATAGGATGTTAAGAGTTAAATATTAAAATAATCTGCAATAGAACATTTTTACAAATTTCATATGAATTTTAAGTTGGTTGGTTGGATTTTATGGCATGTTCACCCTTGATGGGGTATTCTATGCTGAAAATTTTTTATTTTATTCATTCTTGTTAGGTATTCAATTTTTTTTTCTCTCTCCCAAATCAATTTTTTTTAAAAACATCTTTTAATACACATTTTTTGGGCCAATTTAGCTCAGTCAGTAGAGCATTCGACTAGGAACCACAAAGTTCCAGGTTTGATACCAGCCCTTGCCAACTCAGTGTATGAGTAGCACAGGTATCTGTGCAGTAAAGTGAGGAGCTGATGGTAGGTGTGGCGCTCTGCCTCAGATGCCAAAACCATCTTTGGTCTCGCAATAATGAAAAGGGGATAGACTCACTCACTGACTGGCCAATACCAACTTTAGGCCACCCCTACTTTACTTACTTTTAACCCATAGATGGGACCCTAACAGGTACTACTACTAACGGTCAGTGTAGACCAGGGAGTAATAGCAATAAAGGGGTGCTCCACATTCCCCAGAGTTGGAATTTTATCACTAGATGCAATTTATACCCAGGACATTCAATTTTAAGTAACCAATAATGAAAGAATATAAAAAAGGATTAAATCATAAAAACTAATAATATTTAGAATAAAATTATTTACTTTGAAGAACATTTGCGCCAGAGCTGTGGAGTCAGAAGCAATTAAGGGGACACTGGAGTCAGTCGGTAAAACTATACAGACACCAATTGAATTTAAACTTTATATAGCCCTAGTTTAGTTTGTAAATTTATACAGTGCACACTCCTTATAAATAGATTATTAAAAAATAATCATAGTTTTGTATTTATTTGTAGGTCATAATCTCTTAATTACATAGAGAGGAGTCAGAGTTGGAAGTGTCAAAAATAGGAGTTGGAATCAAAGTTTTTGTTCCGACCCCATAGTCTGCTTTGCCGACCTCCTACAATTTGCTGAATTAAAGTTTATGCCATTCAGCTTTAAAAGTAAACATTCTTCAATTATATTCTAGATAATCTTTTCCAAAAATTATTATATATATATATATATATATATATATATATATATATATATATATATATATATATATATATATATATATATTGTATTATAGAGAGATGGCACACTTTCTTTTCTGTGATGGCATTCACTCAGGGTTGGTTGAGCTGGTTCCAACCAACGAATTCACCTGTGGTGAATTCATGGAAGGAATAATAAGGGAATATGAAATTCACAAGCAGTCCCCAAACACCACATGCATATACCAATCAAAGGAAGGAGATGCCTTGTTTGACGCAGATTTTCCACACAAACAGTGACAAGTACACCGAAAGCCATTTATTCCTGACGATGATGGAAACACCCTTTGAATTTTTGCCAGAGCCCCTTTGGCTGGGTTGTTGCCCTAATACCACTGGTTGCTAGACGTGTCCACCTTGGATGAACCTACCAGGAACTTAAGTTCCTGACAGCACGGCTCTGACACAACCAAGTTTACACAGCCCTGCCATGAGGAGGAGGGGGTTGGACTTTAGAAATAATGTGCTACCCTTCCTCATACAAAATCTGTGAGGTTACCAGTTTAGTAGATGATCCGACTATGAAACAGGTGATGGAAATGGAGAGATGGCACATTTTCTTATAGTTTGGCTTATAATTATCATTGACATGTGCAAATTTTATATTATTACTAACTAGCAGCACGGATAGAGAAAAACAAATGGTCAGATTTCAAAGTTTAGTAGGCAATTGTTTTCATTTGGGCTTGGAAAATATACTCTTTTTCCTTCCTGCTAGTCAAGCCTTAACAGTTTGCTCCATTTCCTCTCAATTGTAGTTTTAACAATCTAAACAAGTTATAATTTTTATGTATAATTCACTATGATCCAGATGAGAGTTCCCAATTAGCAATTTATGAGAGTTTTTAGATCCTGTATTGGTAGGCGTGTTTATAACTTGATATTAAAACATCTGCAATATATTGTGTGTATGTGTGTGTATATATATATATATATATATATATATATATATATATATAAGTAATCTGTAGGAGTCATGCTGATAGGAATGAATTATATAAAATTAATCACTTAGAACAAATAGGTTGAGAAGCTAGTAGCATAATGTGGCTGCTTAAACATAGGCATATTAAAATAGATTCTCATTTTTACAATGCGTTCATTTTAAAAACTTTTCTTTGCTATATGATTATATGAATGAGTCAATTTTTTTTTCTAATCAGGAAATTTATTAAAAGAATAAATGTTTTTTTTTCTTCTTTTAAAATGGGTCATTTTCAATATTTACAAGAGAAGACAAAAAAAAAAAAAAAAAAAAAAAAAAATTCAATTTTTTAAAACTTTTTTCAAATAATTTCCTCTTTTTTCTTTTAAACACACTACAGAGTGAGCAAATAAGAATATCTTTAAAAATATTTATTAATGTATTTATTTCATTTTTTTTTTTGGGGGGGGGGGGTCTAACTCAGTTGGTAGAGCACGCGCCTAGGAATCAGAAGGTGCCTGGTTTGATATCGATCCCCAACAACTAGGCGCATGATTAGCACAGAATGGGTAATCTGATCTGTAAAATAGGGAGCTGATGCCAGATGTGGCACCCCACCTTAGTATAGTCTCCTAGGTCTAGCGCTAGTAAAAAGAAGACTGACCCCCACACACACTGTCTGGCTGTTACCAACAACAACAGGCCACTGCCAACTTTACTTACTTTGTTTTTCTTTTTAAATAAAGTTTCTAAGAAAATAAACAGCAGATTCAGGTTTTGAATTTTCTTAGAGGTTAGACACACAAAAATTATAGATACAACAGACACATACATAATACAGTAAATATTTACAGGTCAGACACAAAAACAATCTCCCTGATCTAGCGCTAGTGAGAAGTGGATAGACTCCCTTGCTATCCAGCTGACACCGACAATAGGCCACTCCACTGACTTTACTAGTATCTAAGTGTGTAAAGAAATGTTGCATAGGGCCAAATTAGAGTTGTAGTCGTTAGTTCAGAAACAACATACGCAAGTTGTATAGTCACAAAGGGGTTGTTTATTCCTTTCTAGGCTTGTGGGTTCTTTTTCTGAGTGAGAGAGTGAGAGAGAGAGAGTGAGAGAGAGAGTGAGAGAGAGAGAGAGAGAGAGAGAGAGAGTGAGAGAGAGAGAGAGAGAGAGAGAGAGAGAGAGTGAGAGAGAGAGAGAGAGAGAGAGAGAGAGAGAGAGAGTGAGAGAGAGAGAGTGAGAGAGTGAGAGCGAGAGAGTGAGTGAGAGCGAGAGAGTGAGTGAGAGCGAGAGAGTGAGAGAGTGAGAGAGAGTGAGAGTGAGAGAGTGAGAGAGTGAGTGAGAGTGAGAGAGTGAGTGAGAGTGAGAGAGTGAGTGAGAGTGTGAGAGTGTGAGAGTGAGAGTGTGAGAGTGTGAGAGTGAGAGAGTGAGAGTGTGAGAGTGTGAGAGTGTGAGAGTGTGAGTGAGAGTGTGAGAGTGTGAGAGTGAGGTCAAATTATTCTATCATAAATCATGTTCAGTACTACTATGTGAAACACATCACGGGAGAACCTGGAAGCCCTGTCTGCCCCTTATGAAGGCCCAGCCGAAAAGGGACGATTTTTCTCTTATGTTTTTGGGCCCGGGGTAGGAAAAAGGTCACATTCGCTTCTGGTCAAAACCCAGAACTTCCATTTTTATTTTTAGATATAGTTCCGGGGTCATTCATCGGTCAATTGCTGGCCACCCCATTGAGTGTTTACCCTTCCAAACCTTAACCTTAGTTCTTATTTCTTTTTCTTATTTCTCCAGAAATCCAATTACAGTTTTCTTTTCAATTGCCAAATTCCCCGTAAACCATAATAATTACGCTACAGAAATTCTACTTTTGTTCATCTGATAATTATGTAATCAAGCAATAGAAGAGAGGAAACTTTTGAATATGGTTCCAAAATGTCGTCTAGTGTAGATATAGTCATTCCAACTTCATATTATCAACATTGGAAAATTGGAAGCGTAATATACACCCAAGTTTTGTAGGAAACAAATGGCAACACAATGAGCACCGAATTAGTGCCTACTGATGTGCTAAAAACAATGAGAAATATACAAAATCCAAACTCAATTAAAATCACTAAAGTTTAGCCAACTAAATAAATAAACTAGGGCCATATAAAGTTTAAATTCAACTGGTGTCTATAGTTTTACCGACTCAATCGACCCTGAGTGAATGCCATCACAGAAAAGAAGAAAGTGTGCCATCTCTCTATAATACAAATATATATATATATATATATATATATATATATATATATATATATATATATATATATATATATATATATATATATATATATAATAATTTTTGGAAAAGATTATCTAGAATATAATTGCAGAATGTTTACTTTTAACTCTTAACATCCTGTTGAGAATTTTCTAAGTCCAGAGCCCCATTCCTATAAGGATATATCAATAAATGGATAAAAATGTCCTTTTCATTTAAAGTTACCTCTTATTTCCCGTAAATCAAAGACTGCTAAATATGTTTGATATAACATTTAAACAAAGGCTATCGTTTGGGGTGGATTAGGAAAACAAATGTGACTTCCAGCCGGGTGGAATGAGGCGGTATAGGATGTTAAGAGTTAAAGCTGAATGGCATAAACTTAATTCAGCAAATTGTAGGAGATCAGCAAAGCAGACTATGGAGTCGGAACAAAAACTTTGATTCCAACTCCTATTTTTGACACTTCCAACTCTGACTCCTCTGTGTAATTAAGTGATTATGACCTACAAATAAATATAAAACCATGATATATTTTTTAATAATCTATTTATAAGGAGTGTGCACTGTATAATTTACAAACTAAACTAGGGCCATATAAAGTTTAAATTCAACTGGTGTCTGTATAATTTTACCGACTGACTCCAGTGACCCCTTAATTGCTTCCGACTCCACAGCTCTGGCGCAAATGTTCTTCAAAGTAAATAATTTTATCCTAATTATTAGTTTTTAGAATTTAATAATCCTATTTTATATACTTTCATTACTGGTCACTTAAAATTCAATGTCCTGAGTAGAATATTAAATTGCATCTAGTGAAGTTCCAATTCTGGAACTCCAGGGAATGTGGAGCACCCCTTTATTGCCATTAATCCTAGGTCCACACTGACCAGTAGTAGTAGTAGTACCGGTTAGGGTCCCATCTATGGGTTAAAAGAAAGTAAAGTAGGGGTGGCCTTTGGAGGAGGTGTACACAAAATTAGAAATGCTACATAAAAGCCACCACAGACCCCATTGAATTATTAGGGCAATTGATAAACATTCAACAGAAAACTAGGAAACCACTAAGGAATATAAGTATAGGATTATTAAATACAATCCCACAGATTGAAAAAAAAAAAAAAAAAAGAATTACACTAAGAAATTGCAGAGGATTAAGAAACTACAAGTGTACAAAGACAGTGATTAAATGTAAGTAAAAGTTGGCAAAGTGGCCTGTTGTCAGTATCAGCCAGACAGCGCGGGAGTCTATCCCTTTCTGCTAATGCTAGACCAAGGAGATTATATTTGCTGAGGTGGAGTGCCACACCTACCATCAGCTCCCCACTTTATTGCAAAGATCAGATTAACCAATGTGCTACTCTTATTGGCAGGGACCAGTATTGAACCTGGAACCTTGCGATTCCAAGATGGGTACTGTACCGACTTGTTTGGTTTGGTTTACGGCATATCTACCTTAGTGGTTCATTTAATGCTGACAAAGTTCTGAATTTCATTCGTTCTTAAAAGATACTCAATTGTTTTTATAAACATATTTTTAACCCATGGATGGGACCCTAACAGGTACTACCACTTCGGGTCAGAGTGGGCCAGGGAGCAATGGTGATAAGGTGCACTCCACTCCCCAGACCTCCAAAACTAGAACCTCACCATCAGATAGAGTTAACATCATTCCTAGGATATGAAGACCCTCAGTCACCACCTTCTAGCACCCATATGATAAAAAGGGTTGGGGCTTGCCATAAGGGCAATGGGGACTCTACCAACTGAGCTAAACCAGGCCTCCTTAAGGGGGATTAGATATACAAATTTTAAATAAGAATGAATTCATAAGTATTAAAAGTAAAGCAAGAAACTTATGAGGGTTTGGGTTATTGTTGTAGAGGAGTTAACACCCCTACAAGATGGACTGGCCTAGAGCCATATAAGAGTCGACGCAGCAGTGACAAAGGTCAGGAAAAATATTCGGACGAAATTACTGCGTCAACTCCAGACATTTGAACCTCCTCATTTTGTAGGTTTGTCTTGTGATTGTACTACTTCTTTGTTCTATATTAAAAGTGCTGAATAAAATACATATTCACGCACCCCGTGTATCTTTTTCCACCTCAAGGATACAACATATATATATAATGGAAAATAGAATGTTCGGTATAATAGTACATCCAATAAGGGTTCATGCTAGCCAAGTATTTTGCAAGAGTGCTAAGAATTGAGGTTGTAAGTAGACGGTTCTCATAATGATCTGCCTCTGCTCTAAACAACAGTACACGTGTAGTCTTGGACCAGTTCATTTACTCTAAGAAAATGTAAGAGGCTAGTCCACAATAGTTTCATATATCAATTTACAGTAGTAAGTACTGAAAGAAAACTGTTTACCCAACATCTAACCAATTAAATACTGATGCTAGTGACAGTACAAAAATAAACGTTGGTATCATTTGTACCTGCCGAGTTCAAGGCAACTTCAATAATCGTAAACAAAAACCGTTTGATGCTTACAAGAAATATTTATTTGATGTTTATTAGTAACATAGTATTAAAACAAAAAGAAAAAACAAAAAACAGGTAGGTAGTGTCATAAAGAAAAATGATAAGCACACCAGGGTGTAATAGAACTACATAGACCATAGTTATTTCCTACTGTGCTCATTATGTAAAAAGAAGGATGGGACAAAATATTTTGGCAGTAATTACTATTCACTAAAAAACACAAGGAGTCAAGATTCTAACCCACTAACCTAACAGTATACAGGGTGTCCACAAAGTCAGTGTGCACTTTTAAAAATTTTAAACACTTTAAAGTGCACCCGGACTTTGTGGACACCCTGTATAGCTACTTTGGGTTATTTCCTATAATGGACTATATGACCTTTAGGCACCCCTTTTTGATCTTGATTAAGAAAGGACATGTTTTTCATTTACACCGTCAATATCCGGTTGTTTATTAGGGGTAGTTTTATAAATGTAAAAAAAAAATTTTTTAAATCGTCTGTTAACAAAGAACCAGATATTGACAGCATAAATGAAAAACATGTCCTTCTGAATAGAGATCAAAAATGGGTGCCTAAAGGTCATATGCTCCCCTATAACTCCACCCTAAAAAAAGGGGGAACTACTCTGAATGAATTTTATCTGTTAATTAATCTACCCATTATTTTCCCATTAAACTAACCCTAAACCAGTCTTCTTTTTTCATAGTAGATGAATAAATAAATAATTTATCAAATTCATTCAGAGTGGTTCCCCTTTTTTAGGTTGGAGTTATAGGAAATAACCCTACTTTGGGAAAAGCTTAACCATTCTTTTTTTTTTTTTTTTTTTTAAGTTAGATCTACAATCTGGATATTAGATAATCAAACCTATTGAAAAAGTGAAACTGAAAACATTTACTTGTCTTTATTTGGACTATTGTCCTCATCTTTGTTATCTGCACATTTCGTCCAATGTGCTCTCTGGCCTTCTTCAGGTATTTCTAGTTGGACTCAAAAAAGGCCGGAAGGCACAGTGGCCGAAACATGCAGATAACAATAAAGATGAGGACAATATTCCAAATAATACAACACAAAATATCAAGCCTTATACCAAAAATTCAGAGAAATTTACTTGTCACTTCAATATACAGTGGTACCTTGACTTACGAGTGCCAAGTTTTCCGAGTTAGTAGTTGTCACTAGGTTAATTTTTAACTTAGTTTGGTTTGGTTTGTTTTACGGTATATCAACCTCAGTGGGTCATTTAATGCCGATAAAGTTTTGAAATAAATCAATTCTTAATGGATAATACAATTGTTTATAAACTCAGGTTTTCTATTTAACCCATAGATGGGTTTTAACTTAGTGTTGAGAGCTAAAATTTGAGATACAAGTAAGCTTCAGATATGCTTATGTTAATAAGTTCACTAAAAAAATTTTTTTTTAAATTTAAATTTCCAAATTTATTATGCCAAAGAAAAATATAAAAAAATAAACATCAAAACATTACACATAATTCCTTACATTCTATTTTATTATGTTTTTAAAACAAAAAAAAAAATAAAAATAAAAAAAGAGTAACAAAAAAAATTCAGTGTTGAAGGGGGGGGTCTGGAACGGATTAACGGCTTTTCAGTTTATTTCAATGGAGAACATTGATTTGTTATATGAGGAAATTGAGTTACGAGCAGAAATGAATTAAACTTGTAAGTCAAGGTACCACTGGTTACATAATTGATAGGTAGCCTATTAATTATGTAAAGTAAGTGTAGCGGAAATTTTAAAATAACAGTTTAGTGGGGAAACACAAGAAAGATGATTAATACTTATTAACACTGTGTTGACCTACTCTTCCAGTTCGCCAGTGCAAACGTGGGAAGTTGGTTTAGAAAATCAGATTTTGCTGAGTGCTGAGATGAGTAAGACAGATTAGTCCAACTAGCCAAATCTCCACATGTTGGTTTGTGATTCATAAAATTAAAATAGAAGCTCAAAAACAAAAAGAAAGTCTTGTGTTGCTAATTAAAGAAAGTAACAAACAAGTTGTTTGAGATCAGAAGAAATTAAGCCACCAGCCTGGACCAAGAGAGACAGATTAAGCTCAAGCTAAGAGAGGTTAGCAATATAGAAGAAACAGAAGGTAAGTATACAAAATAATAAGCATACTTGTATGCAATCATGAGTATACAGGTATACTATATCTTATAATGGAGATTGTGGGTTTGTCTGTAACCGAAACTATATTACTACTCAAGTCACAATTCCCTTTGTTATTTAAATCACATTCTCCATAATTTTATTTTTATTTAAACCTCAATTATTAATAAAATTGTTTTACAATATCAATACTGTTAGGCTTCATCTACATACTAATAAAATGCAATTGTACTTATATATACAACAAAATAGAGTTTACAGTGTTAACGGGAAGGCTAATTTGCATATTAATATTAAAAATTTGATTTTAATAAATATATGCTTAGTATTATTGATTTCTAATTGTTTGGTTTTATCTTAATGAATATGAGCAAAAATCTCGGGGGTAAATCTTAAAAGAAATCATTAACAAGAATAAATAACTGTAATATTATTCTTTACTTCCTATTTTAACTAAATAATTAAATTAGGAAAATTTACCAATGAAAGACGGGAGTAAGGGAATCTGATGGAAGAGTTAGTTCCAAAGTTGTTCTATTTTTCAATCATACCCCCTCTGTTCCAAATCTTTTTATCTGCATTCTTATTCAGTTTCATTAGCCTTTCTAATTTAATGATATTTTATTATATTAACACTTAAATACTTGCACCCAGAGGGTGCATATATTTGCTAGTACAAAGAATGGTTATTTCCTATAACTCCAACCTAAAAAAAGGGGAACCACTCTGAATGAATTTTATAAATTATTGATGTACTAGTAAAAAAGAAGACTGGGTTAGGGTTTAGGGTGAGTTTAATGGGAAAATAATGGGTAGATTAATTAACAGATAAAATTCATTCAGAGTGGTTCCCCCTTTTTAGGTTGGAGTTATAGGAAATAACCCAAAGAATATATACTATACAAGATGAGATGGTATACAACTCCACTGTATATTTGGTAATTGACAACTGAAATTGTTATTAACTTGAAATTTGATTTTATGATAAATCAAAATATCTTTAAATTACAAATAAATTAAATTTCTTGAATTCCCTTATGTCTAGCATTTCCATCTTGATTCATAGATCAATTTTTTTTTTTTTTTTTTTTTTAATGTAGTCAATTAAAGATTAGCCATTTTCAAGAAGTGCACAAAAATTTCTTGCACAATACTAATTTAAATATTGAGATTAATAACCAACTAGCAGTGTAAGTAGAGGTATATTTCTATTGAAGACTTGTTCATTCATTTCTCAGTGGAAATTCTATAAATACAACCTTGTATCACAGTTGGCTTACTTGTAAGTCAAGGTAACACTGTAATGCCATTTAGATGAATTAAAGCAGCCATTTTGTTTGGGTTTTTTCTATTGATAGTGCTAAAAGTAAATTTTAGTCTAGAGTTTCAATGATAAAAATTGAAAGTAAAAATTGGTTATTCTGAAACACAGTATATACTGTCTGATGTCCCTCAGGGATCAGTACTGGGACCTTTGTTTTTAATATTTATAAATGATTTACCTTATGATATAAAATAAGAAATAGAACTATTTGCTGGTTATGTTAAACTACTTGTTAGACTATTATTAAAAGAAATAACACGAACAGATCTAAATGTATTGTCATATTGGGAAGATATTTGAAAATTAAAATTTAACGTAGAAAAATATTACATATTGGATCCCAAAACATAATTACATATATTGAATATAAATTAAGCAAAAGGAAAATCAAAGAAGTAAATGAGGGATGCAATCTAGGGGTTGACTTTGATATTACTTTTAATGCTGACAAATATTTTGTCTATTATATTAAGGGCAAATGGAATGACTGGCTGGATGGTTATAAATTTTTTATTTCAAGGGAGGTAAATGTTGCTTTAAAAATATATAAAACCCTAAGACCTCATATAGAATATTGTACTCAGGCCTGTATTCCAGTGTCTAGACATGGAAAGTGGAGTGTAATATTGAGGTTGGAAGGCACATAAAGAATGATAAAATTAAGAAAAAGAGCCATTTTCAAGAAGTGCACAAAAATTGGAGTTATAGGAAATAACCCAAAGAAATTATACTATACAAGATGAGATGGTATACAACTACACTGTATATTTATACTCATTACAGTTACAGGAAGAGATTGAAGAAGTTAGGATTAACTACTTGACTAGAAAAAAAAAGTATGAGAGGTTATCTAATTGAAACTTTGAAAATAAATGGAATTTCTAATCTTTTTTTATTTTTTAAATATTTCTCCTTGAACTGGAAAGTTTCTGTCAAAGTAGATTAAAAAAAAACTAAGTCTATTAACCAATTGAATTTTTTTGTTAATAGAGTAATATATTTTTGGAATAAATAGCCTAAATCAGAATAAAAACAGCAATAGAGTAAAAAAAAAAAAAATTTTAAATTGGTAAGAAAAAGAATTTAAAGGTCATTTTTGGGAACTATTGGATGAATTAGTAAACAAAATTTATCTATATATGCATATTATATTAATAGTGTGTTCTGTGCAAAGATTTTCTTTTGTGCGTGACAAGATAATAAAAAGGGGAGGTGGGGACATGCCCAAGGTGGCATAACAAATAATCTAATACTACGGTAGCAAAATAATGACCAACACCAGACAGATAACTTTTAGCCTTAAAACATCCAAAAAGGCAGGATAAGTATAAGTTAACATTTATTTAGATACCATAGATGCAGTACTTGTAAGTAAAGGAAAGTCGTCGGGGTGGCCTGAAGTCAGTATCAGCCAATCAGTGAAGGAGTACATCCCCTTTTCACTAGCGCTAGACCAAGGAGATCGTTTTATAAAAAAAAGGTTGAATAAAAATATTTTTAACTGTATGAACTTGGATATTGCAAATCATGTTAACTGATATTCCTTATAAAAAACAACAAATATATTCTAACCTATTTTATATCTCTAATCAGTATGTAATTATATTAGCCTCACCTTTGTATAATAGTTGAGAGATTTGTGATGTCTATTAAGTAGTAATAATTACTCATTGATCAATGACCTAGAAACGCCACAGGTTTGAGTTGTTTTATTTTTAATGTCACATCAAATAGTTAGGGGTTATTTAATACCCAAATTTGATTAATCTGATTACACTCATAACTATATTTTTAATGTTCCATTGCAATCAAAGTCTTTTATTGGTTATAATAATTTTTTTGTTTGCACATAGTTATATGGTATCAAGAATTCCTATCTATCTTATTATAATGGAGATTGTGGTTTGTTGTCTGTAACCGAAACTATATTTACTAGTCATCAATTCCTTTGTTATTTACATCCAATTATCCATGATTTTATTTTATTTAAACCTCAATTATTAATAAAATTGTTTTACATTACTTATACTGTTGACCATATTTACATACTAATAACATGCAATTGTATTTATATATACAACAAAATAGCGGTTTACAGTGTGAATGGGAAGGCTAATTTGCATATTGATATTAAAAATTTGATTTTAATAAATATGTGCTTAGTATTATTGATTTCTAATTGTTTGGTTTTATCTTAATGAATATGAGCAAAAATCTCTTCAATAAATCTTAAAAGAAATCCCTTAACAAGAAGAAATAACTAATATTCTTTACTTCCTATTTTAACTAAACAGTTAAATTAGGAAAATTTACCAATGAAAGATGGGAGTAACGTAAAATGATGGAAGAGTTAGTTTCAAAGTTGTTCTATTTTTCAATCATACCCCCTCTGTTCCAAATCTTTTTATCTGCATTCTTATTCAGTTTCAATAGCCTTTCTAATTTAATATATTTTATTGTATTAAAACTTAAATATTTGCACCCGGAGGGTGCATATATTTGCTAGTACTAATAATCTATACACACATGCTTTAACAGCTTGAATTTCTTTACTGCACAGATCCAAGTTGTGCTACTCATGCACCAAGTTGGTGAGGTGGAGGATCTACTCACCGAGATAAACCAAAAAAAGATAATCATACAAAATAAAGAAAATATTTTCCTAAGAAAGAACAAAAACAAAGACAAAAAAAATTAGTTGATTTTATATCATCAACTTAACACCCAGGAAAATGTTCCATTTTGTTATGATCTGGAGGAAGGGGGGGGGATAGCTGCTTGTCCAACTGTTAAGGTCAAGCTGGAAATAGTGCAAAGCAATTGCAATGGTCAAAAGATACCAGGAGTAAGTCCTGAAAAGAGACATACCTCATTTTGATGACCACTAACATAAATAACAGTACTCAAATCCATGGATCATGTGCAATTAACTCTTAACATCCTGTTGAGAATTTTCCAAGTCCAGAGCCCCCCCCCCCCATTCCTATAAGGATTTATCAATAAATGGCTAAAAATGTCTTTTTCATTTAAAGTTACCCGAGATATTTCCCTTGAATTAAAGACTTCTAAATATGTTTAATATTACATTTAAACAAAGGTTATCATTCGGGGTGGATTAGGAAAACAAATGTGACTTCCAGCCGGGTGGAATGAGGCGGTATAGGACATTAAGAGTTAAGGAATATCTGCAACATAATACCACTGACACCACTCTCCCATGGCCTAAAAGGTTGTTGGCAACTAAACTGGCACCATCATCAGGTACGCCTTGGCTTATCTGGTGAGATGGGTGTGTGAACAACAAGCATCACTAAAAACAAGAGCTGTTAAAGAGCAGATGAACTCCAGAGGAGCCAATAGCCATTTACATCGATAGTAGGATTGGGGGTTATATACTACTCACATAAGTATGGGCCGGGTTAGCTCAGTCGGTAGAGCGTTCGGCTAGAAACCACAAGGTTCCTAGTTCGATACCCGCCCTCGCTAACTCAGCATATGAGTAGCACAGGGATCTGTGCAGTAAAGTAAGGAGCTGATGGTAGGTGTGGCGCTCCACATCAGACGCTAAAATAATCTCCTTGGTCTAGCGCTAATAAAAAGGAGAGACTCCCTCTCTGCATGGCTGATACCAACATTAGGCCACCCCGACGACTTTACTTACTACTCACATAAAATGTCCAAATGAGGTAGATGGGGCTCCTTAGCCTTGAACAGCAATCTATCTAAACAAGGAAAAAGGTCCGTTATAAAACCTCCTTCCAAGGAAAGGGGAGCAGAGTAAACTCCAAAATCAAATCTGGAGTTATCTAGCAATTTGTGTGAAACTATCATTGCCAAACTGTATTGCTTTTTTTTTGCCTTTCCTTTGAACCACATCAGCAGTGAGATGGGACCATCTGCTTGAGTGACAGCTCATCCCCCATATCAACCCGCCCAGGCTACATAGTTCCACTTGTTTTAGGACACTATGCCATTGTCTCTTGTAGACGGATGAATGCCAATAACAATAGTTTTCAGGTTGAGAAATATTAGAAAGTTTGGACCATATGACCTTTAGGCACCCCTTTTGCGATCAATTCGTGGGGACATTTTTTCCATTTACACAGTCAAAATCCGGTTAATTGTTAACAGACGATTTTTTTTTTTTTTTTTTTTGTTTTTTTTTTAAATTATAAAATAACCCCTAACAAACAACCGGATTTTGACAGTGTAAATGAGAAAAGTGTCCTTGTGAGTCAAGATCGTGGAAGTGGTGCCTAAAGGTCATATGGTCTGAAAGTTTTTTTAATGGATAAAAATAAATTATAACTAGTTGAGTTTTACAGAACAAATTTAAATAAAATGAAAGAAAAAAAATTCTAAAAGAATATTCTAAAAAAGATAATCTAAAATTTTAGAATTCATCTAAAAAGTTAATTTTTCTAGAGAGAATGAAGAAATCAGATCTATAACCATTGTAACTAAGCAGTTTATCCAATTGTATTAATTTTGGAAGTTAGAATATAAATGTTCTCAAATACTTGATAGAGGGAATTTGTATACTTCAGTCTAAATATGCAATTGCCTAAACACAAATAAGAATTCAGTTTAGCAGTGAATTTACATTTTGCCAATTCAACAAATTGTAGAATAAATGCAGACATTTTTCTACCAAGTTACAAACAGTTTAGATCATATGAGACAATGACTAAAAGGAAAAATTGAGTTAATGTTTAATTCAGAAATATTTAAAAAAGGTAAGATCAGATTATAATTAACAATTTATTCTTTTTCTATGAACAATCTTATTTTAAGACAACAATTTGCACATTTTAGGTTTCATTACAGGAAATCAAAATAAGTTAAACTTTCTTCATCAACAAAAAAAAAAAAAAAAAAAAAAAAAAAAAATTCCAACTTCACTAAATCTTTTCAAGTGTGTATGCAGATTTCATTCTGGAACTAAAATCATGTAGTGGATAACACAACATCCATATGGTTGGTTGGTTGGTGGTTTTGTTTCATGGTATATCAACTCTTTTTGGGTTATTTAATGCCGAATAAAGTCATTTTGATATTCAGTTTCTTACAGCACCTGCTGTTGCTTAAATGGTCACTCATCTAAGTATTGAACAAGATCATTAATTTTGGCAATCTAGAAGAAGCAGGATTCTCTCATTTAAACTTTTCAATAGTTTTTCAGCAAATAATTCCTGCTACAATGATCAATTATATCAACTAGCAAATATATGCACCCTCCGGGTGCAAGTATTTAAGTTTTGATATAATAAAATATCATATTAAATTAGAAAGGCTAATGAAACTGACTAAGAATGCAGATAAAAAGATCTGCAACAGAGGGGGTATAATCGAAAAATAGAAAACTTTTGAAACTAACTATTCCATCATTTTTCCATTACTCCCCTCTTTCATTGGTAAATTTTTCCTAATTTAACTCTTTAGTTAAAATAGGAAGTAAAAGATAATATTACAGTTATTTCCTCTTGTAAATAATTTTCTTTTAAGATTTAGCCACGAGATTTTTTGTTTATATTTCTTAAGATAAAACCAAACAATTAGAAATCAATAATACCAAGCACATATTTATTAAAATAAAATTTAAATATCAATATGCAAATTAGCCTTCTCGTTCAAACAGTAAACCGCTATTTTGTTGTATATATAAATACAATTTCATGTTATTAGTACGTAGATATGGTCAACAGTATTAATAATGTAAAACAATTTTTATTAATAACTGAAGGTTTAAAAGAATGAAATCATGGAGAATTTGACGTAAATAATTAAGGGAATTGTGACTTGAGTAGTAATATAGTTTCGGTTACAGACAGAAAAACACACAATCTCCATTATTATATCAATATTATTGGATTTTTTCTCTTCTAAACTGCCTGTTTGATACTTAAATGGGTGACCACTTAAGCAACTACAGGTATTGTAAGCAGCCCGAGTGCTTTGTTTATCAAAATGACTTGATTCAACATCAAATGACCCATAAAGGGTATGCCATAAAACAAAACAACAAACCTTTATTTAAGTTGTCTACAGTTTAGGCCAGGTTAGCTCAGTCGGTAGAGCGTTCGGCTAGAAATCACAGGGTTCCTAGTTCGATACCAACCCTCACCAACTCAGCATATGAGTAGCACAAGGAGCTGGTGGTAGGTGTGGTGCTCCACCTCAGACACGAAACCAATCTCCTTGATCTAGCGCTAGTGAAAAGGGGATAGACTCCCTCGCTGATGGGCTGATACCGACTTTAGGCCACCCCAACAACTTTACAGTTTAGTAAGTTTTCAAAGTTTAATATTTGTTGGTTGGATGTTTTGTGGCACATCAACCCCTTTCGGGCCATTTAATACATTAATATAATAATTGCTTATAGTACCAGCTGTTTCTTAAGTGGTCACCCAACTAAGTATTGAACAGGCTCATGTGCTGCTTAACGTTGGTGGTCTAGCAGGAATTATTTGACAAACATCTTTAAGTGAAGCTTCGTTGTTTATATAAGTAAGTAAAGTCGTCGGGGCGGCCTAATGTCGGTATCAGCCATGCAGCGAGGGAGTACTAGACCAAGGAGATTATTTTAGCGTCTGAGGTGGAGCGCCACATCTACCATCAGCTCCTTACTTTACCGCATAGATCCCTGTGCTACTCATAACGCTGAGTTGGCGAGGCGGGTATCGAAATAGGAACCTTGTGGTTTCTAGCCGAACGCTCTTTACGACTGAGCTAACCCAGCCATATATAATATATATATATATATTATATATATTAGGGCGTGATTGTAAAGTAACTCCTTCCCTATTTTAAAAGTCTTATAATTTATTTCTGAATCATTATTTTTACAAAAAAAAAGAATGAGAAGAACACACATAACGGAGTCTTATCTAATACTGAGGTATCTGGTTTGGGTTGGTTTATTTGTTGAACAGGTTGGTGGTTTTGTTTTACAACATATCAACCATTTTTAGGTCATTTAATACCAAATCAAGTCATTCTGATAAACAAAAGGACTTGGTTTGCTTACATTAATATTTATCAGCCATTTGTTAAGCATTCAATGGTAGTAAAGTGTGTTAAGAAGTTAATAGCAATCTGATCTTATTTAGATTGATTAAGTTTTCTTATCCCAATGCTAACAAATTAATAAGCTTATTGGATATATAATAAGGCAATGTTATAATGCTCATTCATGCATTGGTTTTAACTGTAAAATTCTGTTGAGTGACATCTATATATATCTTCTATCTATCTATACATGGAGGCGCATGGTCTAATGGTTAGAGTCGTAGGAAATGGACTCGTCAACGAGAGTTCAATTCTTGGACGAAGCTGTTGGCATTTCACATGGCGCTAATACCCTTGGGAAAGGTATGAATCCAATTCTCCCTCCAGCTATGGATAAATAGCAGGGCAGACTGGACTCTTTAACCAAGGCTAGGTAACCAGTCTAGAAGGAAAACTGAATTCAAACCTGTTAAACTCCGCTTAAGAAATTGACCTTGTGTCGCATCCTGCTCGTGCGGAGGGGTTGGTAAATATATCTATCTATCTATACATATATAAAGGGCAGTTGTGTGTATATGTATGTCTGGAGGAAACTTCGAAAATAAAACAATTAACGACAAAGTAAATATATATACACATTAAATATCACCAGGGCTTGGTTTTTGAACAAAAATAATGAAGATTTGATTTATATTCATGAAGATAATTAAAAAATGAAATTTAAATGATAACAGCATGGAATTTTTTGCATTTAGTATTTTAAACAGGAGACATCAACATTTCTTTTCAAATTGTCTTTTTTACATATGGATTATAATGGGGCATCCTGTGAGGCTCCATCTCGCAATTCAACAATAAAGGATCTGTGAGACTATCTTTTTTATCCCTCCTCCTCTACCTGGGCGACTTATTAAAATTATCAACATTATACATTTTACCAGATAAGACACTACAGAGAAAGTAGTTTATATTCATTTGTTTTTCCCCCTTTAAGTAAACATGTTGTATTTATAACTGTTATCTCTTTTTAGTCCTGGTTTACCACTTATATTGACAGATGTTCTTTGCTCACTAAGTTTATGGAAATTATAAATCAACAATTTTTTTTTTTACAATATATCATTCTGTATATCTATCCATCTAGCTAACTATATCCATCTAGACATCTATAAAGGGTAGTTGGTGTGTATGTCAGAAAGGAAACTACAAAATTAAAACGACAAAGTAAATATATATATATATATATATATATATATATATATATATATAATATATATATATATAATATATACATACACACACACACATTCACTATCTAACAGCATGGATATCTTTCTTTTTTTGCATTTAATATTTTAAAGAGACATTTTCTTTTCAGAGTGTCTGCACTTTTTTTCTGATGCCCCTAACAGGCTGGATCAAAGCAAGTTTTTTTTTTTTTTAACTACACAAGGATTTTAATGAGGCATCCTGCACGGACACAAATCTGGATTCAATGATAATGGATCTGTGGGACTAACTCCACCCCCAACCTCTACCCAGGTGATGCCAGGTGGCTGCTTCTATTACATATGTAAAGGGCATTTGGTGTGTATATAGGTCTGTCCAGATGAAACTATAACAATTAACAACAAAGTAAATATATATACACATTAAATATCACTGGTTCTTGCTTTTTGTGCAAAAATTACGAAAATGTGATTTATATTTAGAAAGATTTCTAAAAATTAAAATATAAATAATAGATCTACGAGACTAACTTGCTAACCATTACACCATTTTTTTTTTTTGGTCTGCCCCTCCTCTACCAAGGTGATGTTGGGTAGCCACTTCTAGTTGACTAATAAATAGAAGACTGAAGCAAAATGAGAAAGTGAAACAAAATAGAATCAAAGTATTTATTATACATTGATTCATTTGTTAACAAAAAACAACGAAACTGGTCCAAAAAATCAATGTATAATAGTAACAATATCTTACTAAAAAAAATTTAAAAAAAGAAAAAAAAATTATTACATATGAACATTTAATTACAAATCCACACATACACGGGGGGATTTCGCCAAATAAAGTGTAAACACAACGCTCTCTTATATAAGGGATGGAGCACTATACGGCAGCCTTTACATACATAGAGATGTGTAAGCAGAACCATATAGGGATGTGTGTATTAAAAACAGTTAAAATCCCCTTCGCATTCTGTGGGTGACTATAGCCTAGCGGTTAAGGTGTCTGACTGATGCTGAACCGATCGTATTTCAATCCCGGCTGTAGCTAGCTTACAAATGCCTAGCTCCACTGAAGAGACTTGATAAGTCGAAACACATGTCTGTGAATATATATATATATATATATATATATATATATATATATATTTTTCTAACTCAATCTTTTTAGTTAGTATTATTCAATCAATTATCTTTATAGTTATATACACAACATTTCGGGCAATGTGCACTGCAACCTTCTTAAGGTGTTTCATGTCGAACTCAGGAGCCTTCACGGAACTTCATGGTTAAAAAGGAATGAGAACAGTCTACCCCTTATGGATTAAGTAAAGGATTTGAAGTTCTGTGAAAACTCCCGATTACCACAAGAAGGTTCCGGAGTTCGACACAAAACATCTGAAGAAAATGTGTATATAACAATAAAGATGGGGACAATAGTCCAAATAATTCAATTATACAAATTATTAAGCCTCATCTAAAAAAATTCAGAAAAAAAGATATGGTGCCAAAAGTGTGTGGATTTAAAAACTAAAATATATATTTACATTTTATAAAATCTTAAGTTTTCTGATAGAGAAATGTGTGGCCAATGTTCTTTGAATTAAGGCTGAAACTAAATCTCAGTTCTTCATTGTAGAATACTGTTAATTGTTATTCTGTGTTACTTTCACTCTTAGCCAGGATTGAACCTGCAGTCTGCAAATGACTGTTACAGATTGTTAACTAATTGGACAGTGGAACAGTCAAACACCTCCTCAGCTTAATGGACTCTTCTGGCAGTAGTGGCAGTAATTATTTAAGCTGTTATAGTGGGTCCATTGGAACTAGTAACTGCATGGTTAAGCTTGGCCAGTCACATTGCTCAAACCAATTGTTGACTGTCTAACTGACTTACTTCAATATTCATGTTTCTACAAGATTTTAACAAATACATTCTATAACCTTTGAATGTACAATCTGTCTGCCAAAAATTCAATTTCAAGGATTACAACGGGTGCTCCTGTAAGCCACATATATAACCCATTGGGGTGTATGTTGTGAAGACCTGGAATTTTTTTTTGTATTTTGTTGGGTTTTTTTGGGGAGGGGTCATAAATTATTAGTATTATAAATATTATCTAGCAGTATTCAGTGATTTCATAACAGGCAATATCCACCGTTTCCATTTTCTATTCTGTGACAGCATTCACTCTGGGGCGATTAAGCTGGAAGAAGTAACAAGTGAATATGAAAATTCACAGTGGTCCCTAAAACCTGCATGCACATGCTGGTCGGGGGGGGGGATGCCCTTATTTGCTGCAGATTTTCCACAGATGCAGTGACAAATACACCAAGACCATTGATTCCTGATGAGGGAGATGCCCTTTGGATTTTTCACCAGATCTTCTTTGGCCGGTTGTGCCAGACCTGTCCACCTTGGGTGACCCCACCAGGAAACTTAACTTTTAACATCATGTTCAGAATTTTCCAAGTTCAGAGCCCCATTCCTATAAGGATTTTAAATCAAAATGACTTTTTCACTTAGTTACCTGTTATTTCCCGTAAATCAAAGACTTCTATATATGTTTAATATTATATTTAAACAAAGGCTATTGTTTGGTGCGAATTAGGAAATGTGACTTCCGGCTGAGTGGAATGAGGTGGTATAGGATATTAAGAGTTAAGTTCCTGACAGCATGGCTCTGACACTACCAAGTTTACACAACCCTGTTGCTATGAGGATAAATTGGACTTTAGAAGTAATGTGCTAGATGGCCATTGAGCAAAGAGCTTCCTCTGCCCTTTTACAGGTTGTTTTTTGGAACTGTGCAGTAAAGTGGGGAGATGATGGTAGGGGTGGCACTCTAGCTCAGAGGAAAAAACAATCTCCCTGGTCTACCACTAGTGAATAGACTCCCTTGCTGTCCTGCTGATACAGACAACTCTACCAACTTTACTTACTACTTTATGGAAAGTACGGATGCCTAAAAAGAAATATATAAGATTTATTTGTTTGAATTTTTAAGATGGGGCTTGATAATTTGTATTATTTGGATTTTTTGGACTGTTATCCTCATCTTTATTTTTTTGTTTTCATTTAATATGTTCATCCTCACTTATGTATAAAACATTATTAAGTTGCAAAAAAAAAAAAAAAAAAAAAAAAAATCACTAATCTTTTAAACAAAACAATATCTCTAAAGAGCATATGGTTCTCTAAATCTTTTAATTTGAATTTTCATTTATAAAAGGCTGCAGTAGATTATATCATAGCAATGATTTTTAAAAACATGGAACACATTGGCATGAATTTAGTTCCTGTTTCTGTGATGGCATTCACCCTGGGTTGGTTCCATCCAACAAATTCACCCGTGTATTTACAGTGATGCTGATAGCTTTTTGATTAGGTGCGTCCTGGGATGCATATATTTGCTTTGAAGTAGCCCCTGGGAAATTTTATAGGTACCAACTAAAGTTTCTTAATAAATTGAAGGGTTTTTATTTATGATCTGGGGAAACAACTAAAACCGCTTAAGTCCTACCTTGTAACATATACTGTGTAATTAATTTCTAAGAAAATATTGAAATGTACTTACAGTTAGCTTGAAATGCTGAAGGAAGAACAAAGAAAAACAATGGGACGCATGGATATGAATTTTATGTGTCAGGGATGCAGGATGCATACCTATGAACATCGCTGTACACAACATTTCAGCCAAGGTACCCTCCAGCCTTTTTCAGGTGTTCCTTATTATAATCAAGAGCCTTCACAGAACCGAACCCTTTATTCAATCCATTTGATTGACTTTTCTCATTCCATTAACCATGACCAGATCTAAATGTTAAGCTGTGTTACGTAATTCAATGTTATTATCACTCTTGGTCAGGATTGAACCTGCAACCTACAGATGATTGTCTCTTAGAACTGTATTAACTAAACACTTATATCCGTTGAGCCATGTGAATTTTCTAGAAACTCCATGCTCTATATTCTCAAGTCATTTATATCACACCTTTAAGACATTTGGGTTTTTTCATCAACAGTGTCAAAAAGATACTTATTCAGTTTTGGAACTTTTTATGGTGGGAAATATTACTGGTTTCACATTTAATGATCATTTTTAATTTAACTCTTAACATCCTGTTGAGAATTTTCTAAGTCCAGAGCTCCATTCCTATCAGTATTTATCAATAAATGGCTAAAAAAAAATAAAAATAAAAAAAAATAAAAAAAATAATGGCCTTTTCATTTAAAGTTACCTGTTATTTCCCGTAAATCAAAGACTGCTAAATATGTTTAATATTACATTTAAACAAAGGCTATTGTTTGGGGTGGATTAGGAAAACAAATGTGACTTCTGGCCGGGTGGAATGAGGTGGTATAGGACGTTAAGAGTTAATGGGTATATTAATTAAAACAGCATTTCACATTTTGGAAATTTTTGACATGATAAAGTATTTTCAAAAAAGGTGTAGATGGTAACAGTTCCTGATGTGACTCATCAAGGGTAAACAAAGCTTAAGAAACAATGCAAAGACAAACAAAGGTTATTCCTAGGAAAATACACTCAAATGGGGGGGGGGGGAACTTTCAACGTACAAATATTAGAGTGTCAGCGACCTTAAAACCCAAGATAATTGTTAGGATCAGTCCTAAAAAAAAAAAAATATATATACAGAGTTGCTCCCCTTGATCAGTAGGAGACAGTTGCCACCATGACAGATGCATAGTGGGAGCTAGGACCAGAAATGGGGCTTCAGCCATGATACATGGATTAGTACAAAAGATAGCTGGTCACACACAAGTTGAGAACCAATTTAGGGTAAAAGCATTTCTCTACCCTGCGTTAAATCATCATCATCATGTTGCGCTTGCAGCATGGATATCCATGACAATCACCCACCAACCTTCCCTATCATTCATTACACCTGGGAGGTCCTCTGCGGAGCAACCAGCATCCTCGCATAGCTGGTCAATGTAGGTCCTTGCCGGGCATCCTACACCTGCATGTCCAGGTGTTGGCTTCCACAGGAGAACGTCACTTATGAGCTCATCCTTCCTTCTCCAGCAGTGTCCTGCATGCCTTGTCCGTCTCACTCGGATAGTTTGTGAGATGGGGGGGCAGGTGACCATACAGCTGCTTCCTCGTGGAGTGCTGCTTCCACGACTTGTTCAAGACTGCACGCACCATTCTTGTGCAGCTTCCATCTAGCTTATTCTCAAGACACTTCGTTAGGGTCCAAGTGGTGCAGCCATATAACAGCACTGATACAACCACAGCCTGGAAGAACTGTTGCTTCAACTTGTCAGAGAGATCGGACCTCCATATGACTGATAATTTGTTTGTGGCCAACGATGCCTTTGCTATTCATGTATTAACTCTTAACATCCTGTTGAGATTTTTCTAAGTCCAGAGCATTCCTATAAGGATATATAAAAAAATGGCTAAAAATGGCCTTTGCATCTAAAGTTACCTATTATTTCCCTCAAAGATTTCTACATATGTTTAATATTAAATTTAAACAAAGGCTATTGTTTGGGGCTGATTAGTTAAAATGAATGTGACTTCCAGCCGGGTGGAATGAGGTGGTATAGGACTTTAAGAGTTAGAGTTAACATTGCGTTAAATAAAACCTTGTTAATTTCCAACAACCTGGTCTTGCATTTTAATTCAGTGCTTTGTATTTTATTTGTAAGCAAAAAAACATAAAATGATTAAGTACCAATAGTATGATAAATAGAAATGTCAATTATTGTGCAGAAATATCTGAAAAGTGTTGGGTTTTTTTTTAGATTTTATTGAGTTTTCTAGACTGATTTTGTACTATGAAAAAGAATAAGATATTTAGATGATACTAGTCCTGTTCCTTAATTTTATGATTATCATCTTGCAACACTCTCTAATTAAAAATGACACCGTCCAAATCATCAAGGATGAAATGTAAAAATATAAATCCTAATTATCTGGTGTCACTTAATTGCCAAATTCTTATAAGTGTCATCACCTCAACTAAATAATGGACCATTCCATTTTTATTATAAAAAAAAGGGAAGAAAAAAAGGACATGCTAGAGAGAAAAATATGAGAAAAAAAAAGAGATGGGGAAAGAGAGAGCAGGGGTGAGCACATGGAAGCAATAATCTGTGACAACAACTACCAAAATCGCTAAAGCACAACCTGTACTTAAGTCTAAAGCAATGAATGCAAAATAAAATGCTCATGCTGAAGAACTTTAAGATCACCAAGACTTTAGTGGAGGCATTTGTGGAGTAATGGTTAGTCATAGGAAATAAACACGAGACAAATTAAAATCCTGGACACAGCTGTTTGCATTTCATATAGCACTAATTAGGAAAGGTCTGAATCCAATTTGAAATGAAATTACAGGTAAGCAACAAATAGTGATTTAAGAATTTTTTGTATTTTTATTTTTTATAAATCAAAGTAACAGTTTTCTTTTTCTCCTTCCCTTTTTAACTCTTAACATCCTGTTGAGAATTTTCTAAGTCGAGAGCCCCATTCCTATAAGTATTTATAAAAAAATAGCTAAAAATGGCCTTTTCATTTAAAGTTACCTGTTATTTCCCTTAAATCAAAGACTTCTCAGTATGTTTAATATTACATTTAAACAAAGTCTATCATTTGGGGTAGATTAGGAAAATGAATGTGACTTCTGGACGGGCAGAATAGGGTGGTATAGGACATTAAGAGTTAATGAACCCATTCCAACCAGTGACACTCATCAAACAGCAACTCTCTAGATCCCAGATATGCAGTAAAGATTCAGTTCAATAAATAAAGATGCATTTGTAACTATAAGCAAATATATGCACCTTCCAGGTGCAAGTATTAATGTCATAAAATATCATTAAATTAGAAAGTCTAAATAAACTAAATAAGAATGCAGATAAAATGATTTGAAACAGAGAGAGGTATAATCGAAAAATAAAACAGCTGTAGCTTCCTCTTCCACCACCCCCGTCTTTCCTTGCTAAACTTTTCTAATTTAACTCTTCAGTTAAATAAGAAAGTAAATAATAAAATTACAGTTATTTCTTTTTGTTAATTGATTTCTTTTAAGATTTATCTCCGAGATTTTTGCTGATATTCATTAAGATAAAATCAAATAATTAGAAATCAACAATACCAAGCACATATTTATTTAAATCAAATTTTAAATATCAATATGCAAATTAGCCTTCCCGTTCACACAGTAAATCGCTATTTGTTGTACATATAAATACAATTGCATCTTATTAGTACGTAGATATGACCAGCAGTATTAATAATGAAAAACAATTTTATTAATAATTGAGGCTTAAATAAAGATGATTCATGGAGAATGTGATGTAAAATAACTAAATGGATAGTGACTTAAGTAGTGATATAGTTTCGGTTACAGACAAACAAACACATAATCTCCATTATAAGATGTTACACACAATCCAAATCTAGTCAAAAATATATTTGTCATATTGTTTTTATAAATTACACAGTGTACTTCTACTACATTTATCAGACCATATTACCTTTAGGCACCCCTTTTTGATCTCGATTAAGAAAGGACATGTTTTTTATTTACACCATCAATATCCGGTTAGGGTTAGGGGTTAGTTTTATAATTTTTTTAAAAATCTAAAATTCGTCTGTTAAAACAACTGGATATTGACGGTGTAAATGAAAAACATGTCCATTCTTATTAGAGATCAAATAGGGGTACCTAAAGGTCATATGGTCCCATTTATCTATAAGATATTAAAGGGCAGAGGAAGCTTTTTGCTCAACGGCCATCTAGCACATTATTTCGAAAATCCAACCCCTCCACATAGTGGCAGGGTGTGTAAACTTGGTAGTGTCAAGCCATGACATTGGAAATGCAAGTTCCTTGTAGGGTCACCCAAGGTGGACAGGTCTGGCACCCAGTAGTATCAGGGGGCCACAACCCAGTCAAAGGCGTTCTGGCAAAATCCAAAAGGTGTCTCCATAATAATCAAGAATCAACAGCTTTTGTCACTGCATGTGAAAAATCTGCAGCAAAAAAAGGGCCTCTCTTTCCCCTGGCCAGGATATGCAGGCAGAGTTTAGGGACCACTTGTGAATTTCATATTACCTTGTTACTCCTTCCATTAATTCACCACAGGTGAATGCCATCACAAAAACAGAGGAACTACATTCATGCCAATGTGTTCCATGTTTTAAAAATCATTGCTATGATATAATCTACTGCAGCCTTTTATAAATGAAATTCAAATTAAAAGATTTTAGAGAACCATATGCTCTTTAGAGATATTGTTTTGTTTAAAGATCATTAGCGATTTTTTGGCAACTTTCATAATGTTTTATACATAAGTGAGGGTGAACATTAAATGAAAGGAGAAAAAAAAAAAAAAGAAAAAAAAAGCCAACAATATTTGTCATATATCTAGTTATATGTATACTATGCAAAATAGTAATTAATTATTAAAGTTACTAGCAAATATATGCACCCTCCAGGCGCAAGTATTTAAGTTCTAACGTAATAAAATATATTTAAATTGGAAGGACTAATGAAACTTAATAAGAATGCAGATTAAAAGATTTGAAACTTAGTCTTCCATCACTCCCGTCTCTCATGACTAATTTTTCCTAATTTAACTATTTAGTTTAAGATAGGAAGTAAGAACAAAATTACAGTTGAATAACTAATTTTATTCTTGTTAAAGGATTTCTTTTAAGATTTATTGAAGAGATTTTGCTCGTATTCATTGAGAAAAAAAACAAACAATTAGAAATCAATAATACCAAGCACATATTTTATTAAAATCAAATATTTAATATCAATATGCAAATTAGCTTCCCGTTGACACTGTACACCGCTATTTTGTTGTATATATAAAGACAATTGCATGTTATTAGTATGTATATGTGGCTAACAGTATTAATAATGTGAAACAATTTTATTAATAATTGATGTTTAAATAAAAAATAAAATCATGTAGAATGTGATGCAAATAACTAAGGGAATTGTGACTTTAGTAGTAATATAGTTTCGGTTACAGACAGAAAAACACACAATCTCCATTATAATAACTAGCATAACAAAACCGCCCTTCGGGCAGTGTAAAAATAAAAATTTTGGCAAAAATATAGCCTGAGCCGAGTGGATATAAAAATTTCAATGTCAGAGGGTAGTATCAAGTAAATTAATAAATGAATGAAGAAATTAAAAAAACAACAATGCGCAAAAAATATGCCAAAAACTTTTAAAAGGATATTCAACATTTAATGATTTTAGTAATTAAATCATCAAATTCATTAAAGGAGCTAAAAAATAAACAATTTGAAATAGAAAATTAGGAAGTTAACTTTCTACACCAAGTTTTTTCCTGAAATAATATTCAATAATAAAATTAAAATTGCGTTTATTTTTTACTCCTTTAATAATTTGATGATTTTAATTACTAAAATCATTAAATGATTGAATATCCTTTTAAAGTTTTGGCATATTTTGGCATTGTTGTTTTTTATTTCTTCAATTCATTTATTAATTTTACTTGGATACTACCCCTCTGACATGAATTTTTATATCCCCACTCGGCTCAGGCTATTATATTTTTTCAAAATTTTATTTTACACTGCCCGAAGGGCGGTTTTGTTATGCTAGTTATTATAATGGAGATTTGTGTTTTTTCTGTCTGTAACCGAAACTATATTACTACTAAAGTCACAATTCCCTTAGTTATTTGCATCACATTCTACATGATTTTATTTTTTTATTTAAACAATCAATTATTAATAAAATTGTTTCACATTATTTAATACTGTTAGCCACATATACATACTAATAACATGCAATTGTATTTATATATACAACAAAATAGCGGTGTACAGTGTCCAACGGGAAGGCTAATTTGCATATTGATATTAAATATTTGATTTAATAAATATGTGCTTGGTATATGATTTCTAATTGTTTGTTTTTTTTCTCAATGAATACGAGCCAAAAATCTCTTCAATAAATCTTAAAAGAAATCCTTTAACAAGAATAAAATTAGTTATTCAACTGTAATTTTGTTCTTACTTCCTATCTTAACTAAATAGTTAAATTAGGAAAAATTAGTCATGAGAGACGGGTAGTGATGGAAGACTAAGTTTCAAATCTTTTATCTGCATTTCTTATTAAGTTTCATTAGTCCTTCAATTTAAATATATTTTATTACGTTGAACTTAAATACTTGCGCCTGGAGGGTGCATATATTGCTAGTAACTTTAATAAATTAATTACTATTTTGCATAGTATACATATAACTAGATATATGACAATATTGTTGGCTTTTTTTTCTTTTTTTTTTTTTTCTCCTTTCATTTAATGTTCACCCTCACTTATGTATAAAACATATGAAGTTGCCAAAAATCGCTAATATCTTTAAACAAAACAATATCTCTAAAGAGCATATGCGTTCTCTAAATCTTTTAATTTGAATTTTCATTTATAAAAGGCTGCAGTAGATTATATCATAGCAATGATTTTAAAAACATGGAACACATTGGCATGAATGTAGTTCCTCTGTTTTTGTGATGGCATTCACCTGTGGTGAATTAATGGAAGGAGTAACAACGGTAATATGAAATTCACAAGTGGTCCCTAAACTCTGCCTGCATATCCTGGCAGGGGAAAGAGAGGCCCTTTTTTGCTGCAGATTTTTCACATGCAGTGACAAAAGCTGTTGATTCTTGATTATTATGGAGACACCTTTTGGATTTTTGCCAGAACGCCTTTGACTGGGTTGTGGCCCTGATACTACTGGGTGCCAGACCTGTCCACCTTGGGTGACCCTACAAGGAACTTGCATTTCCAATGTCATGGCTCTGACACTACCAAGTTTACACAGCCCTGCCACTATGTGGAGGGGTTGGATTTTCGAAATAATGTGCTAGATGGCCGTTGAGCAAAAAGCTTCCTCTGCCCTTTATTATCTTATAGATAAATGGGACCATATGACCTTTAGGTACCCCTATTTGATCTCTAATAAGAATGGACATGTTTTTCATTTACACCGTCAATATCCAGTTGTTTTAACAGACGAATTTTAGATTTTTAAAAAAATTATAAAAACTAACCCCTAAACCCTAACCGGATATTGATGGTGTAAATAAAAAACATGTCCTTTCTTAATCGAGATCAAAAAGGGGTGCCTAAAGTAATATGGTCTGATAAATGTAGTAGAAGTACACTGTGTAATTTATAAAAACAATATGACAAATATATTTTTGACTAGATTTGGATTGTGTGTAACATCTTATAATGGAGATTATGTGTTTGTTTGTCTGTAACCGAAACTATATCACTACTTAAGTCACTATCCATTTAGTTATTTTACATCACATTCTCCATGAATCATCTTTATTTAAGCCTCAATTATTAATAAAATTGTTTTCATTATTAATACTGCTGGTCATATCTACGTACTAATAAGATGCAATTGTATTTATATGTACAACAAATAGCGATTTACTGTGTGAACGGGAAGGCTAATTTGCATATTGATATTTAAAATTTGATTTAAATAAATATGTGCTTGGTATTGTTGATTTCTAATTATTTGATTTTATCTTAATGAATATCAGCAAAAATCTCGGAGATAAATCTTAAAAGAAATCAATTAACAAAAAGAAATAACTGTAATTTTATTATTTACTTTCTTATTTAACTGAAGAGTTAAATTAGAAAAGTTTAGCAAGGAAAGACGGGGGTGGTGGAAGAGGAAGCTACAGCTGTTTTATATTTCGATTATACCTCTCTCTGTTTCAAATCATTTTATCTGCATTCTTATTTAGTTTATTTAGACTTTCTAATTTAATGATATTTTATGACATTAATACTTGCACCTGGAAGGTGCATATATTTGCTTATAGTTACAAATGCATCTTTATTTATTGAACTGAATCTTTACTGCATATCTGGGATCTAGAGAGTTGCTGTTTGATGAGTGTCACTGGTTGGAATGGGTTCATTAACTCTTAATGTCCTATACCACCCTATTCTGCCCGTCCAGAAGTCACATTCATTTCCTAATCTACCCCAAATGATAGACTTTGTTTAAATGTAATATTAAACATACTGAGAAGTCTTTGATTTAAGGGAAATAACAGGTAACTTTAAATGAAAAGGCCATTTTTAGCTATTTTTTTATAAATACTTATAGGAATGGGGCTCTCGACTTAGAAAATTCTCAACAGGATGTTAAGAGTTAAAAAGGGAAGGAGAAAAAGAAAACTGTTACTTTGATTTATAAAAAATAAAAATACAAAAAATTCTTAAATCACTATTTGTTGCTTACCTGTAATTTCATTTCAAATTGGATTCAGACCTTTCCTAATTAGTGCTATATGAAATGCAAACAGCTGTGTCCAGGATTTTAATTTGTCTCGTGTTTATTTCCTATGACTAACCATTACTCCACAAATGCCTCCACTAAAGTCTTGGTGATCTTAAAGTTCTTCAGCATGAGCATTTTATTTTGCATTCATTGCTTTAGACAGAAGTACAGGTTGTGCTTTAGCGATTTTGGTAGTTGTCACAGATTATTGCTTCCATGTGCTCACCCCTGCTCTCTCTTTCCCCATCTCTTTTTTTTTTTTTTTTCTCATATTTTTTCTCTCTAGCATGTCCTTTTTTTCTTCCCTTTTTTTTATAATAAAAATGGAATGGTCCATTATTTTAGTTTGAGGTGATGACACTTATAAGAATTTGGCAATTAAGTGACACCAGATAATTAGGATTTATATTTTTACATTTCATCCCTTGATGATTTGGACGGTGTCATTTTTAATTAGAGGGTGTTGCAAGATGATAATGATCATAAAATTAAGGAACAGGACTAGTATCATCTAAATATCTTATTCTTTTTCATAGTACAAAATCAGTCTAGAAAACTCAATAAAATCTAAAAAAAAAAACCCACACTTTTTCAGATTTCTGCAACAAAATATTTGACATTTCTATTTATCATACTATTGGTACTTAATCATTTTATGTTTTTTGTATACAAATAAAATACAAAGCACTGAATTAAAATGCAAGACCAGTTGTTGGAAATTAACAAGGTTTTATTTAACGCAATGTTAACTCTAAACTGTTAAAGTCCTATACCACCTCATTCCACCCGGCTGGAAGTCACATTAGTTTTAACTAATCAGCCCCAAACAATAACCTTTGTTTAAATTTAATATTAAACATATGTAAAAATCTTTGATTTAAGGGAAATAATAGGTAACTTTAGATGCAAAGGCCATTTTTAGCCATTTTTTTTTTATATATCCTTATAGGAATGCTCTGGACTTAGAAAAATTTGAACAGGATGTTAAGAGTTAATACATGAATAGCAAAGGCATCGTTGGCCACAAACAAATTATCAGTCATATGAGGTCCGATCTCTCTGACAAGTTGAAGCAACAGTTCTTCCAGGCTGTGGTTGTATCAGTGCTGTTATATGGCTGCACCACTTGGACCCTAACGAAGCGTCTTGAAAATAAGCTAGATGGAAGATGCACAAGAATGGTGCGTGCAGTCTTGAACAAGTCGTGGAAGCAGCACCCACGAGAAGCAGCTGTATGGTCACCTGCCCCCCTATCTCACAAACTATCCGAGTGAGACGGACAAGGCATGCAGGACACTGCTGGAGAAGCAAGGATGAGCTCATAAGTGACGTTCTCCTGTGGAAGCCAACACCTGGACATGCAGGTGTGGGACGCCCGGCAAGGACCTACATTGACCAGCTATGCGAGGATGCTGGTTGCTCCGCAGAGGACCTCCCAGGTGCAATGAATGATAGGGAAGGTTGGTGGGTGATTGTCATGGATATCCGGCTGCAAGCGCGATATGGTGATGATTTAACACAGGGTAGAGAAATGCTTTTACCCTAAAATGGTTCTTAACTTGTGTGTGACCAGCTATCTTTTGTACTAATCCATGTGTGTCATGGCTGAAGCCCCATTTCTGGTCCTAGCTCCCACTATGCATCTGTCATGGTGGCAACTGTCTCCTACTGATCAAGGGAGCAACTCTGTATATATATATTTTTTTATTTTATTTATTTATTTATTTATTTATTTTTTTTTTTTTTTTTTTTTTTTTTTTTTTTTTTTTTTAGGACTGATCCTAACAATTATCTTGGGTTTTAAGGTCGCTGACACTAATATTTTGTACGTTGAAAGTTCCCCCCCCCATTTGAAGTGTATTTTCCTAGGAATAACCTTTGTTTGTCTTTGCATTGTTTCTTAAGCTTTGTTTACCCTTGATGAGTCACATCAGGAACTGTTACCATCTACACCTTTTTTGAAAATACTTTATCATGTCAAAAATTTCCAAAATGTGAAATGGTGTTTTGATTAATATACCCATTAACTCTTAACGTCCTATACCACCTCATTCCACCCGGCCAGAAGTCACATTTGTTTTCCTAATCCACCCCAAACCATAGCCTTTGTTTTAAATGTAATATTAAACATATTTAGCAGTCTTTGATTTACGGGGAATAACAGGTAACTTTAAATGAAAAGGCCATTTTTTTTTTTTTTTTTTTTTTTTTTTTTTTTTTTTAGCCATTTATTGATAAATACTTATAGGAATGAAGCTCTGGACTTAGAAAATTCCCAACAGGATGTTAAGAGTTAAATTAAAAATGATCATTAAATGTGAAACCAGTAATATTTCCCACCATAAAAAGTTCCAAAACTGAATAAGTATCTTTTTGACATTGTTGATGAAAAAACCCAAATGTCTTAAAGGTTGATATAAATGACTTGAGAATATAGAGCATGGAGTTTCTAGAAAGTTCACATGGCTCAACGGATATAAGTGTTTAGTTAATACAGTTCTAAGAGACAATCATCTGTAGGTTGCAGGTTCAATCCTGACCAAGAGTGATAATAACATTGAATTACGTAACACAGCTTAACATTTAGATCTGGTCATGGTTAATGGAATGAGAAAAGTCAATCAAATGGATTGAATAAAGGGTTTGGTTCTGTGAAGGCTCTTGATCATAATAAGGAACACCTGAAAAAGGCTGGAGGGTACCTTGGCTGAAATGTTGTGTACAGCGATGTTCATAGGTATGCATCCTGCATCCCTGACACATAAAATTCATATCCATGCGTCCCATTGTTTTTCTTTTTTCTTCCCTCAGCATTTCAAGCTAACTGTAAATACATTTCAATATTTTCTTAGAAATTAATTACACAGTATATGTTACAAGGTAGGACTTAAGCGGTTTTAGTTGTTTCCCCAGATCATAAATAAAAACCCTTCAATTTATTAAGAAACTTTAGTTGGTACCTATAAAATTTCCCAGGGGCTACTTCAAAGCAAATATATGCATCCCAGGACGCACCTAATCAAAAAGCTATCAGCATCACTGTAAATACACGGGTGAATTTGTTGGATGGAACCAACCCAGGGTGAATGCCATCACAGAAACAGGAACTAAATTCATGCCAATGTGTTCTATGTTTTTTAAAAATCATTGCTATGATATAATTTACTGCAGCCTTTTATAAATGAAAATTCAAATTAAAAGATTTAGAGAACCATATGCTCTTTAGAGATATTGTTTTGTTTAAAGATTAGCGATTTTTTTTTTTTTTTTTTTTTTTTTTTTTTTTTTTTTTTTTTTTTTTTTGCAACTTAATAATGTTTCATACATAAGTGAGGATGAACATATTAAATGAAAACAAAAAAATAAAGATGAGGATAACAGTCCCAAAATCCAAATGATACAAATTATCAAGCCCCATCTAAAAATTCAGACAAATAAATATCTTTTATATATTTTTTTTCTTTTTAGGCATCTGTACTTTCCATAAAGTAGTAAGTGGAGTTGCCTGTTGTCTGTATCAGCTGGACAGCAAGGGAGTCTATTCACTAGTGGTAGACCAGGGAGATTGTTTTTTCCTCTGAGCTAGAGTGCCACTCCTACCATCATCTCCCCACTTTACTGCACAGTTCCAAAAAACAACCTGTAAAAGGGCAGAGGAAGCTCTTTGCTCAATAGCCATCTAGCACATTACTTTTAAAGTCCAACTTATCCTCATAGCAACAGGGTTGTGTAAACTTGGTAGTGTCAGAGCCATGCTGTCAGGAACTTAACTCTTAATATCCTATACCACCTCATTCCACCCAGCCGGAAGTCACATTTTCTAATTCGCACCAAACAATAGCCTTTGTTTAAATGTAATATTAAACATATATAGAAGTCTTTGATTTACGGGAAATAACAGGTATAAGTGAAAAAGCCATTTTTAGTCATTTTTTTTTATAAATCCTTATAGGAATGGGGCTCTGAACTTGGAAAATTCTGAACATGATGTTAAAAGTTAAGTTCCTGGTGGGGTCACCCAAGGTGGACAGGTCTGGCACAACTCGGCCAAAGAAGATCTGGTGAAAATCCAAAGGGCATCTCCCTCATCAGGAATCAATGGTCTTGGTGTATTTGTCACTGCATCTGTGGAAAATCTGCAGCAAATAAGGGCACCCCCCCCCCGACCAGCATGTGCATGTAGGTTTTAGGGACCACTGTGAATTTCATATTCACTTGTTACTTCTTCCAGCTTAATCGACCCAGAGTGAATGCTGTCACAGAATAGAAAATGGAAACGGTGGATATTGCCTGTTATGAAATCACTGAATACTGCTAGATAATATTTATAATACTAATAATTTATGACCCCTCCCCAAAAAAAACCCAACAAAATACAAAAAAAAAAATTCCAGGTCTTCACAACATACACCCCAATGGGTTATATATGTGGCTTACAGGAGCACCCGTTGTAATCCTTGAAATTGAATTTTTGGCAGACAGATTGTACATTCAAAGGTTATAGAATGTATTTGTTAAAATCTTGTAGAAACATGAATATTGAAGTAAGTCAGTTAGACAGTCAACAATTGGTTTGAGCAATGTGACTGGCCAAGCCTAACAATGCAGTTACTAGTTCCAATGAACCCACTATAACAGCTTAAATAATTACTGCCACTACTGCCAAGAAGAGTCCATTAAGCTGAGGAGGTGTTTGACTGTTCAACTGTCCAATAGTTAACAATCTGTAACAGTCATTTGCAGACTGCAGGTTCAATCCTGGCTAAGAGTGAAAGTAACACAGAATAACAATTAACAGTATTCTACAATGAAGAACTGAGATTTAGTTTCAGCCTTAATTCAAAAGAACATTGGCCACACATTTCTCTATCAGAAAACTTAAGAATTTTATAAAATGTAAATATATATTTTAGTTTTTAAATCCACACACTTTTGGCACCATATCTTTTTTTCTGAATTTTTTAGATGAGGCTTAATAATTTGTATAATTGAATTATTTGGACTATTGTCCCCATCTTTATTGTTATATACACATTTTCTTCAGATGTTTTGTGTCGAACTCCAGAACCTTCTTGTGGTAATCGGGAGTTTTCACAGAACTTCAAATCCTTTACTTAATCCATAAGGGGTAGACTGTTCTCATTCCTTTTTAACCATGAAGTTCCGTGAAGGCTCCTGAGTTTGACATGAAACACCTTAAGAAGGTTGCAGTGCACATTGCCCGAAAATGTTGTGTATATAACTATAAAGATAATTGATTGAATAATACTAACTAAAAAGATTGAGTTAGAAGAAATATATATATATATATATATATATATATATATATATATATATTCACAGACATGTGTTTCGACTTATCAAGTCTCTTCAGTGGGGCTAGACATTTGTAAGCTAGCTACAGCCGGGATTGAAATACGATCGGTTCAGCATCAGTCAGACACCTTAACCGCTAGGCTTATAGTCACCCACAGAATGCGAAGGGGATTTTAACTGTTTTTAATACACACATCCCTATATGGTTCTGCTTACACATCCCTATGTATGTAAAGCTGCCGTATAATGCTCCATCCCTTATATAAGAGAGCGTTGCGTTTACACTTTATTTGGTGAAATCCCCCCGTGTATGTGTGGATTTGTAATTAAATGTTCATATGTAATAATTTTTTTTTTTTTAAAATTTTTTTTAGTAAGATATTGTTACTATTATACATTGATTGTTTGGGACCAGTTTCCTTGTTTTTTTGTTAACAAATGAATCAATGTATAATAAATACTTTGATTCTATTTGTTTCACTTCTCATTTTGCTCAGTCTTCTATTTATTAGTCAACTAGAAGTGGCTACCCAAACATCACCTTGGTAGAGAGGGGGGCAGACCAAAAAAAAAAATGGTGTAATGGTTAGCAAGTTAGTCTCGTAGATCTATTATTTATATTTTAATTTTTAGAAATCTTTCTAAATATAAATCACATTTTCGTAATTTTTGCACAAAAAGCAAGAACCAGTGATATTTAATGTGTATATATATTTACTTTGTTGTTAATTGTTATAGTTTCATCTGGACAGACCTATATACACACCAAATGCCCTTTACATATGTAATAGAAGCAGCCACCTGGCATCACCTGGGTAGAGGTTGGGGGGTAGTTAGTCCCACAGATCCATTATTATTGAATCACAAGTTGTGTCCGTGCAGGATGCCTCATTAAAATCTTTGTGTAGTTAAAAAAAAAAACTTGCTTTGATCCAGCCTGTTGGGGCATCCGAAAAAAAAGTGCACAGACACTCTGAAAAGAAAAATTAATGTCTCTTTAAAATATTAAATGCAAAAAAAGAAAGATATCCATGCTGTTAGATAGTGAATGTGTATATATATTTACTTTGTCGTTATTTTTGTAGTTTCCTTCTGACATACACACCAACTACCCTTTATAGATGTCTAGATGGATATAGCTAGATGGATAGATATACAGAATGATATATTGTAAAAAAAAATTGTTGATTTATAATTTCCATAAACTTAGTGAGCAAAGAACATCTGTCAATATAAGTGGTAAACCAGGACTAAAAAGAGATAACAGTTATAAATACAACATGTTTACTTAAAGGGGGAAAAACAAATGAATATAAACTACTTTCTCTGTAGTGTCTTATCTGGTAAAATGTATAATGTTGATAATTTTAATAAGTCGCCCAGGTAGAGGAGGAGGGGTAAAAAAGATAGTCTCACAGATCCTTTATTGTTGAATTGCGAGATGGATCCTCACAGGATGCCCATTATAATCCATATGTAAAAAAGACAATTTGAAAGAAATATTGATGTCTCCTGTTTAAAATAACTAAATGCAAAAATTCCATGCTGTTATCATTTAAATTTCATTTTTTTAATTATCTTCATGAATATAAATCAAATCTTCATTAATTTTTGTTCAGAAACCAAGCCCTGGTGATATTTCATGTGTATATATTAATTTACTTTGTCGTTATTTCTTTATCGGTTTTTATTTTGAAAGTTTCCTCGCGACATGCATATGCACACGACTGCCCTTTATATATGTATAGATAAGATAGATATATTTAACCCAACCCCTCCGCACGAGCAGGATGCGACACAAGGTCAATTTCTTAAGCGGAGTTAACAGGTTTGAATTCAGTTTTCCTTCTCCTAGACTGGTTACCTAGCCTTGGTTTAAAGAGTCCCAGTCTGCCTGGCTATTTATCCATAGCTGGAGGGAGAATTGATTCATACCTTTCCCAGGGTATTAGCGCCATGTGAAATGCCAAACGGCTTCGTCCAAGAATTGAACTCGCGTTGATGAGTCCATTTCCTATGACTAACCATTAGACCATGCCCTCCATGTATAGATAGATAGATAGAATATATAGATGTCACTCAACAGAATTTACAGTTAAAACCAATGCATGAATGAGCAATTATAACATTGCCTTATTATATAATCCAATAAGCTTATTTATTTGTTAGCATTGGGGATAAGAAACTTAATCATCTAAATAAGATCAGATTGCTATTAACTTCTTAACACACTTTACTACCATTGAATGCTTAACAAATGGCTGATAACCTATTAATGTAAGCAAACCAAGTCCTTTGTTTATCAGAATGACTTGATTTGGTATTAAATGAACCTAAAAATGGTTGATATGTTGTAAAACAAAACCACCAACCTGTTCAACAAATAAACCACCAAACCAGATACCTCAGTATAGATAAAACTCTGTTATGTGTGTTCTTCTCATTCTTTTTTTTGTAAAAATGATTTCAGAAATAAATTATAAGACTTTTAAAATAGGAAGGGAGTTACTTTACAATCACCCCATATATATATTATAATATATATATATAATATATATAATCCAAGTCCAGAGAAGAAATCTTCCTTACGACATAGGTTTTTTTAAAAACAACTTGTCGCAGTTTGAGAGCTCAATGTGCTCTTATTGTTAGAGTCACAGAGCAAATTTTATATTAAATAAATAACAAAAGACTTATAGATCTTGCATTATAGACTATTTCAGGGAGCTTAGACAAAAATGTCTAATTCTCGCGACTATCATCAGAGTCGGGAGAATTAGACATTTTTGTCTAAGCTCCCTGAAATAGTCTATAATGCAAGATCTATAAGTCTTTTGTTATTTTAATATATATATTATATTATATTATAGTATTATATATAATATATATATATATATATATATATATATGGCCGGGGTTAGCTCAGTCGGTAAGCGTTCGGCTAGAAACCACAAGGTTCCTATTTCGATACCCCGCCTCGCCAACAGCGTTAGGAGTAGCACAGGGATCCTGTGCGGTAAAGTAAGGAGCTGATGGAGATGTGGCGGCTCCACCTCAGACGCTAAAATAATCTCCTTGGTCTAGTGCTAGTGAAAAGGGGATAGACTCCCTCGCTGCATGGCTGATACAGGACATTAGGCCGCCCCGACGGACTTTTACTTACTTAATATAACAACAAAGCTTCATTTAAAAATGTTTGTCAAATAATTCCTGCTAGACCACCAAGTTAAGCAGCACATGAGCCTGTTCAATACTTAGTTGGGTAAACCACTTAAGAAACAGCTGGTACTATAAGCAATTATTAAATATTAATGTAATTAAATGGCCCGAAAGGGGTTGATGTGCCACAAAACATCCAACCAAACAAATATTAAACTTTGAAAACTTACTAACTGTAACAGTTGTGGGGTGCTAAAGTCGGTATCGGCCCATCAGCAAGGGAGTCTGAATCCCTTTTCACTAGCGGCTAGATCAAGGAGATTGGTTTCGTTGCTTGAGGTGGAGCACACATCACCTACCATCAAGCTCCTTAGCTTTACCGCACAAGATCCCTTGTGCTACTCATATTTGCCTGAGTTGGGAGGGCCGTATCGAACTAGGACCCTGTGAAATTTCAGCCGAACGCTCTAGCCGACTGAGCTAACCTGGCCTAAACTGTAAGACAACTTAAATAAAGGTTTGTTGTTTTGTTTTAATGGAGCATACCCATTTATGGGTTCATTTGATGTTGAACTCAAGTCCATTTTGATAAAACAAAGCACTCGGGCTGCTTACAATACTGAGTTACTTAAGTGGTCACCCATTTTAAAGTTCAAACAGGCAGTTTAGAAGAGGAAAAACTCCAATAAATATATTGAATATAATACATGGAGGGATTGTTGTTGTTTTTCTGCTAGCTAAACCGAAACTATATTACATACTCAAGCTCCACAATTCCTTAATTATTTACGTCAATTCTCACATGATTTTCATCTCTTTTTAAACCTTAGTTATTTAATAAAATTGTTTTATCATTCATTAAAGACTTGTTGACGCAATATTACGTACTAATAACATGGAAATTGTATTTATAATACAAGACAAAATAGCCGTTCTACCGTGTTTTTGAACCGAGACAAGGCTAATTCTGCATATTGACGTATTGTAAAAATTTTATTTTATAACTAAATTATGGCGTCGGTATCTCTATGATTCGTCTTAATAAGTTTTGGTTTTATCTTAAGAAGTAATAAAACAAAATTTCGTGGCTAATCTTAAAGAAAATTACTTTACTAGAGGAAATTAACCTGTAAATTCATCTTTACTCCTTCTTTTAACTAAAAGAGTTAAATTTAGGAAAAATTTACCATGAAAGAGGTGATCGACGGATAATGGACAAATGATGAGAATAGTTAGTTTCAAAGTTGTCTTTTCTATTTTTTTGATCTATACCCCTTGTTGCAGTTATCTTTTTATCTAGCCACTTCTTAGTCAGTTTCATTTAGCCTTATCTAATTTAATTATGATATTTTATTATCACAAAACTTAAATTCTTGGCATACCGGAAGGGTGCATATATTTGCTAGTTGATCAATAATTGCGATCATTTGTAAGCAGGAATTATTTTGCCTGAAAAAAAACTATTGAACGTTTTAAATGACGAGAATCTCTGTTTTTCTAGATTGCAAAGTTACATTGAGCATGTTCAATACTTTATATGAGTGACCCATTTAACAACAAAAGCTGGTGCTGTAAACAGAAACTGAAATCAAAAATGACTTATTACGCATTAAACTAACCCAAAAGTTCGAGGATTGCCATGAAAAAAACCACCAACAAACCAACCATATGGATGTTGTGTTATCCACGCTACATGATTTTAGTTCAGAATGAAAATCTGCATCCAACTTGAAAAAAGATTTAGTGAAGTTGGAATTTTTTTTTTTTTTTTTTTTTTTTTTTCTTTTTTTTTGCATGAATGAAGAAAGTTTAAAACTTTATTTTGATATTCCGTGTAATGAAAACCAAATGTGCAAATTGTTGTCTTAAAAAATAATGATTGTTCATAGGAAAAAGTAATAATTGTTAATTATAACTTGATCTTATTGTTAATATTTGAATTAAACATTCAACTCCAAATTTTGACTTTTAGTCATTGTTCATATGATCTTAAACTGTTTGTAACTGGTGAAAAAATGTCTGCATTTATTCATACAATTCTGTTGATTGGCAAAATGTAAATTCATGCTAAATAAATTTTATTTTGTATGTTTTGGTAGGGCATTCATATTTAGAAGGGAATTTGTAAACTTAGTCTATCAAGGTATTTGAGAACTTTATATTTCCAAACTTCCAAAATTAAACTAATTGTGGCAAACACCTGCTTAGTTAAATTGGTTATATAGGATGGATTTCTTCATTTTCTCTAGAAAAAAATTACTTTTTAGATGAATTTAAAATTTAGATTCTTTTTTAGAATATTTTTTTGAATATTTTTCTTTCAATTTTTATTGTTAAATTTGCTTTGTAAACTCAAACTAGTTATAATTTATTTTTATCCTATTAAAAACTTTCAGAACCATATGACTTTAGGGCACACTATCCACGATCTTGACTCACAAGGAACTTTTCTCATTTACACATTGTCAAATCCGGTTGTTGTTAGGGGTTATTTTATAATTTAAAAAAAAAACAAAAAAAAAAAAACAAAAATGTCTTGTTAACAATTAACCCAGAGGATTTTGACTGTGGTAATGGAAAAAAAATGTCCCACGAATTGATGCAAAAGGGGTGCCTAAAGGTCAATATGGTCCAACCTTCTAATATATTTTCTTCAACCTGAAAATATTGTTATTGGATTTCATCTCGGGGTCTACAAGAGACAATGGCATAGTTGCTCCTAAAACAAGTGGAACTATGTAGGGCGGCGGCTTAGATACTGGGGGCATGAGCCTGGCACTCAGCAGATGGTCCATCTTCATCTGCTGATGTGGTTTCAAGTAAAGGAAAAAAAAAGGCAATTACAGATTTGGCAAATGATAGTTTCATCCCACACAAAATTGCTAGATAAACTCCAGATTTGTTTTTTGGAGTTTACTCTAGCTCCCTTTCTTTGGAAGGAGGTTTTAATAACGGACACGTTTTTCTTGTTTAAGATAGATTGCTGTTCAAGGCTAGACCATCTATACCCTCATTTGGACATTTTATTAGTAGTAAGTTAAAGTCGTCGGGGTGGCTAATGTTGGTATCAGCATGCCAGAGAGGGAGTCTACCTTCCTTTTTATTATTTATAGCCGCCTAGACAAAGGAGATATTTTTAGCGTCTGTGTGGAGGCGCCACACTACATCAGCTCCCTTACTTTTATCTGCACAGATCCTGCTGTACTATTATGCTGGTTAGCGAGGGCGGGGTATCGAACCCTAGGAATTGTGGTTTTAGCCGACGCTCTACGACGCTGGAGCTAACCCAGTGCCCATACTTTATGAGTAGTATTAACATCTATAATAATGACCCTGCTCTGAGATCTGCTTACCCTTTTAGTGTGCGTTTGTCACATCTGCGCTTCCACCCCCCCCCTCATCCCACCTCGGCTCCAGGCTCCGTGTAGTGGAGGTCATCGATTGGCTTGTTTATGGTTGTGATGGGACGGGTTGTTTAGTTAGAAACATACACCATCTCACACAAGCATAAGCCAAGGCGTACTCTGCATGATGGTGCCAGTATAGTTGCCAACAACCTTGTTGAGGCCAGTGGGAGAGTGGTGTCAGTGGTAATTATGTTGCAGATATTCCTTAGACTCTTAATGTCCTATAGCTTGCCGTCATTCTCACCGGCGGCTGGAACGTCACATTTGTTTCCCTAATCCCCCGAGATGATAAACCTTTGTTTAAATGTAATATTAAACATATTTAGAAGTCATTTAGATTCAAGGGAAAATTCTCGTTATACGGTAACTTAAATGGAAAAAGCTTTTTAAGCCATTTTATTGAGTAAATCCTATATAGAATGGGGGGGGGGCGCTTGACTTGGAAAAAATTCTCAACAGGATGATTTAAGAGTTAATTGCAGATCAGTTTTCCCATGCGGAATTTTTTGAGAGGTTTCTGTTATTTATGTTAGTGGTCATCAAAATGAGTCATGTCTTTTTTCAAGGACTTACTCGCCTGGCTGATTTTGACCAATGCAAATTGAGCTTTGCACTATTTATCCGACGCTTGACCTTAACAGTGGACAAAGCAGCTATCCCCGGTGATGTAACGCCCGGTCTCCTCAGATCATAAACAAAAATGGAAAATTTTCCTGGGTGTTAGTTTTGATGATATAAAATCATCTAATTTTTTTTTCTTTTTTTTTGTTTGTTAGTTCTTTCTTAGGAATTATTTTCTTTATTTTGGTATGATTATCATTTTTTTTGGTTATTCGGGTTTGAGTAGATGTCCTCCACTGCACCTGCAACTGTGGCGCATGAGGTTGGCACCAAGCTTGGATCTTGGTGCAGTAAAGAAACATTAAAGTGTAAAGCATATATGTGTGTAAGATTATTAGTACTAGTGCAAATATTGCACCGTCACGGGTGCAAATATTTTAAGTTTTTTAAACAAATACAACTATATTTTTAATTATAGAAAGGGCTATTGAAAAGCTGAATAAGAATGGCAGATAAAAAGATTGGAACAGAGGGCGGGTATGATTGAAAAATAGGAACAACTTTGAAAACTAACTCTTCCATCAATTTTTATCGTGTACTCCATCTTCATTGGATAAATTTCCTTAATTTAACTGTTTAGTTAAAATAGGAGAGTAAAGAATATCTAGTACTTTCTTTCTGTAAGAGTTATATTTAAGATTTATGAAGAGATTTTTGCGGTTATATTCATGTAAGATAAAATCAATACAATTTAGAAAATCAGTAATACTAAGGCACATATTTATTAAAATCAGTATTTTTTTAATATAAATATGCAAATTTACCTTCCTCATTTCCACTGTAAAACGCACTATTTTGTTTATATATATATAATCATATTGGCATGTGATTAGTATTGTAAATATGGGTCAACAGTATAAAGAATGTAAACAAATTTTTTAATATTGACGTTATTAAAATAAAGGATATAAATCAATTGGATAATGTGACGTAAAATATACAAAGAGATGTTATGGACGTCGAAGTTAGTGATATAGATTTCTCGGTCGTACACAGACAGACAGGAGACGAACAATCTTATTATATATAAGAAGATATAGGAATTCTTGATTAACCATAATAATATTGTGCAAAAACAAGAAATTATTATAACCACAATAAAAGGACTTTGATTTGGGCCATGGAACATTAAATATAGGGTTATGAGTGATATTCAGCATTGGATCAAAATTTGGGGGTATTAAATAAACCCCGTAACTATTGGATGTGCGCCATTAAAAATAATAACAACTCAAAACCTGGTGGAGTTTCTAGGATTCATGTGAATCAATGAGTAATTATTCTAGATTATACTAAGATAATACATAATCTCTCAATGATTATACAAAGGTGAGGCTAATGATAATTACATATCTGATTAGGATTTATAAAATAGGTTAGAATATATTTGTTGTTTTTTATAAGGAATTTCAGTTACATGAGATTTTGCAATATCCAAGTTATATCAGTTAAAAAGAATTATTTTCTCAAAACTTTTTTTTATATAAAACATATTGCTCTTGTGTCTAAATAGATGCGTAGTGAAGAAGGGGATGTATACTTTCAATGGGATTGTGGCTTAGGATACTGGACTTCAGGCAGCCCTTGATGACTTATCCTTTATTTACAAGTATGGTAATCTATGGTATCTAACATAATGTTAAAACGTTTACTTGATCTAGCTTTTTGGAATGTTTTAAGAGTAGCTAAAAGCAAAGTTATCTTGTCTGGTGGTTGGTCATGTATTTTTTTTTGTGTTGCTAGCTGTTAGGTATTCAGATTTGATTTGGTTATGGCGATCTTGGGATCATGTGCCCTATCCCTTTTTATTATCTTTGTCAGTCGGCCACAAAAAAATTCTTTTTGGAGGCAAGAAAACGCTATTTAATATAATGATGTTATATGATATATAGATTAGACTTTGTTGTTTTTTAACTAAATTAATTCAATTCCCCAATAGTTTCCCACATTTTCAGACCCGCCCCTGCTTTTAAATCTTTTTTCTTAAATTTAAAAAAAATTTTTTTTTTTTATCTCTTTACTTGGTTTTTATTCTGATTTTTAGGGGGCTATTTATGTTTCAAAAAATGATTATATCTATTACAAAAAAATTCAATTGGTTTTTAATAAGACGTTAGTTTTTTTTTTTTAATCTACTTTGACAGAACAACTTTCCAGTTCAAGGAGGGAAATATATGATTTTAAAAAATAAAAGATTTGAAGTTCATTTAATTTCGCAAAGGTTTGCAGAATTTAGAATTTTTAACTTTATTTTTTTTTATTTTTTTTACTAGTCAAGTAGTTATGTGCCTAATTTTCCTTACATCTCTTCCTGTAGAGACTGTAATGTGAAGTATAATATACAGTGTAGTGTAAATATATTCATCTTGGGTATATCGAGTATAATTTTTTTTGGGTTTTCTCCTTTAAACTCCCAATTTTTTGTTGCAATTTTTTGTAATAAAATCGGGCTGTCTTTTCTTTTAATTTTTTGATCATCTTTGTGCCTAGCCATGTCAACTGATTGACACTGTCACTTTCATTGTCTAGACCCTGGTGAATACAGGGCTGAGTACAAATATTCTATATGAAGGTTTAAGGGTTTTAATATATTTTTAAAAGCAACATTTACCGTCCTTGAAAATTAAAAAATTTTCAATACCAGGCAGCACGTCATGATCATTTGCCTTAATATAATAGACAAAATTAATTTGTCGCAGACGTATTAAAAGTAATGATTCAAGTTTCAAAACTTAGTTGCAATTCCTCATTTATTTTGTTTACTTTTTGAATTTCCTTTTGCTTAATTTTTTATCATTCAATTATGTATGTATGTTTTGGGATTCTATATGTATATTTTTTCTACGGTGTAAATTTTATTTTTTGCATAAATTATTTCCCACATATGAATTAATTAGATCTGTTCGTTTGTTATTTTTTTTGAAATAATAGTTACGTAGTTTACATAAAGAACAGCAAATAGTTCTATTTCTTAGTTTTATATCATAAGGTAATTCATTTATAAATATTTAAAGAAAGGTCAGTACTGATTTGAGGGTAGACCCAGAATACTTGTTGTTTCAGAATAATCAATTTTTTACTTTTAGCATTTTTATATTGAGATATGAGACACTATAATTTATTTTTAGCTATTATTTGTTTCGGCTATACGAGAAAAAAACAAAACAGAATATGGCTGCTTTTAATTATTCTAAATGCATAAGTGTTACCGTTGACTTACAAGTAAGCACTAACTGTGATACAGGTTGTATTTAATAGAATTTCACTGAAGAAATTGAATGAACAAAGTCTTCAATAGAAAATCTCCTCTACTTAATGCTAGTTGGTTTATTAATAATTATTTAAATTAGTATTGTGCAGAAATTTTTAGTGCAACTTTTTTTCTTGAAAAATGGCTATTTCTTTAAAATTGACTACATTCAGAAAAAAAAAAAAGAAAAAAAAAAGATAATTGATCTATGAATAAGATGGATAATGCTAGACTATAAGCGGAATTCAAGAATATTTAATTTATTTGTAATTTAAAGATATTTTTTGGATTTATTCATAAAATCAAATTTAAAAAGTTTTTTTTTTATAACAATTCAGTGTCAATTAACCAATATACAGTGGAAGTTGTAATATTACATCTCATTCTTGTATAGTTAATATTCTTGTGGGTTATTTTTCCCTATAACTCCAACCGTAAAAAAAGGGGAACAGCTGCGTTGAATTGAATTTTTCTGTTAAGTTAAATCTACTCATTTTTTTTTCCATTAAACTCACCCTAAACGCGGCTAACCCAGGTCTTGTTCCTTTTTTTATTTACTAGTAATCATAATTTTATGTAGAAATTTCTTTCAGGTGGTTCCTCTTTTTTTAGGGGTTGGAAGTTTATAGGAAATAACATTTTTTGTATACGAAATATATCACGTCTGGGTGCAAAGTATTTAGAAGTGTTAATATATAAAAAATATTAAATTAGAAAGGCTAATGAGAACTGAATTAAGAAGATGCAGAATAAAAAGATTTGGGAACAGAGGGGGTAATGATTTGAAAAATAGAACAAGCTTTGAATATAACTGCTGTCCATCTTTTTTTCCATTACTACTTCATACTTCTTTCATTGGGTAAATTTTCCTAATTTACTATTTAGTTAAAATTTAGGAAATAAAGGAAATAAAATTGGTAGTTTATTTCTTTTTGCTATGTTTCTTTTTGAGATTTATCCGAGATTTTTTTGCTCATATTCATTGTAAAACCAAATTAGAAATCAATTAAATATAAATTATATATTTTAATACAAAAATAAATTTTAATCGTCATATGCAAATTAGCTTCCCTTCACACTGTAACGTATTTTTGTTCGTTATATTATTTAATGTATGTTGGGTTAGTATTAGAGTATGGTTTAACAATATTTGAATAATTGTAAAACAATTTTAATTAATAATAGAGGTTAATAAACAATAATAATCATTGAGAATGTGATGTCCCTAAGGAATTGTAATTGAGTAGTTGATATGTTTCAAGTTAAGGCAGAAAAAGAAATCGTCCATTATAATCAAGATTTTTGATTTTGATTTAATAATAAATTAAAAATTATCAGTTTAAATTTTAAGTTGTCAATTACAAAATATACAGTAGAAGTTTTTTTGTATACCATCATCTTGGTATTAGTTATTATATTTTGGGTTTTATTTCCTATAACTCAACTAACAAAAGAGGGAAAACATCCTAATTTATGGAATTTTTTACTTTGGTTAATAATTTTAACATTTATTTTTTTTTCCCATTAACTACCTATACCGTCTTTTTACTAGGGTTAGTCAATATCTTATAAATTATTTCAGAGGTGGTTCTTTTTTTTAGTTTGGAGTTATAGGAATAATTTTTTTCTTGTATGAGCATTATGCACCTCGGGTGGCAAGTATTTAAGGTGTTAATATAATAAAATATATCATATTAAATTAGAAGGCTAATGAAACTGAAAGAATGCAGATAAGAGTTGGAACATAAGAGGGTTCTGATTGAAAATAGAAATTTGGAATAAAAAAATTTTCCATAATTTTTTCAGTTTTTCCATATTGTAAATTTCTATTTATTTATTTTAGTTTAAAATAGGAAGTAAAGAAATAATATTAGTATTTTATTCTGTTTATGATTTTTTCAAGATTTAAGCCGAGATTTTTGCCCCATATTATTAGAAAAAAATTAGAATAAATTAATAAACCGATTATATTTATTAAAATATAAAATTTTTAATATTTAATATGCCAATTTGTTGCGTACACATTGTAACTTCTTTTTGTTGTATATATAGTAATTGATTTTTATTAGTATGTAGATTGATGAAGCTAAAGTATTGATATTGTAAAAATTTTATTTAATAATTGGAGGTTTAAATAAAAATAAATTTGGAGATGTGATTTAAATCAGAATTGTTTGTTGGTAGTATATTAGTTTCGGTTAAGACACCAATTCATTATAGATATAGTATACTGTATCTATGATTGATACCGTATGGTTATTTGTATACTTTCTGTGTCTTCCTATAATTGTATTCTTTAGTTGAGTTAATTGTCTCTTTGGTCAAGTGGTGCTTTTAATTTCGTATCTCTGATCTAGATTGTTGTTTATTTTATTTATTAGCAAAGACTTTTTTGTTTTTGGAGCTTTTATTTTAATATTTATGAATAAACCAATGTGGAGATATTTGCTAGTTGGATAATCTGTTTACTCATCTCAGCAACTATACAGGAAAATCTGATTTTTCTAAACAAACTTCACACGTTTGACTGGCGCTGGAGAGGGTGGCTTCAACACGTGTTATAGTATTAACATTTTTTGTGTTTCCAACTTAAACTGGTGTTAATGTTATTATTAAAATTTCGCTACAACTGTACTTTACATAATTATAGGCTACTATAATTATGTACCAGTGGTACCCTTGACTTACAGTTTTAATTTCATTTCTGTCGTTAATCCAATTTCTCAATATAAAAAAATCAATGGGTTTTCCTTGGAAATAACTGGGAAAAGCGAGGCGTTAAGTATTGCTTACGTTCAAGACGCGGCCCTTCAAAAAACATGGAATTTTTTTTGTTACTCTTTTTTATTTTTTATTTTTTTTTTTGTTTTTAAAAAATAAACGGATAATAAATATAGGAATGTAAGGAATTTGTGTTTGTTTTGATGTTATTTTTTTATATTTTTTTTCTTTGGCACATAGAATTTGGAAATTTTAAAATTTAAAAAAAAAATTTGTTTTTTAAGTGGAACTTATTAACATAAAGCATAATCTGAGCCTTACTTGTATCTCAAATTTTAGCTCTCAAACACTAGTTAAAACCATCTATGGGTTTAAATAGAAAAAACTGGATTTTAAAAATTGTTTATCATTAAGAATGATTTTATTTTCAGAAATTTAATCGCATAAATGACCTGGAGGTTGATATACGTAAAAAAACAAAAACTAAGTTTTAAAATCACGTTATGACAACTATTAAATGCGAAAACTTTGGCACTCGTAAGTTCCGAGGTACCACTGTATATGAAGTGACCAAGTAACTTTCTCTGAATTTTTTGAGGTAATAAGGCTTGATATTTTGTTTGTATTATTTGAAAATAATACTTGGTCTGCATCCTTTTTTATTGGTATCTGCATGTTTCGGCACTGTGGGCTTCCGGCCTTATTTGAGGTCCAACTAGAATACCTGAAGAAGGCAGAGTAGCCATTGGACGAAAAAAATGTGAGATACAAAGATGGAGGACAATAGTCCAAATAAAGACGAGTAAATGTATTTCAGTTTCACTTTTTTCAAATAGGTTTGATATTTTATCTAATATCTAGATTGTAGATCTTACTTAGAAAAAAAAAAAAAAAAAAAGAATGGTTTAAGTTTTAGTGGCGTTCCTTATAATCCAACTAAAAAAGGGGAACTCTTGGAAATGAATTTGTAAATTATTTTTTATTCATTATATGAAAAAGAAGAGGTTTAGGGGTTAGTTTACAATGGGAAATAATGGGTAGATTAATTACACAGATAAATTCATTCAGTAGTAAGTTCCATCTTGTTTTTTAGGGTGGAGTTATAGGGAGCATTTGACTTTAGGAAAATTTTTTTGATTCTCTATTCGAAGAATGATTTTTCAAAAATTTATGTGTATATCTGGTTCTTTGTTAAGAGATTAAACAAAAAAAAATTTTTGTTTTACATTTAATAAAAACTACCTAATAACGGAGTATTTGAGGTGTAACTGAAAAACATGTCTTTCTTAATAAGATCAAAAGGGTGCTAAAGGTCATATAAGTCATTATACGGGAAATAACGCCAAGAGTAAGCTAACTAACGGGTAGTCACATAGAAGTCCGGGTGGCACTTAAAGTGTTTAAAATTTTTTTAAAGTGCGCACACTGCTTTGTTGGACTAACTGTATTATAAATCTGGGTTTAGATTATGGGATTTGGGGACTTCTTGTGTTGTGTTTTTTAAGTGGCATTAGTATTTAATGCCTAAAATATTTTGGGTCCATCCTTTCTTTTTTTACATAAGAGCAAGTAGGAAATCTATGGTCTATGTAAGTTTATTAAAAACCCATGGTGTGCTTATCATTTTTTTTTATTTTTCTTATGACACTCTCTTGTTTTTTTTTGTTTTTTCTTTTTTTGTTTTAATACCCTTATGTTTAATAAACATCAAATTTAAAATAATTATCTGTAAGCTCAAACGGTTTTTGTTACGATTTGAAGATTGCTTTTGAAATGGACAGGTTACAAATGATACAACGTTTATTTTTGTATCTGTCACTAGGGGCATCAGTATTTAATTGGTTATGTTGGGGTAAACAGTTTTTTTCAGTATTATATGTAAATTTGATATATGCAACTATTGTGGACATAGCCTCTTCAATTTTTTCTTAGAGGTAAATGAACTGGGTCACAGACTAACGTGTACTGTTGTTTAGGGAGAGGCAGGATCATTTGAGAAACCGGGTCTACTTCAGACATCAAATCTTAGGACCTCTGTGCAAAATACTTTTGGCTAGCAATGAACTTATTGGATGTACTATTATACCGACATTTATTTTCCATTATATATATATATATCAATTATATATGTTGTAGTCCCCTTGAGGTGGAAAAAGATTTTTTTACCAGTGTGCTTTGAAATTATGTATTTTAATTCAGCCTTTTAATATAGAAAGGAAGTAGTACAATATAAAAGACAAACTACAATTGAGGCAGGTCAAATGTTGTTTTGACGAAAAGGTAATTTGTGACGAATAATTATTTTTCCTGACTTTGGTATGCTTCGTCGACTTCTTATATGGCTCTCGGCAGTCATCTTGTAGGGGTGTTAAACTCCTATACAAATAAGACAAACCTCTAGTTTCTCTTCTTGCTATTACTTTAATAACTTGTTAATGAAATTTCATTCTTATTTAAAGTTGTATAATCTAATCCCTTAATGAGGATGCCTGGTTTAGCTCAGTTGGTAGAGGTACCCATTGGGCCTTATCGGAAAGGCCCCAAACTTTTTTAATTAATAAATGGGTGCTAGAAGGTGGTGATGGAGGGTTTCATATCCTAAGGAATTGAGTTAAATCTATCTGAATTGGTGAGGTTTCAAAGTTTGAGGTTTTGGGGAGTGGAAGTGGCAAGACTTATCAAATTGCTCCCTGGCCCATCTGCCGAAGTGGGAGTACCCTGTTTGGGTTCCATCCATGGGTTGAAAAATAAAATATGTTTTTATTAAAAAATTGGGAGTATCATTTAAGGAAATCGAATAATTATCAAAAAACTTTGTCAGCATTAAATGACACTAAGGTTATTTAATGCGTAAACAAGCCAAAGCAGTCGGTAGTACCGCACCTTGAATCGGGCAAGGGTTCCAGGTTAATGCTGGTCCCTGCCAATAAGAGTAAAATGCACATTGGTTAATTTGATGCTTTGCATTTAAAGTGGGGAGCTGATGGTAAGGTGTGGCATGTCCCATCAACATATAATGCTCTTGGTTAAGCTTAGAAAAAGGATAGTACTCCCTCGCTGTTGGCTGATACTGAAGCAGGGCACTTTTTGCAACTTTTTATACTACTTTTTACGATTTTAATCACTGTTCTTTGTTAGTTTTCTTGAAATCCTTGCAATTTTTTTTAATGTATTTTTTTTTTTTTTTTCAATTGGTGGGATTTGTATTTAATAATCCTATTACTTATATTCCTTAGTTGGTTTCTTAGTTTTCTGTTGAATTGTTTTAATTGCCTAATCATCAATTTGGGGGTCTTGGGTGTGGGTGGATTTGTAGGTAGGCAATTTCTAAATTTTGTGGTACCCCCTCCCAAAGGACACTATTTATTTCCTTTTTTAACGCATTAGAATGGAACCTAGGTACTACTACTACTAACGGTCAGTGGGACCTAGGATTAATGGATAAGGGGTGTGCTTCTACAATTCCCTGGAGTTTCCAGAATTGTGGAACTTCACTAAGATTGCAAAATTTAATATTATTAATAACTCAGGACAAATTGAATTATTTAAGTGACCAGTAACAATTGAAAGAATATAAAATAGGATTATTTAATTATAACACCTAATTTTCATTTTAGAATATAAATTATTATATACTTTGGAAGAAACCTTTGCGCCGAGCTGTGGAGTCGGGCAAGCAATTATTTAAGGGGGGTCATGGATCAGGTCGGTAAAAGAATTATACAGCATCCAGTGAATTTTAAACTTTACAATGGCCTTAGTTTGGTTTGAAGAATTAATTAAGTGCACTCCTTATAAATAGATTATGTAAACAAAAATATCATGGTTTTTAATTATTATTTTGTAGG